>SJYQ01003734.1:0-23257 GCA_006410935.1 Redunca redunca
GCCACAGTCAGCTCCCGGTCTTGTTTTTGCTGACTGTAGAGAGCTTCTCCATCTTTGGCTGCAAAGAATATAATCAATCTGATTTCGATATTGACCATCTGGTGATGTCCATGTGTAGAGTCTTCTCTTGCGTTGTTGGAAGAGGGTGTTTGCTATGACCAGTGCGTTCTCTTGGCAAAACTCTATTAACCTTTGTCCTGTTTCATTCCATATTCCAAGGCCAAATTTGCCTGTTACTCCAGGTGTTTCTTGACTTCCTACTTTTGCATTCCAGTCCCCTATAATGAAAAAGACATCTTTTTTGGGTGATAGTTCTAAAATGTCTCGTAGGTCTTCATAGAGCCATTCAACTTCAGCTTCTTCACGTTACTGGTTCAGGCATAGGCTTGGATTACTGTGATACTGAATGGTTTGCGTCGGAAATGAACAGAGATCATTCTGTCGTTTTTGAGATTGCATCCAAGCAGGGCATTTTGGACTCTTTTGTTGACCATGAAGGCTATTCCATTTCTCCTAAAGGATTCCTGCCCGCAGTAGTAGATATAATGGTCATTTGAGTTAAATTCACCCATTTCAGTCCATTTTAGTTCACCGATTCCTAGAATGTCAATGTTCACTCTTGCCATCTCCCGTTTGACCACTTCCAATTTGCCTTGATTCATAGACCTGACATTCCAGGTTCCTATGCAATATTGCTCTTTACAGCATTGGACCTTGCTTCTATCACCAGTCACATCCACAACTGGGTATTGTTTTTAATTTGGCTCCATCCCTTCATTCTTTCTGGAGTTATTTCTCTACTGATCTCCAGTAGCATATTGGGCACCTACTGACCTGGGGAGTTCCTCTTTCAGTATCTAACATTTTGCCTTTTCATACTGTTCATGGGGTTCTCAAGGCAAGAATACTGAAGTGGTTTGCCATTCCCTTCTCCAGTGGACCACATTCTGTCAGACCTCTCCACCATGAGCCACCCATCTTGGGTGGCCCCACAGGGCATGGCTTAGTTTCATTGAGTTAGACAAGGCTGTGGTCCGTGTGATCAGATTGGCTAGTTTTCTGTGATTATGGTTTCAGTGTGTCTGCCCTCTGATGCCCTCTCACAACACCCACCGTCTTACTTGGGTTTCTCTTACCTTGGACGTAGGGTATTTCTTCACGGCTGCTCCCGCAAAGCACAGCTGCTGCTCCTTACCTTGGACGAGGGGTATTTCCTCACCACCGCCCCTCCTGACCTTGAACATGGAGTAGTTCCTCTCGGCCCTCCTGCTAGGCACAATAAAGGACAGAAACGGTATGGACCTAACAGAAGCAGAAGATTTTAAGAAGAGATGGCAACAATACACAGAAGAACTATACAAAAAAGATCTTCATGACCCAGATAATCACGATGGTGTGATCACTCACCTAGAGCCAGACATCCTGGAGTGCATAGTCAAATGGGCCTTAGGAAGCATCGGTATGAATAAAGCTAATGGAGGTGATGGAATTCCAGCTGAGCTATTTCAGATCCTAAAAGATGATGCTATGAAAGTGCTACACTCAATATGCCAGCAAATTTAGAAAACTCTGTAGTGGCCACCAGACTGAAAAAGGTCAGTTTTCATTCCAATCCCAAAGAAAGGCAATGCCTAAGAATATTCTAATTACCTCACAATTATACTAGTTTCATATCCTAGGAAGGTCATGCTCAAAATCCTTCAAGTTAGACTTCAACAGTATGTGAAGCAAGAACTTCCATAAGTGCAAACTGGATTTAGAAAAGGTAGAGGAACCAGAGATCAAATTGTCAACATCCACTGTATCATAGAAAAAGCAAAAAAAATTCCAGAAAAATCTGCCTGTCCTTCATTGACTATGACAAAGCCTTTGGTTGTATGGATCACAACAAATTGTGGAAAATTCTTAAAGAGATGGGAACACTAGACCACCTTATCTGCCTCATGTGAAACTTGTATGCAGGTCAAGAAGCAACTGTTAGAACTGCACATGGAACAACAGACTGGTTCAAAATGGGAAAGGAGTACGTCAAGGCTGTATATTGTCACCCTGCTTATTTAACTTATATGCAGAGCACATCATGAGAAATGCTGGACTGGATGAAGCACAAGCTGGAATCAATATTGCTGGAAGAAATATCAAGAACCTCAGATATGCAGATGACACCACCCTAATGGCAGAAAGGGAAGAGGAATTAAAGAGCCTTTTGATGAAGGTGAAGGAGGAGAGTGAAAAAGCTGGCTTAAAACTCAACATTCAAAAAACGAAGATCATGGCATCTGGTCCCATCACTCATGGCAAATAGATAGGGAAACAATGGAAACAGTGACAGACTATTTTCTTGGGCTTCAAATCACCACAGACAGTGGCTGCAGTCATGAAATTAAAAGACACTTGCTCCTTGGAAGAAAAGCTATGACCAATCTGCTGCTGTTAAGTCACTTCAGGCATGTCCGACTCTGTGCGACCCCATAGACAGCAGCTCACAAGGCTCTGCCGTCCCTGGGATTCTCCAGGCAAGAACACTGGAGTGGGTTGCCATTTCCTTCTCCAATGCATGAAAGTGAAAAGTGAAAGTGAAGTCACTGAGTTGTGTCCAACTCTCGGCAACCCCATGGACTGCAGCCCACCAGGCTCCTCCATTCATGGGATTTTCCAGGCAAGAGTACTGGAGTGGGGTGCCATTGCCTTCTCCATGACCAATCTAGACAGCATATTAAAAATCAGAGAGAGTACTTTGCCAACAAAGGTCCACATAGTCAAAGCTATGGTTTTTTGGTAGTCATGTGCAGATGTGAAAACTGGGCAATAAAAAATACTGAGCGCTGAAGAATTGATGCCTTTGAACTGTGGCGCTGGAGAAGACTCTTGAGAGTCCCTTGGAGTGGAAGGAGATCAAACCAGTGAATCCTAAAGGAAATCAATCCTAAATATTCATTGGAAGGACTGATGATGAAGCTGAAACTCCCAATACTTTGGCCACCTGATGCGAAGAGCCAACTCTTTGGAGAAGACCCTGATGCTGGCAAAGATTGAAGGCAGGAGAAGGGGATGACAGAGGGTGAGATGGTTGGACGGCAGCATCGACTTAATGGACATGAGTTGAACAAACTCCAGCAAATAGTGGAAGACAGAAGCCTGATGTGCTTCCTTCCATGAGGACTCTGCCTTTCGTAGAGTGGGACTGAGCGACTGAATTTCAGGATGTCAGGATTGGTATGCCACCCTGTGGTCATAATAGAGAACTGCATCATCTCCAGAATTGTGGAGAGTAAGATCCGATCCTGAAATACTGCAGCAAGTATCCTCTGAGCTAAAGTCTAGGATACTAATTTTAGTCTTTAAGCTGGATTTTACCCACAGAATTCTTGATTCAGTAGGTCTGGGGAGGCCCCTGAGAATTTTACATTTCTACATTCCTGAGAGATGTCGTTCCTGCTGGTTATGAGACTGCATTTTAAGAACCTCTGTCCTAGTTTAGTGAAAAGCCAGTAGTATAGAGCCCTCAGCTCCATCACTGCACGTTCCCACCCAAATCCAAACCAAAGGTAATCAGGGTGTTCCAGTCTGTACAGTCTGTATTGAAGAGACGGAGATTGTAATCTGTACCAGTCCCTGACCACAAGGGGGCGCGTTATAAAATTGTCTGTTGTCTCATTAGTTCGAAAAGCTCAGAGAAGTGCAAGGAAATGAGAGAGCCCAGATGAAGACTGGAGAAGCCCTACGGTTGACCAGGGCACACTGGGACATGGACAAAATCGAACTTGGCCACCTTTTCAGACCCTTCCTTTTATTTTATTTACTTAACATTTTGGCTGGGGGACATGCGGAATCTTAGTTCCCTGACCAGGAATGGAATCTGTACCTGCTTGCAGGGGAAGTACAGAGCCTTAACCACTGGACCACAAGGGAAGTTCCCAGACCCTTTGTTTTTGTTTGGCCTCTCTATATGTCTAGGTTTCATGTTCTGAAGTGTCTTGCTCTTAGAACTCTACATTAACCTGGGAATGAAAATTGATCACGTTTTCAGAAATTCCTGAAGTAAAAATTGCCTGTGATTCAAAGGGAAGGGCTTTTATGAGCCTTTAAAAGTGTGCTTCAGGCACCTTGTCAGGCACTTGTGTTACTGTTTTTAGTGCATGTGTCTGGTGTGCAAATCCACCACGATGTTGGGACTGCCTCCTAATCATACTGTAGATGCTGATGAGACTTCCCTCTTTGGGAGATCTCATCCAGACACAGGGCTAGTGGCCTGTGTGAGACAATAACCTCAGACGACATTTTCTTGGTGAGATACTGGCTGCCTAGATACAGCTCCCAGATATGATGAGCATCCATCAGAAAGATGGGGGAGAAGCCACACTGGATTTGGGGAGCAGATTCGGATTTGTCAGTAGATTCCTTAACCTTGGGTGAAGGTGGACGTCAGCCACCCAGAGGTCTCTCTGATAACTGGCTCCTCCCTGTGTCTTTTCCTTCTTTCCGGATGAACATATGCTTGTCTGCTCTCTGCTAGAAATCTCCACGTGAATAAACAGAAATATGAATTCTCTTATATCTGGGGTCATAGTCCAGAATTTAGAAACTTGCTGTCTATTTTGAGTGGTATTTGCCATGGCGACCAAGGGGACAGCTTGTATTGGCCAAGATTCAAGCTTCCCTGGTGGCTCAGATGGTTAAAGACTCCGCCTGCAATGCAGGAGACCCAGATTCGATCCCTGGGTCAGAAGATCTCCCAGAGAAGGTAATGACTGCCCACTCCAGTATTCTTGCCTGAAGAACCATGGACAGAGGATCCTGGTGAGGAGCCATGGAGTTGCAGAGAGTTGGACACAACTGAGTGACTAACACACATATACGATGTAGTTAAAGATCCCTTGGTAGCAATGGTGGGGAGGGAGCACTGACCAGATCTTCTTTTTGTTCTTTATCCAAGAATTAGCCACGAGAAGCAGAAAGTCCTCAGGGAAATTGACATGGAATAGTGGAGCTTGAACCTGACATAGAGCTCATTTGAGTCAGCCCTTTTCCTTTCAGCCCTCCTCTCTGCTGTCTTTTCTATGCTCATGACCCTAGATCTTGTTCTAGAAAAACTTTAACAAGCCTTACATATTATCCACAAAGTAAGGATGAGGTAGACTGAACAAAGAAAATGGCAGAATAGAAAAACTAAGGTGATGTCAGATATCAGGTGAATATTTCAGAAGTGTACTGTGAGGGAATGTACCTGGAGATGGCTTACAAATTTGGCTTTAAGTTTACTAGTTGTCATGCAAGCAGGGCAAAGTGATTAATTAGTTTCTTAAAAAGTTAAACACTTTCTGTATGATCCAGCTATTCCACACCTAAATATTAACTGAAGAGAAATAAAAGCAGACAAAGACTTGTACGTAGTGTTCAGAGCAGCTTTATTTGTAATAACCAGAAACTGAAAACAACCCAGATTTCCACCAATAGGTTAATGGATACATATTTTGTTGTATGTTTGTATAATGGAATGACACAGCAATAAAAAGAAATGAGCTGTTGATTCACACAACATAGATGACTTTCAAATTAATTGTGCTGAATGGAATAAGTCATAGAAGAGTACATACTTTGTAATTCCATTTATATAAAACTCTAGAAAAGGCAAAATAATCTATAGCCACAGAAAGCTGATCAGAGGTTGCTTGGGAATGAGCAATGTGTGGAGGGGTAGAAGGGAGAAATTGAAATAGGACATGAGAAAACTTTTGAAGGGCTTGAATTCTTTCATGTCATGCATGTGGGAATGGTTTCACAAGTGTGTGTGTGCGTGCGTGTGTGCGTGTGTCCAACAGCATGTCCAACTCTTTGCAACCCCATGGACTATACTATGGAATTCTCCAGGCCAGAATACTGGAGTGGGTAGCCTTTCCCTTTTCCAGGGGATCTTCCCAACCCAGGGATTGAACCCAGGTCTCCCACATTGCAGGTGGATTCTTTATCAACGGAGCCGCCAGGGAAGCCCAGATTCACGGGAGTGAGCATTATTTCCTCAACCAGCTAGCAAGTACTATCTGGGCAAAATCACCACCCTGTGTTTCTCTGGTATTCACCACAGTGCCAAGCAGAGCAGTGGGCATATGGAAGGCCTTCAGTGAATGCTTGTAAAACTGAATAAAGTATTGCATATAAGAAAACAAGTATGGATTGGATTTTTAATAGTGACTGAATATTTGCTGCTGAGACATGGTTTCTGATGGTCTCATCTCATTTTTTTTGTTCTGTGCGTCTCTGACTCTTCTGTACTTTGCCATTATATCTGCTCTATAGTGGCCTGGTTGTCTTTATGTCTGTGCTGGGTGTGGAGTCTCTTCCTCCACTCCTTTGAATCTTAGTGCAAGAGGTCACTGACACTCCAAGAAGAGCCTTCTGTCTCTCAGCAAAGGTGCCCAATGTGCAATGGATATTATCATCTGGACAGATCTGTCTGGCTCTCTAATAAAACCATTTATGGAGACACTATTTTGTGTGAGACATTGAACTTGGCTATTTAACAAGTCTATAAATCCTGAACAAACCCCAATACATACTGTATTATTATGCAAATTTTATGGATAAATAAAGGCTCAGAGTGATGATATAGTTTTCCTGTTATCACACAGGTAATCACTTGGAAAAATTATGGTCTTGAATTACAGACATTATAATCTATTCTCTTAACTATTCCCGGAGTGGGTAGCTATTCCCTTCTCCAGGTGATCTTCCCAACCCAGGAATGGAACCCAGGTCTTCTGCATTGCAGAAAGATTTTTTATCAGCTGAGCCACCAGGGAAGCCCAATTCTCATAAGAACTTACCTTTATTGAAACTTTTTTCATTGCTCTCACTTCTTAAGGGCTTTTCTTTCTACCTGGTGATGGATTTACTTAGGTATAATTATGTGTGCTAAGTACTAACCAGCAGGACCACTCAGAGAATAAATGTACTTAGAATGTACAAATGTCAAATAACTTCAAGGATCATTACTCTGGTTGGAAGTTTTATATCCTTCATTGGTGAGGATGACAATTTGCAACATTTTCCCAATTGTCAACTTGCTCTGCTTGTAAAGTTAATCCTCCATCTTAAATATTTCCTCTTTCTTAGGAGAAGGCAGAACAGTGTTTGCGTGCGTGTGCGTGCGTGGGTTGCTGAAGTCGGAGGAGGCGTTTGACTCCAGTAGTTCTTTAAGATAACATTTTCTTCTTGACAAGCTGCCCTCTCCCAAGAACCACACCTCCTCTCCCTTTGATCTTTGGTGATTTGGGGCTGACTGGGAATGGGGGTCATCACCAGCGACACTTTGTCAAATCTCTGCCAGCCCCATTTTCTGGATAGTTCTCTTTAGGGCAGCCTTGACATCAGCATTTCGGAGGCTGTAGATGACGGGATTGAGGATGGGGGTGACTACAGCATAGAAGAGGGAGACAAGAGGATCACTGGTGGGATCATAGCTGGCCTTAGGCCGGATGTAGATAAAGATGGCGGTGCCATAGAAAAGGGACACCACCACCAGGTGAGAGGAGCAGGTGGAGAAGGCTTTGAGGCGGCCAGCAGCAGACGGGATCCGGAAGATAGTGGCCAGGATACGCCCATAGGAACCCAGGATGAGGCCAAAGGGACAGAGGATGAGGAGAGCAGCGGCCAGGATAATCTGTAGTTCGTTGAGAGAGGTGTTCCCGCATACCAGCTGCAGGACAGCCTGGATCTCACAGAGGAAGTGTGGGATGGCCTTGGGGCCACAGAAGGGCAAGGAGAAGACAAAGGAGGTGTGGCCCAGGCCCACCAGTGCCCCACAGGCCCACGCTGACCCAGCTAGACACAGGCACGTCCGCTGGCTCAGCAGCAGTGGGTAGCGAAGGGGTTGGCATATGGCGGCGTAGCGGTCATAGGCCATGGCTGCCAGGAGGCAACACTCTGTGGCACCGAAAAGGAGAAAGAAGAACATCTGGAGAGCACAACCAGAGCGTGGGATGTGGCGCTGACCGGTGAGGAGGTGGTGAAGCAGCAGGGGGACCGTGACCGATGTGTAGCCGATCTCCAGGGTTGAGAGGTTTCGAAGGAAGAAGTACATGGGGGTCCGGAGGGCAGCGTCAGCAGAGACCAGCACCACGATGAGGAGGTTGCCAGCCACGGTGAGCAGGTAGACGGTGAGAAAGAAGGAGAAGAGTAAGCCCTGGAGGCTGGTCAGGCGGGAGAAGCCGACAAGAATGAATTCGGTCACCACGGAGGTGTTTGTAGGCATCCTGCTCAAATCCCTTGTGATGAAGGACAAAAGAAATGGAGAGGGAAAGTTGCAATTATGGAATCGTGAGGTGGGCAAAGATGGCGTCTTGTTGGGACTTCTCTGTCGGTCAGATGGTTAAGACTCCGCCTACCAGTGCAGGGGACGCGGGTTCCATGCCTGGTAGGGGAACTAAGATCTCACGTGACACAGGGTCTGGCCAACAATAAAAAATAAATAAACCTTGTTTCAAAATTTGAAATTTTAAAAAAAGATGACCTCTTCTTCTATCTGAGCAAAGCATTGGAACTCCTGTCTTTTATTTAGACTTTCATGGTCTTTGAGGCAGCACAGCCTTGAATCCATATTAGACTCTTGCTGGCTCTTGGAACCCTGGGTGAATGGTGCTCTCTGTGCCTAACTCCCTCACCTGAATTCTCCCTAGTGGTGCCCACCTTTCATAACAACACACTGAATTCTGTTTTCAGTTGTTCCAGGGATGAGGGCTGGATCATTCTAGCCTCCTTTTTACTCTTTTTTCCCTTGCTCATCCTTCCCACAATGCTGGGGACAGAATTTTCCCTCCCAGCAGATACTTCCCTCCTCAAAGTTAGATGTGTTCCACGTTCAGGGAGGGCATGAAAAATCCCATTTTAGTCGGAATTTTCTTTGTGTTTTTTCCTTTTTGTGTCCTTCTGTATCTGTCTTTTACTTTCCTTCTTTCACATGGTTCCTTTTTCCATGCCTCTCAATTTGTCTCCCCTCTCACACAATTTTCACATAGTTCCCCCTCCCCAACTTCAGCTCTTTCTTCAGTTACCAAATCCACTCAACCTTTCTCTATTTTTTTTTCTGTCAGTTTCCTATCTAATGGCAATGAGATAAATTTCATGGTTTTCAAAGGGGAGAGAAGAAATTGGAAAGATTCTCTCTCCTATAGGCAGTTAAACTGTTAATTATCCAAAGGAGTGAGAATTGCTCTAGTTTCTAAAGATACTCAGGAAGGAGATGACAAGGTCCTTCCTGGTTGCTTATTTCTGCATTTTACAGCCCTCAAACTTCATCTCTATTTATTTTAATATGTATACAAAAATCCAAACCACACGTGTAAACTTCACAGATCCACACACTAACGTATTACATTTCTAAACACAAGCACAGAAAAATAGCCCAATATCCTCAGATGCTAGAGTCAGCTAAGGTCACAAATAAATTATGTATTGTATATACACACAAATATCACTACAAATAACAATGAATGTGAAAATCCATTTAACCTAGAAATATAAATACACCCAGATATATAATAGAAGCATAAATCTAAATTCTTTGCAAACATAAAACCATATTCAAGAATATCTATTAAAAATACAAGCTCACACACTGAGGTCCTTTTGCAGTTCGAGAGTCCTTGGTTCATTCCACCTTAGTGGCTCTTTCAGTGTTTTTCAGGAGATGCTATCAGAATTCTTTCTTTTTATTTGAAGAAACAGCCAGTGATAAAGGCAGATGGTCTTTGATGACTTGCTTATTTTCTCCTTTCTCTACACAGTAGATCCCTCCTGAGGAAGGTACTGTTCAATTTGGTTTCTCTATCATGTCTCTGAGGACCTGAGTCTCCAAGCATATTTGACTTTCCAAAGGGAAGTGCTCTTCACACAACCAATTAATGTGTTATTTTTAAAGTCTGTTTCTTAGGTTACAGAAATTGTAGGGTGACCTGTCAAGAGCATATCAGAGAAAATGTCCAGGGCTATTGTTTTCCTTAGCTCTCCCATAACATCAAAACTCTAACTCAATTAAAAAATGGGCAGATGAATTGAAGAAACATTTTTCCCAAAGAGGAACTACAGATGGCCATCAGGCACATGAAAAGATGCTTAATATTGCTAACTATCAGGGAAATGCAAACCTGAAACACCATGACCTATCACTTCACATGTATTGGAATGGCTGTAATCAAAAAGAAGACAAACAGCAAATGTTGGTGAGGATATGGAGAAAGAGAACCCTTGTACACTGTTGGTGAGAATGTAACTGGTGCAGCCACTATGGAAAACAGTACAGAGGTTTCTCAAAAAACTACAGATGACTCAGCAGTTCCACTCCTGGTTATATATCCAAACCAAACTGAATCAAAACACTAAAAAGATATATGCACCCATGATCATAGCAGCATTATTTACAATTGTCAAGAAATGGAGGAAACCTAACTGTCCATCAACAGATAAATGGATATAGGAGATGTAGTACACACACACACACAGGAATATTACTCAGCCAAAAAAGGGATGAAATAATGCCATTTGCAGCAACATGAATGGACCGTAGAGATTATCATACTAAGTAAAGTAAACCAGACAAAGACAAATATTATATAATATTGCTTATATGTGGAATTAAAAAAATGATACAAATGAACTTCTATACAAAATAGAAATACACCTAAAGACATAGAAAACAGACTTATGGTTACCAAAGGGGAAAGGAGGGGAGGGAAAATTAGGAGTTTGCTATTAACATATGGCCTTAGAAAACATCACTATGAACAAAGCTAGTGGAGATGATGGAATTCCAGTTGAGCTATTTCAATCCTGAAAGAGGATGCTGTGAAAGTGCTTCACTCAATATGCCAGCAAGTTTGGAAAACTCAACAGTGGCCATAGGACTGGAAAAGGTCAGTTTTCATTCCAAGCCCAAAGAGAGGCAATGCCAAAGAATGCTCAAACTACCGCACAATTGCACTCATCTCACACGCTAGTAAAGTAATGCTCAAAATTCTCCAAGCCAAGCTTCAGCAATACATGAACCGTGAATTTCCAGATGTTCAAGCTGGTTTTAGAAAAGGCAGAGGAACGAGAGATTAAATTGCCAACATCCGCTGGATCATGGAAAAAGCAAGAGAGTTCCAGAAAAACATCTATTTCTGCTTTATTGACTATGCCAAAGCCTTTGACTGTGTGGATCACAATAAACTGTGGAAAATTCTGAGAGATGGGAATACCAGACCACCTGACCTGCCTCTTGAGAAATCTGTATGCAGGTCAGGAAGCAACAGTTAGATTGGACATGGAATAACNAAAAGAATATATATATATATATATATATATACACATATATGAATCATTTTACTGTGTACCTGAAACTAACATAACATTTTAAATCAATTAAACGTCAATAAAAAGAAAATAACAGGCAAAGTTTATTTGGGGTGCCATAACAAAATATCACAGATGGGATGGATTAAATAAAGAGATTCATTATCTCACAGTTCTGGAGTCTGGAGATCCAAGTGTTGGCAAGGTTAGTTTCTTGAGTCTACTCTCATTGCTTATAGAAGTCTGTCTTCTCCTATGTATTAAGACACTGGTTTTCCCTCTGTGTATCTGTGTCTTAGTTGCCTCTTCTTAAAAGGATACTAGTAGTCATATTGGATTAGGCCCCATTCCAGGTACCTCATTTATCCTTAATCATCTCTTTAAGGATGCTGTCTCCAGATACAGCCTTATTCTGAGACATTGGTCCTTAGGGCTTCAACATATGAAATTTTCTGGGGGTGAGAGAGGTGGTCACACACAGTCCAGTGCATAACAGCACTATAAGGAAAGAAAACTACACGCCAATCTAATCTAATAAACCAGCACTTGTTCACTACTTTCAGTTCAATCACTCAGCCATGTCTGACTCTTTGCAACCCCATGGACTGCAGCACGCCAGGCTTCCCTGTCCATCACCAACTCCTGGAGCCTACTCAAACTCATGTCCATCGTGTCAGTGATGCCATCCAATTATCTCATCCTCTGTTGTCCCCTTCTCCTCCTGCCTTCAATCTTTCCCAGCATTAGGGTCTTTTCCAATGAGTTGGTTCTTCACATCAAGTGGCCAAAGTATTGGAGTTTCAGCTTCAACATCAGTACTTCCAATGAATATTCAGGAATGATTTCCTTTAAGATGGACTGGTTGGATCTCTTTGCAGTCCAAAGGACTCTCAAGAGTCTTCTCCAACACCACAGTTCAAAAGCATCAATTCTTCGGCTTTGCATTTCTTCATTCACTGCTTTGCATGTTATTAAGTCTACTGAACATCAGAATTTCTCTCTGAGAGAACTAAAAAGGATTTGATGTTCTTTGGTTACCTACCTGATAGCAAGTGAGGGAGCTGGATGTCCAACCCAGATGTACAGACTACAAACCATGTGCGATTTCCCAGCATTTGTGTGAACATGAGAGTATTCACTCCTCTGGAGATGCTGAGCAATGGAAGGAACAGGCAAAAATGGACATGCTGGGTGGCAGGAGGAGCAACTGTTTCATTTAACATGTGCCACGGATAACTTCCCAGAACAAACATATAGACTTAATGATTGAACTTCCCTGGTCATACAGTGGATGGGAGTCTGCCTACCAATGCAGGGACACTTGTTCAGTCCCTTTTCTGGGAAGATTCCTCATGGCTGGGGCAACTAAAGTGGGTGTGGCAGAAGTACTGAGCCTGAGCTCTAGAGCCTGTGAGCAACTACTGAGCCCACGCACTGCAACCACTGAGGCTCCTGTGCCTAGAGCCTGTGCTCCAGAACGAGAGAAGCCACTGCCCTGAGACGCCAGTGCGCTGGCAAGAGCAACCCCTACTTGTTGCAACTAGAGAAAGGCTTCGCGAAGTAACGAAAACAGTGCAACCAAAAATTAAAAAATAAATAAAAGGCTAAGCTTAATGATTAAAAAAGCTGCCTTGCACAGGTAAAAGTCAATGACTAGGAGTTATTTTCTGCTGGATATCACGCCAGCTTTGCTTTCTCTGCTTCTCCTGTGGCTCCATCACTTTGTCTCCCCACTTGAGCGGTAGACCTTTTTCATCCGGGACACCAAGACTGTCAGAGCTCCCTTGACATCCTTGTTACGGAGTGTATAGATGAGAGGATTGAGAAGGGGAGTGATGACTGAGTAGAAAATAGCCACAATCTTGTTGATACTTGACTCATACTTAACCGCGGGGCGGACATACATGAATATGAGAGTGCCAAAGTAGATGGTGACCACGGAAAGATGAGCTGTGCGTGTGGAAAAGGCCTTGCGCCGAGCAGCAGCTGAAGCCATGGCTAGAACTGTGGCCAGGATGTGGGCATAGGAAGCCATGGTAAAGACCAGGGCCCCTAGGATAATGACAGTGCTAAAAGCATAGCCCACGGCTTGGATGGCGTATGTGTCTGTGCAAGAAAGGCGGAAAATCTGGTCAGCGTCACAGAAGAAGTGATTGATCTGGTTGGGGGTGCAGAAGGAGATCTGTGTAAGGAGGAATGAAGGGAACATGGGGCAGAGGAATCCCACACACCAGCAGACGCCAGCCAGGGTACCACACGTTTGAGGGCTGAGCAGCAGTGGGTAGTGGAGTGGTCTGCAGATGGCCGCATAGCGGTCATAGGCCATAGTGGTGAGAAAGAAGAGTTCTGTGGCAGCCAGAGAGAAGAAGAAGTAGTATTGGGTGATGCAGCTGGGAACTGAGATGACCCCTTGGGAACTGAGAAAGTTGGCCAGCATTTTGGGCACAGTGACTGTGGTGTACCAGAGCTCTACCAAGGAGAGGTTACAGATAAAGAAGTACATGGGAGTGTGGAGGCGCCCGTCCAGGGCCACAATGAGCACAATGAGCCCATTGCCCACCAGGGATAAGAGGTAGAGCAGGAGGAAGAGGGAGAAGAAGAGCAGCTGCAGACATGGAGAGTTGGAAAATCTCATGAAGACAAATTGGGTGACCAAGGTGCGGTTGGCTCTCTCCATTCAGCCTGGTGGGTCAGCTGGGCATGGAGAAGACATATGAAGATCTTGAGATGTCTTAAGTTACATGGTTTCCTCTCCAGCTTTATCCCACCATCTGGATTCCACACACTCCCAGTATTCCTTTTAATCCACTCTTTGACTGCCTCAGAGCTTCTCCAAAGCAGAGAGTAGTCTACTTCTTCAAAAGTAGGGTTACTAAATATTCAAGACGCTCTCTCTTTCTTCTCATTGAAATAGGTCCTAAAATGCCACATTTCCCAGGAATTCTCTTTAGAATGATTAGAGGAGAGGACTCAGCTGTGGCTCTAACTAGAGTGAACATGGAGCCATGCTGTCCCCAAGTATAGGTTGAATTGCATGTTATCGTAGATATCAACTTTTTTGGACTTCAGATCAGGAAGTTCATATTATTTAACTTAATATTTCCAAGGATTGGTTAGTGTGTATCCCTGAACTCTCTGGTCCCAAGAATCTTTAACCTTCAGACTTGCAGAAGATATGGGATTTTACTGATCTTCTATCTGCCTGCTCTGGACAGTAGCTGTCTTTTGCCATCAGATCTCAGAAGGTGGGGAGTAGTGAGTGTGTTTCCCTTTGTACAGATTCCAGCACAAGACTGGATAGAGGCCCTTCATGGAGACTCTAATTTTGAGAATCAAAGGCAGAGTAGGAGAGATCTTCTTGCTCAGTGGAGGGTAAGGAGTGGAATATAGTTTAACGTGAAGAGTAAATGTAGGCTTGGATTCCCAGATGGGAATGTGGGGATGGGGTTAAGATCCTTGAACTGAACTGAACTGAACTAAGATCATTGAAAGGAAACAACTGTTATAGATATGTGCTTAAATCCAAACTGATCACAAAAGCAAGGCTCAGATGATACTCAGGTTTGCATAGCTGAAATTCATTGGGATGGATGAAGGTGATAGCACTGATATTATTGAGATGTGAGTTTTACATATTTTCCACATCTTGCAGGTTTCTTCATTTGAAGTGCTCTAAAAATGGAAATATCAAATATATCCAACATTAGGAGTAAGATTAATTATGCTATACATTAAAACACATGAAATAAAAATACATGAAAAATTGTTTTGACACAGTGTAAAGGTATGATGCAAAATCTAATATTTAATATGATCTGATATATATGCCCAAGATATCAGATTACCAGTGACTTCTTAAATGTAAATTTTTGTGTCACCACTTTATAATAAATACACTTTCAGTATCAAGAGGGATATTTTATTTTGGTATTAAACTATTTATTTTATTTTGATGTCAGAAATAAGTTAGTTGATAAAGATCCTTCAGGCTGCAACCAAGTCCTGGCATAGCTGAATAAATACATAAATATCAAAAAAGAAATGCATTGAGTTAGTCAAGAAAAACTAGAAAAAACTGATAAGTATTAAAAAGAAATTAATAATCATCTGAATATTTTCCACTCAGTGTGAGAAACATTATTTATATTGGAATGTTAACTTTTGAAATATTTTATTTTCATTTATGTATTTATACACACACACACACACACACACACACACACACACAAAGACAAAGGCACACTTGAAACCATAAAAAGAAATTTCTGAACTGTTCATCCTTTACTTTCCATCCTTCCACTACCATCTCCTGATTCAGGCTTAGTACCATCTCCTTTGTTCATGACCCTACCACCCATCAGCTTTCCCATGCTGCAAATATGGATTCATGTTCAATGACTCCCTTCTTCCCTTCTCTCTTTCTCGCCCCCGTGTCAATACTTACTAAAGTGCTTTGTGATATATCTGTTTATGTCTATTTTTCTACTATTAAACCTCAGCTCCTTGAAGTTGGGAGCTCTACGTTATTCAAGGTTTTATTCTTAAAACCTAGGATACAGCGTGGAAGACAGAGCAGTAAAAACTAAGTGTCAGGTGGAGGAATGAATAGATACACCATCAAAGCTGCTTGCTAATTGTTACCCAGCTTCTTTCTCTTCCAAAGTGTCCAGAATTCCGTGCCAGATGGATTTTCCTGGACACAGTTTTCATTCCATCATTCTTTTGCCTATGGCACAGTGATTCGTATAATACATTATATCAGGTTCCAATTCCTTGGCTTGGCATTTTTTTGCAGACCCTGCAACATGTGTTCTATACCATCTGTCTAAGAAAGTGTGTTTTTAAGTTTGCTGGTAGGATTTTTCCTATTTACCCGGAGCTCATTCTAAATACAAACTTTCTGTGCCTGTTTTCTCCCAGTAAGAACTGCTGAGAGGACTTATGTCAGAAGAAAGAACTCTTCCTCTCCACTCTCTCCAGCCCCGAATTTTTACTTACCTATGAATACCATTGAGCTTCTGACTTCAAGGAGCTCATGTCTAATAGTAGAAATCTAGATATAAACAGATGTATCATGAAGTATTTTGGTAAGTGTTAGAAGCATGGGCTAGTCAAAGGACCTTAAGGAAACCACCACAGTTGAAGGATCTGACTTTTTAGAAGCAGAGAAAGGTTTCACAGAGAAGGTCAAATTCAACATCAGTCTTTATGAATACAAAGGAATTTTTAGGTATCAAAGAGCAGGGTGTTTGCAAATGCACGGAGGTATGAACTGAACACTGAGGAGTTCCCTAGGGCTTTGGTTAAGGTGGAGCTTCCCTGGTGGCTCAGACTGTAAAGCATCTGCCTGCAATGCAGGAGACCCAGGTTCAATCCCATGGAGAAGAAAATGGCACCCCACTCCAGTACTCTTGCCTGGGAAATTCCATGGACTGAGGAGCCTGCTAGGCTACAGTCCATGGGGTTGCAAATAGTCGGACACAACTGAGCGACTTCACTTTCACTTTGCTTAAAGTGAGGGCTGGGAGGAAGGGGTGGGTCATTTTTGTGGGGAAGGCAGGGCTTGCTTGCATGGACAGGCTATCTCCACCTCTGATCTGCCAATAGTCTTCTTTCCTAAGTCAACTCCCTTCTTTCCCTGAAGGAAAAGTAAGACCTGCAGAGAAAAGACACTGACTTCTGATTTCCTCACTGGTTGCTCACCCACCAGCACATACTGATGGGGCTAGGGGAGGAGCTTTGGGAGAGGTGATGTGGTGAGACCTCTGGGCAGAGAAGAAATAGATCTTACTTCCTTGAATTACTGATTTCCCAGTGGAATGAAGACGAATCCACGTGTAGGTACAGGCTCCAGAGTCAGGGTTATAGAGAGCTGATACATTTGGGCCCATACTGGGTCATCGGGCAAAGAGTTTGGGGCATCAGGAATTTTGTATGAGGCTCTCAGTTGGGAGTCAACTGGCAAGATGAAACTGAGTGGATGGCCAAGGCTTAAGGGAGCTGCTCAACTTCTGTTTAAATTACTTCGGCTTGAGCCAAAGTTCCAACCAAGAAGAGGACGCAGCCTAACCAGCATATTGATCCTCTTCTTCCTTATCTGCCCTACCAGAAAAAGTAGATACGGGGGGAGGGGTCATGTGAACAGACCGGGCTCTCTCCCTTTTACTGCTAGTAGAGCTAGTAGAGCAAATCTAGGACTGGCTGTTGGCTGGGGTTATTAAAAAGGAACACTGATATGAAAATGTGACTGGAGCAAAAACTAACAGGGATTTGTGTGCAAAGTTTCACCCTAATAGAAGCAAAGGAAAAGTAAATGTCTTAATAGCCAGAGAACACTTTGAAACATAAACATGACCAACAAATCAGGGAATCTGACTCAGGGGTCATTAGGTAGTTGGTGACCCAGTGGAAAGGGAGGCAGTAAACAGAGCCCGGTGTATGGCAGTAACCATAAAAATACAACTGCTGTACATTTACAATCCATACATTGAGTCTTCTTCGTACTATATACATATATCAGCAATCACTGATGCACATTTAACATTTAGAGAATCTAAATGTTGGGGGCCATTTTAGGCAGCTTTCCTTCTTTTGCCCCAAACCCTAGATTCCTTTCTGCCACAGTGCCTTTGCTCATGCTTGGCATCCTCTCCTGTGTTTTGTAAAACAGCAACCATTCTTTTTGATTCATTTATGAAGTCTCAGCCAAATGTTCTAGTCCAGGGACTAGTGAAATAATCCTGAATTCTTACTGTTCAGAGAGCTATATGGTTCAGAAGAATGGCAACTGGACATGGAAATTCTGATGCAATAAACTTCACCTACAATAAGTGTTCCACAGCCCAGATAGGAAGGAGCTTGGATCAATCTCATCTCTTTCATCCATGCTGGATTCTGAACAACAGAACTGACAGCAGCATATTTATATTTTATCTTTGTACCCTGGAACCAGTGTTCACAATACTATTGTTTTCCCCTGTATAAATCTATGATATTCCTTACTGTATTTTATTTTCCAGGATGGGAATGAGCGAGAATGTACAGGGGGAGTAAAACAGACTCTATGCTTCCATAAACTTTGTGGTCAAATAAGTAGTGGTCCCCTTCCTCCCACCAAGAGGCTATGCTTGTAGTTGCTGGTATCACAATATTTATGCCTAGAATTTGGTCCAGGAATTAAGAAATGACATCTATCATCTCTCATTTGGTCATCTTAAAGAATTCACTTAATTTTCTGAGTCAAGTTTTCCTCTGGAACTTTGGACAAATCATCTCTAATCCTAACTATAAAAACTCTTGGAAAATGTCTTGAAAACCATTTTCAAAATGTCATTGAAAACTCAATGACACAAAAAATGTCATCAAAAACTCTTGAAAACCATTATAAATATTTTCCTTTTCTTACCTTCATTTATTATTTAATTTCAAAAACAGGCAAATATGTAATTTTATTGAAAATAAATTTTCAGATATCACTGAGTGAGAGCCATTGACTGTGTGACTGCCCTTCGTGAAGTTATGGACAAAGCTGAGTCAGAGGGATATACATGAAAACTGTCAGTCTTTAAAAAATATCAGGTAGAGGTCAAACAGTGGGTTCAGCTGTCCCCGAGAAGCCGAGTATGACTCAGAAAAAACAACTCTAGGTGCTCCACCTTCTCTATCTCTCTCCCTACTTCAGCAGCTGATAAAGAATACTTTTCTCTCATCCATCCATCACTCTGGACATTTATTCTCTAGTTCTAAAGAGGGGGAGAAATACTCTGCACCATTCTGCTATTCAGTGAAGCTCCAGGTTACTTTTGTAGTGTCTTATCCCGGCTATTTTGAGTTTAGGTTTTCCTTCCCTCCCCTACCCCTTTTCTTGCTAAGTCACTTCAGTCCTGTCCGACTCTTCGCGACCCCATGGACTGTAGCCCTCCAGGCTTTTCTGTCCATGGGATTCTCCAGGCAAGAATACTGCAGTGGGTTGCCATGCCCTCCTCCAGGGGATCTTCCCCATCCAGGGATGGAACTTGAGTCTCCTGCAGCTTCTGCATTGCAGGCAGATTCTGTTAGCCACTGCAGGAGCCTTTAAAATAGGGATAATGCAACTGAATTCTGACTATGAGAGCAGATCTGGCTCACTATCATTAATTACACTCTAACTTTCCATTCCTAATTCTTTTTACATGAATAAAGACACTGACCCTCACTACCTTAGGCATCAGGGCAGGAGTCGATAGCACTCACCAACCATGGGAAAGAGGACCAGAAAGATGCATCTGTTGGTTCTGTGGGACAAAGAGGTAGGGTGCAGCTTTTGTCTTAGGAAAAACAGTAACAAAGTCCAACTGAGGGAGGTGGTGTTGGAAAGGAGCTCCCGGTGTCCTCTTCTCCCATCTCCCTTTTCAGAAGCATGTCTTCCTTAGGGGGTCAGGGTCTCTGGAAAACCATGGAATCTTCAGAAGCACCTTCAGTTTATTTTCCTGTTTTTGAGCCTCCATGCTCTGAGGTGATTGCCCTGTAGTGTTGTTGGTGTGTGTCTCTTTTCCTCAGGGGAACTGTACTCCCTGAGACCCACACACCCCAAGGTGACTCACAGAGATGATTGGTGTCAGGAGCCCAGCGGTCACACTGTCCCCTTACAGTCAGAAAGCCCTGTCAGTGCAGACAATTCCCTGTAGAAGGACCACATCTGCCTCTCTGTGTACGGACCAGGCTGATGGGGACCAGGTTTCCTCTTCTGCTCTCTGGAATGTCAGCTCTGAGGCTGTCTGTTCCAGAATTTCTTGATGTCATATTGTTCGATCTAGAGTCACTGAAGAAGATCACTCCCCACACAGAGTCCTGTACAGTCAGTAATGACCATTAGTAACTGGGAGTGTGTCCAATGCCCACATCTTTTTTTTTAAAGTTATAATTTTTTAAATGTTTTTTTTTTTTATTTATTTGAGCTTCCCTGGTGGCTCAGTGGTAAAGAACCTTCTGCAGTACAGGAGACGCAGGTTCGAGCACTGGGTCAGGAAGATCCCCTGGAGAAGGAATGGCAACCCACTCCAGTATTCTTGCCTGGGAAATCTCATGGACAGAGGAGCCTGGTGAGCCACAGTCTATGGGGCCTCAAAGAGTCAGACACGACTGAACGACCAAACAACAGCAACAATATATTTATTTGGCTGCACCGGGTCTTAGTTGCAGCATGTGGGGTCTTGTTCCCTGACCAGGAATAGAACCCGGACCCTCTGCACTGGGAGCGTGGAGTCTTAGTCATTGGTCACCAGGGAAGTCCCCAATGCCCACTTCTTATGCTTTTGTTGAACACAAACATTTCTTTTCAGGCTTTAGAGAAGACCTTCCTCTGTGGGAGTAAAGAGAGTTAAGGAGGGGAAAGGTAACAGCAACTTGCCTGAATTCACTAATGAGGGTTTGAGGAAATTCTCCCAAGTACAGTTTGTGACAGGACAGGAAAAGTCCCATCAAGTTTGAATAATCATTACAATGAATATGCTGTTGTTTCATTCGATAGGGTTTTCAATTCACTGCTGCATTAGGGTCAACACTTTTTGGTATTTGAAAATCCCCCAAAGCTTGTCTGATGCCTTGTCCTCCTCCTCATTTCCCTTGTGTGTTTCTTCTTTTCCTCTTGTGTTGTAGGAAGTAAGCACATAGCTGAGAGAGCAGTGAACAGGCCAGGGTTTTGATCTTGGGTGTTGAAGGTGATAAATAGAAAATAAATTTAAAGAGCAATTTGTATGGTAATTGGCAAATACATAAAAAATTTAAACATGGTGAAGTTTTTATATGGAAAAAAACAAAAAATGTATGAAATGAAAATCATGTCTATCACCCCAAACCCCCAATAGCAAGAATTAGTAGTTTTGATGCTAACCAGGTTCTTGGCCTTCCACAGTCAATAGAAACTGACTACAGACCAGACAAGAAATTCAGGCAAGGCTTTACTGGGGCTCCTGTGCCAGCTGCGGGAGGGAGAGAAAGCAAGTAACACGTTCCCTTGCTTGTTCCAGTGGAGGGGCGAGCTCATTCCTTACATGGGTGAGGGTAGGAGTGTTTTTCCAATAGTCATGTACGGATGTGAGAGTTGGTCCATAAGGAAGGCTGAGCACCGAAGAATTGATGCTTTCAAATAGTGTTGCTGGAGAAACTCTTGAGAGTCCCTTGTACTGCCAGGAGATCAAGCCAGTCAATCCTAAAGAAAATTAGCCCTGATTGATTATTCATTGGAAGGACTGTTGCTGAAGCTGAAGCTCCAGTACTTTGGCCACCTGATGTGAAGAGTCGGCTCATTGGAAAAGATCCTGATGCTGGGAAAGACTGAAGGCAAAAGGAGAGGGAGCAGCAGAGGATGAGATGGTTAGATCTCATCTAATCATCTTAGTTAGTTGATGCTAATTAACTAATGGATCAACTCAATGGCCATGAATTGGAGAAAACTTTAGAAGATAGTGTACGACAGAGGAGCCTGGTGTGCTACAGGGCAGGGGGCCACAGAGAGCTGGACACTATGTAGTGACTGAACAACAAGGAGTGTGTCCAGGGCTTGGGTTGGAGGTGTGGCTTAGGAGGTTTGCCCACCCTTTTGTGGTGTTGAGTGCAGGAGGGCATGTGCAGTACCCTGTTTTTGCTCCCAATACCTAGTTTTTGCTTCCAGCTCTTTAGAAATGTCAGTTGGGACTTTTGTACCTTTTGGTCTAGAATTTGCCCCAACTGCGCATGCACACAGTTATTTTTAGTCCCATATAATTTTTTTGTATTTTGTAGCTGGAAGAGAGATGTGTCCAAGTGTAAACTTTGAAGTATTGCAGCAAAGAATCCCAGGTCTCAGCGTTGTCTCAATTTCTTGATTATGTCCACAGAAACAGATGTGAGTAGTTTATTTTACTTTCTTATACAAGTGGAAATGGAACACACTAAGCATACTATTTTGTACTTGATTTTTTTGTTTAACAAATATCGTAGAGCTCTTTGGCACCACTGGAAATAATCATAGGATATTAGGGCTTCCCAGGTGATGCAATGGTAAAAAATCTGCCTGCTGAGGGATTATGTTTGCAAATGTTTTTGTAAGTAAAGGGAAAAAGTATGTAAAGACAGATGCCAGTATTTAAACAATGGTTTCATCAAGGTAGGTGGAGTGTTCTAGGGGGAGAAAGAGAGAATATTCATTTTCTTTAGAGATTGCTATTTTATTTGAACTGTTATAGTTAGGGTGCATTATATCTATGATTTGAGCTATTGAATTAAAAAAAAGTAGTGGCATTAACTGTTGGCTGTAGATAGTGGACCTTACAGTAGTTCAGAGAAAGGGGCTTTCTCTGTTGGTCTGTTAGGAAAAAAATGGGAATGAAGTAAGGGTTTGACTCAGATGGATGACAGTGAAGTGACTGAACACACTGCTGGGGATGAGAAGTCAGTAGATCAGCCTGGTATCTGTGGAGAATTCACAGAAGGAAACAAGGGCAGAGGAGCTGTCAGGCAGGCTTTTGGGCATGGAGGACACTGAAGGGACTTTTAATCATGTAGATGTTACTTTGTAATAACATGTCAGCTTCCTTCCCCTTAGATCAAGCCCAATATTGGCAAGGCTTTGAAAATCCACCTGAAATACTCCTTCAGGGCTCTCTCAATTGAAATACTTTTGGGATGGTGAAAGGTCTGAAAGCTGGGTGTGGGGTGGAAGGGTTGAGAGCAGTCTTCTGGGAAGACCACTCTTGGGCATGGTGGTTTAGGGATGCTGTAGAGAACTTAGGAGAGTTTTGTGATAAGTTCTGGGGAAAGAGCCTGGGAATGGGGGATGGGATGCTTAGTGGAGAGCATTCGCCCCCATGGAGATGGAAAGGTGGGTTCCCATATAACCCTTGATTTCTGCTCTACTTTTGGTCAAGCCAACAGTTCAGGAACCTCCTCTGGAGAAAGACAAATATCTCAG
>SJYQ01003734.1:23847-46842 GCA_006410935.1 Redunca redunca
TTTTTTTTTTCTATAACAAGCTGATTGTAAGCTGTGATAGGACACAAAGCAGGCATTCGAAGGACATTACACTGTTGCTCATGAGGAAGGCTCTATGACTGGTTACAGAGATTGGGAAGGTAGAATTTAGTAAATCATAAAAACATTGAGGGTGGTTTAGTTGCTAAGTCGTGTTCGACTCTTGTGACCCTGTGGACTGTAGCCTGTCAGGTTTCTCTGTCCATGGGATTCTCCAGACAAGTATACTGGAGTGGGTTGGGATTTCCTTCTCTAATAAAAATATTAGATTGAACTAATAGGTTAAGGTCTCTGAAGACTGAAAATTGTGAGTTTGAATCATTGATCAAACTTCTTGAGTCTTGAATATGTGCACAATTAAGGAATGCAGCAGAGGACAGGAGTTGGAAAAGCAACTAAAAAGGGGAGAGAAGAGGACAACATATGTTAAAGATTCTTGTTTTTGAGACTCACCTTTATCTTCTTCATTTTAGCTTTAATTATCTTGGGCTTGGTGTAGAAGATGCAAAGAAGCTCTAGAATCTGTCACTTAATCACTGCAGAAACTTGGATGATCTTCATGGAAATGGTCTCCATAGGAAACCAAACTATTACTGAATTTGTCCTTCTTGGTTTCTATGTCAGAGCTGAGCTGCATCTCCTTCTCTTTATTGTGTTCACTGTCATCTACACGTCCATCATCCTAGGGAACATGCTAATCATTGTGGCGGTGGTTAGCTCTCAGAGGCTCCACACACCCATGTATTTCTTCCTGGCTAATCTGTCCTTCCTGGAGATCCTCTATACTTCCTCAGTGGTGCCCAAAATGCTGGAGGGCTTCTTGCAGGAGGCAGCCATCTCTGTGGCTGGTTGCTTGCTCCAGTTCTTTATCTTTGGTTCTTTAGCCACTGCCGAGTGCTTCCTACTGGCTGTCATGGCATATGATCGCTACCTGGCCATCTGCTACCCCCTCCGCTACCCTCTCCTGATGGGACCCAGATGGTGTTTGGGGCTGGTGGTCATAGCGTGGCTCTCTGGCTTTATGGTAGGTGTAGTGATTATAGCCCTCATGGCCCAGCTGAGATTCTGTGGCCCCAACCACATTGACCACTTTTACTGTGACTTCATGCCTTTGATGAACCTGACCTGCTCCGATCCCAGTGTAGCCCAGATGACAACATTCATTCTGTCTGTGGTCTGCCTCACTGTTCCCTTTGGACTGATTCTGACATCTTATGGCCGGATCGTGGTGGCTGTGCTGAGAGTTCCTGCTGGGGCCAGCAGAAGGAAGGCTTTCTCCACGTGTTCCTCCCACCTAGCTGTCGTGTCCACATATTATGGTACTCTCATGGTCTTGTACATTGCACCCTCTGCTGTCCACTCCCAGCTCCTCACCAAAGTCTTTGCCCTGCTCTACACTGTGATCACCCCTTTCTTCAATCCTGTGATTTATACCCTGAGGAATAAGGAAGTTCAGCAGGCACTATGGATGCTTCTGTATGTTAAACAAGCAGAAATGATTGAAGGAAGATGGTGGTAAAGATGTTAATTGGACTTTGGGATTGGTTGGGTAGAAATAACTTTGTCCTGTTTTGACATTTCTCTCTGTGAAAAGTTTTATAGTTACTGTACTCATACTAAAAATGAATATTGTAGAGCAATAATTTTTAAGTGCTTTAAATTTTTTACTTTAATAATTTATAATTTCTTCACCAANTTCCTATAGGAAAAAAATGCATGAAAACAGCAATGCAAAACAAACCTAGAGATAAGTTGAATCATGGAAGTTTGTAATGTGGTTTTTCATTGATGACTATGTCTTGAACCTCTTTTCATTTTAACCAATATGTATGTATTTATTCTTCAGAGATTTTCAGCATAGCTAAACATGATTTAGGTGGTCTCTGTTTGTGAAAGCTCATAGTCATTTTTAATTTTTTCACCATGCAAATATAGTTCACATTTAGATTTTCCTACAATAAATTCTTAGGAGTTGAATTGTCAGGTTAAAGAGAAAGCATATTAAAAAATTAAAGCTGAATGCATTTAATTGTTTAACTACTTTATCATAGAAAATTTCAAATATACAAAAAAGTAGATAGAGCACTATAATGAATCCCATACAGCCATCACCTAGCATCAATATCAACATTTGCCAATCCTATTTCTACTGCCCATAGCTCCTTTTTTTTCTGGAACATTTTAGAGCAAATTTCAGATGTGTAAGTATTGTGTTATGTGAGTAGTGTAGTGATGTTTTCCATGTGCAAATACATTTGATCCCTGAACAACATGGATTTGAACTGCACAGTTTCATTTAAAGGCTGACATTTTTTTTTACTAGTAAATACAGAAGTACGGGATTTATGGCTGGTTGAATCTGTAGATAGGGGACCTCATATGTACAGGGGAACCATTTGTACAGAGAGCCAACTCAAAGTTACAGGTGGATTTTCAATTTCTCAGTAGGTTATCACCCCTGACCTTGGTGTTGTTCAAGGATCAAGTGTACTCAGTATGTTTTATCGATGAAGGCATTTAAGGAAAAAAACATGCCAACCTTGATGTTATGATATTTAAAAATACTTCCCCAATGGCATCTAATACCCAGACTATGTTCAAATTTCTCCAATTATCTTTAAGTAAATTCTTAAAATTAGGATGTAAACAAGGTTCACACTGTATCTTCTTGTGTTTTTAAGTCCCTTATTTCATAGCGGTCCTTCTCCTCTCTCTCTCTCTCTTTTTTTCATACTTTTGACTTATTGGGGAAATTAAGCTCACTGTAGAATGGTTTATATTTTACATTAGACCTTCTGCTGACTGCAGTTTTGTTTGGTGTCTACCCCTATATCTTGTATTTTATATAAACTTGCTTTGTGTCAATCTCAGTCTATTGATAGTGTAGTGATGCCATCAGCTAAGAATGCCTGAGGCACTCACTTGGGCTCTCCCTACAGTCATTTCTCTGACCAAGGCTAATGTTGTGGCTGGGCTGACCCTTGTGGTTCTTATTATGATTGCAGGGTGCATCTCAGCAACAATCATTGTGGAAATTTGAAAAAACAAGGTTTATTACTTATAGGTCCTGGAGGTTACATGAACACCTGGGGCCACACAGAGAATTTAGGAAGAGAGAGAGCATGGATCTGGGACTCTGCCGTTATTGGGATTAAGGGTGGGATGTCTAGAGTGTCATGGGTTCACTTTTTATCAATGAAAAAAAAATCACAAGAGGAGAAATTAAAGCATGGGAGGGAAAAGCAGGGTCACTCAAGTGCTTGGTTAATGAAGGTCATCCAAGGTTTTCTAAAAGGGGAATTCATGGGTGGGGTGGCCAGCTCTTTATTTAAATGTGTAATTGACTATATGTTTATTTGAGGTAAATGTGTTTGAAATAAATGCCTGTCAATCAAAAGCTTAATGTTAGGCACTTGCATTACAATAAAAAAGGTAATTATTAGGCACTTAACACTACAAACTAATATTAAGATAGAAGCTTAATTGGATCTGGAAGAAGAAGATTGGTTTTTGTTCTAGGAGATGCTTCAAGTCAGGGAGGATCATCTTGAAATAGATGATTATCTTGAATCAAGGGGGCTTGGTTTTATGCTTTGGTAGTATGCGTTTGTGGAAAGACTAAGGTGTCACTCTCTTGTGTGACATGACTCAGACTCCAAATTCTTTTTTCCTGTTGGACATGGGTTTCCCAGGTGGCTTTAGCACTGGTTTCCCAGTGCTAAAGAATCTGCCTGTCAAGAAGGAGAGTGGGGTTTGATACCCTGGAGAAGGAAATGGCAACCTACTTCAGTATTCTTGCCTAGGAAATCCCATGGACAGAGGAGCCTGGCAGATACAGTCCATGAGAACGACTTAGTGCCTAAATGACAACAACAACAACTTTTTAATGCTGGAAAGTCCCCCAAAGCTTATTTGATGCCTTGTCCTCCTCCTTGCTTTCCATGTGTTTCTTCTTTTCTTATTGTGTCTCCTTTGCTGTCTCGCATATGGGGTCATTGTTACCATCTTTCTAAATTCCATATATATGTGTTAATATACTGTATTGGTGCTTTTCTTTCTGACTTGCTTCATTCTGTATAATAGGCTCCAGCTTCATCCACCTCATTATAAATGACTCAAATGCGTTCTTTTTAATAACTGAGTAATATTCCATTGTGTATATGTACCACAGCTTTCTTATCCATTTGTCTGCCGATGGACATCTAGATTGCTTCCAGGTCCTAGCTATTGTAAACAGTGCTGCGATGAACATTGGGGTACATGTGTCTGTTTCAATTCTGGTTTCCTCAGTGTGTATTCCCAGCTGTGGGATTGCTGGGTTGTATGGCAGTTCTATTTCCAGTTTTTTAAGGAATTGCCACACTGTTCTCCATAGTGGTTGTACTTATATGCATTCCCACCAACAGTGTAAGAGGGTTCCCTTTTCTCCACACCCTCTCCAGCATTTATGGTCTGTAGACTTTTTGATAGTAGCCATTCTGACTGGCATGAGATGGTACCTCATTGTGGTTTTGATTTGCATTTCTCTGATAATGAGTGATGTTGAGCATTTTTTCATGTGTTTGTTAGGCATCTGTATGTCTTTGGAGAAATGTTTGTTTAGTATTTTGGCCTATTTTTGACTGGCTCGTTTATTTTTCTGGTATTGAGTTGCATGAGCTGCTTGTATATTTTTGAGATTAACTCTTTGTCAGTTGCTTCATTTGCTATTATTTTCTCCCATTCTGAAGGCTGTCTTTTTACCTTGCTTATAGTTTCCTTTGTTGTGCAAAAGCTTTTAAGTTTAGTTAGATCCCATTTGTTTATTTCCATTACACTGGGGGGTGGATCATAGAGGATCTTGCTATGATTTATGTCAGAGAGCGTTTTGCCTATATTTTTCTCTAGGAGTTTTATAATTTCTGGTCTTACATTTAGATCTTTAATCCATTTGAGTTTATTTTTGTGTATGGTGTTAGAAAGTGTTCTGGTTTCATTCTTTTACAAGTGGTTGACCAGTTTTCCCAGCACCACTNAATCAATAGATTGTTTTGGGTAGTATACTTATTTTCACTATATGATTCTTCCAATCCATGAACATGGTATATTTCTCCAACTATTTGTGTTATCTTTGATTTCTTTCATCAGTGTTTTATAGTTTTCTATATATAGGTCTTTTGTTTCTTCAGGTAGATTTACTCCTAAGTATTTTATTCTTTTCATTGCAATGGTGAATGGTATTGTGTCCTTAATTTCTCTTTCTGTTTTCTCATTGTTAGTGTATAGGAATGCAAGGGACTTCTGTGTATTAATTTTATATCCTGAAAATTGATTAGCTCTAGTAATTTTCTGGTGGTGTCTTTAGGGTTTTCTATGTAAAGGATCATGTCATCTGTATACAGTGGAAGTTTTACTTCTTTTTTTTTCCAATCTGGTTTCCTTTTATTTCTTTTTCTTCTATGATTGCTGTGGCTAAAACTTCCAAAACTATGTAGTGGTGAGAGTGAGCATCCTTGTCTTGCTCCTGACTTTAGGGGAAATGCTTTCAATTTTTTGCCATTGAGGATAATGTTTGCTGTGGGTTTATCATGTATGGCTTTTATTGTATTGAGATATGTTCCTTCTATGCCTGCTTTCTGGAGAGTTTTTATCATAAATGGGTGTTGACTTTTATCAAAGGCTTTCTCTGCATCTATTGAGATAATATGTGGTTTTTACTTTCCAATTTGTTAATGTGGTGTATCACATTGATTGATCTGAAAATACTGAAGAATCCTTGCATCCCTGGATAAAGCCCACCTGGTCATCATGTGTGATCTTTTTATTATGTTGTTGAATTCTGTTTGCTAGATTTTGTTGTGGATTTTTGCATCTATGTTCATAGGTTATACTGGCCTGTAGTTTTCCTTTTTTGTGGCATCTTTGTCTGGTTTTGGTATTAGGGTGATGTGGCCTCATAGAATGAGTTTGGGAGTTTACCTTTCTCTGCAATTTTCTGGAAGAGTTTGAGTAGGATAGGTGTTTAGATTTCTCATTTTAAAATGAGATTACAGGGAATTCTTTGGTAGTCCAGCGGTTAAGACTTTGCCTTCCAGTGAAGGGGGTGTGGGTTTGATTCTTGGTCCAGGAGCTAAGATCCCACACGCCTCCTGGCCAAAAAACCAAAAGGTAAAACAGAAGCCATTTTGTCACAAGTTCAATAAAGACTTAATTTTAAAAAGTGAGATGTGACAATTTCTTGCTATTTGCAATAGTTATGCTTTTCATATAAAATTTCCTGAACACTGAAGTTGTTTGTGAGTATCAAATGCTTATTTTTGCTCTAGGGGAAATTCAGGGTTATATTCTTACAAGCTCNCTCTTGGTCACCTTTTTGTCAACTGATCAATGTATAGTCTTGTTTTAAGTGTGCTTCTGCTTAAAGACACTACATATATGTCATTCATTAACATTGAACTCACAGCCAATAGCACGTAACTCATCACTGAAAAGACTTTATCCAATACATGCATTTTTCTCTGTAAGGCCTATCACAGTCTTTTTGCCCTTGGGAAATTAGACAGCACTTTAGTACTACACTTGGGGGCCAGTGAGATCACCAAAAAACACCCCAAACTGTGAAAAACGTGGCACTAAATATACCGTGAAAAGACCACTTACTTGTAGCATAGAACTGAAACAAGAGGACAAACTTTATCTTGTTCAACCTAAGCTGGCATCATGTCTATCAGCTGACTCAATTTTTTGCCATGTGCACATGCTAACACCCATGCATAAGTAGAAAAGTACTGAAAATACTGATTTTGGGATTACAAATAAATTTTAGAGAGCAAGCATTTTGACAAATACTGAATACACAAATTATGAATATTGACTATTCTAATCTTCTCTACTCTTGCAATCTTTGGTGTTTTCTTCCCAGTTGAAACTTTAAGACATTTTCAGAAGACCAAGGATTATGAGTCAAATACCCATGTTTTTCATTTAGGCATCCATGGAGGCATTTCTATTCATTGTTTTGCTAACCATTTATGAAACAACTACAATGTACTTTTGGAACAACGATGAATGGGATACACTACTTTCCCTGAGTATTACTTATTTCTAGCTTGAGTCTAGTGAAGAAGAAGGCTAAATTTCTAATAGAAACCACAAAAGGCTGTGATCTGTCTTGCTAAAACCTGGCTGGATAGAATACCATCTCTTTTGTGTAAAATTGAATCTCTGATCCTCAAGAAGTTTTGGAAGGTATGGGATAAAACAATATTTCAAGTTAGGTCCATGAAATCCTGTTGTTAAAGACTCCTTGGGTGCAAATTTCTTAAGATGCAGGGGAAGGGATCGGGGAACTATTAATAATAACCAGATAAGAGAACTGGGCTCTGGTTTGTGAAATAACCTAGTGACATGGGGGACCCATCGTGTTTTCATTTGTTACAATATGAATCTATTACTTTTGGAATTTGATAAAAATAAATTTAAAGAGCAGTGTATATGATAACTGATAAACATAAAAATTTAAACATGGCAAAGTTTTTACACAGTAAAATTTCTTTAAATGTATGCAATGAAAATTATATCTTTCTATTACCCAAAACCACTGATACCCTTACCTAGAATCCAGGTACAGATAGAGTAGTTTTGATACCCACCAGGGTTCTTGACTTTCCCCAGTCAATAGAAATTGACTAGAAGCCAGACAAGAAATTCAGGCAAGACTTTACTGGGGCTCCTTAACTCCCTGCATGAAGGAGTGAAAACAATTAACAGATTCGATTGCTTGCTACAGAGGAAGGGTGAGCTCCTTTCTTACATGAGGTGAGGCTGAGGGTGGGAAGGGGGATGGGGCCAGAGGGGTGGCTTAGATGGTTTGCCTACCATTTTGTATTGTTAAGGGCAGGGGGGCATCCTCAGTACCCTGCTTTTGCTCCCAACACCCAGTTTTTGCTCCTAGCTTTTCAGAAATGGCAGTTGGGTCTTTAGTCTTTTGTATCTTTTGGTCCAGAACTCACCCAGGCCCACAGTTATCTTTAGTTTCATATAGTTTCTTTGTATTTTGTAGCTGGAAGAGAGGTCTGTCAAGGGGCAAGCTTTGCAGCACTATAGCAAAAGGTCCCAGCTACTAGGCCCGTCTCAGTTTCTTGACTATGCCCATATAAACAGATATGAGTGGTTTATTTTATGCTTTTTACACAAATGGGAACATACTAAGCATACTCTTTTGTACTTTATTTTTTCTGTTTGACAAATATCATGGAATTCTTTGGCACCAGTGGAAATAATCATTGGATACTATGGCTAACCAAGTGGCACTATGGTAAAGAATCCACCTCTCAGTTCAGGAGACACAACAGACATGGATTTGAGCCTTGGGTTGGAAGGTCCTCTGGAGTAGGAAATGTTAACCTGATCTAGCATTCCTGCATGGAAAATTTCAAGGGTAGAGGAAGCAAGTGGGCTACAGACAGTCCATGGGGTCACAAAGGGTCAGACATGATTGAGCAACTGAGCACCCACATTATGTCTGCATATGTTTTTATAAGTAAATGGAAAGGCGTTTAAATATAGACACCCACATTTCACAATGATTTCACCAGTTGTGTGGAGTGTTTGGGGGGAAGAAAGAGAGAATCTTCATTTTTTTAGAGATTACTATTTTATTTGAATTGTTACAGTTAGGGTGTATTATAGTTACCATTTAAGCTATAGAATTTAAAAAAAAATGTAGGTGGTATTTACTGTTGGCTGTAGACAGTGGACCTTACAGGATTTCAAAGAAGGGGGCTTTCCCTGTTGGTCTGTTAGAAAGGCAGTGGGAGTGAAGTAAGGGTTTGACTCAGATGGATGACAGTGAAGTGACTGAACACACTGCTGGGGATGAGAAGTCAATAGATCAGCCTGGTATCTGTGGAGAATTCACAGAAGGGAATAGTAGGAGACGAGCTGTCAGGCAGGCATTTGGGCACGGAGGACACTGAAAGGCCATATAATCATGTAGATGTTACTTTGTAATAATATGCCAGCTTCCTTCCCCTTGAATCTGGCCCGGCATTGGCAAGGCCTTGATAAGCCACATAAACTACTCCTCAAGGGCTATCTCAACTGAAATACTTTTCTGGGATGGTGAAAGGTCTGAAAGCTGGGTGTAGGGTGGAAGGACTGAGAGCTTAGCGGAGAGCATTAGCCCCCATGGAGATGGAAAGGTGGGTTTCCATATAACCCTTGGTTTCTGCTCTACTTTTGGTCAAGCCAACAGTTCAGGAACCTCCTTGGAGAAAGACAAGTATCTCAGGGGGCTGATGTTTCCTTTTCATTTAAGGTTGCTCTCCAGTCAATCTGTAATTGGTTCTCAGGGGCCCCTCCCCTCTAGGCAGTTGTCAGCCCTCTTTTGTGGTAAAGGGAAGGACCTACAACAAGGAAAAGCCAAAGGAATTGGGGACCTAGAAAAGGAGATGGATGGAAGAGAGAATGGCTCTGGGGAGTGGAAGGTGACAGGTGTGACATTTCTAATCAATGTCATACATTATTTCAGACTGAGCTCAAGAAGGGAGGAGCTGAAGTTGGGAAACTTCAATAATCTGAACTCTTTGGAAGATCTTAGCACATAGTCTGTTTTTCACAATTTTTTTCCTTTGGAAGTGCTTGCAGGTGAGTTTCTTATTTTTGTATAATTGTTCACAGCTTAGTTCACAGATTCTTTAAAATATAAGTAAAAAATTGGTATTTATGGAGTTTTCTCCTCTGATCATAAACACGTTTTGTTTAATCCAGAGAGTCAAAAGTCTGTTTTTCAAAGGCATTTGAAGAAATCCCAGTTGTCTTCTGGAATTCCAGTGTTGCAATGTCTTCCACTAAAACTTTCCCATTTCTCTATAATCCTCACTTCCTTTTATCTTCTGTTTTCCTTCTTTCTCCCCACTTCCCCAACCCCTTGAAAAATAGAGTGAAAATATGGTTATCTGAAAAGCCAGGATTGTGCTATGACTTGAAAATAGTTTTCATGTGAGTGAATTTTTTTAAAAAATTATTTTATTAATAGTTTTTGGCTGCATAGCAGGCAGGATCTTAGTTCCCTGACCAGGGATCAAACCCGTGCCCCTGTGGTGGACGTGTACAGTCTTAACCACCGGACCCCTATGGAAGTACCTGAGTAAATTTTTAAAACATTCCCAAGAACAGTCTCGTGTATGACAACCATATTTTCACAGACTCTGCTAGCTGATTCTGTAATAACACACACACACACAGGAATAGCTGCATTTTTCCTATACTTTTCCCCTCTGCTTCCAATCATTTGATGCATTCTCATTTTTAATAAACACACACACATACCTTTGGATAGCATATGAGATCTTCCTTGCAGGTACTCAGGTGCATTGTCAGCTCTTCACTCAGTTACATATTTTTGCTTTCCATTGTGTCTCTCCTGCCTAGAATGCTGAACTCACTCTCCTATCCTATGCCTGGCTGACTCTTGTTCTTCAAGACTTTTTACCTACAATTACTTCCTCAGGGAACCTCTCTGACCTTGATTATTACACTCCCTCAAATCCTAGTCTGGGTTGAGTTTCTCTCTACTCACGTGGCACCTGTACATTCCTCAATCTTCTTATTTGTCATGTTTGTAGTATAAAATTTTGTATGAAATTAGATAAAGATGATTAGTTTGGTAAGGGAGAGGGGAATCTAGAGACCGTGAGGCCACAATTGTGCTAAGATAGTCCTAAAGAGGTCATGACAGTAATGGTGGGATAGCGAAGAGGGACTATATAAGAGTTTCCCAAGCAGCAATTGATAAGGTGCTAGAGGAATGAGACAGTGTTAAGATAAAGATGACTCCAATACAGCAAACTTGAGTATCAGGCAGAATTTTCAAACCACTCACAAGGAGCTGGTTGTGCTCAGGAAAGATAAAAGATTTTTTTTTTTTTAATCACACTGATTGTAAGCTGTGATAGGACACAAAGCAGGCATTTGAATGGCATTATACTGTTGCTCACGAGGAAGGCTCTATGACTGGTTATAGAGATTGGGAAGGTAGAATGTATTATATCATAAAAATATTAGGTTGAACTAATAGGTTAAGGTTTCTGAAGACTGGAATTTGTGAGTTTGGATCAACTTCCTTGAGTCTTGAATATGTGCACAGTTAAGGAATGCAGGGAAGGACAGGAGTCGGAAAAGCAGTAAGCAACTAAAAAGGGGAGAGAAGAGGACAACATATGTTAAAGATTCTTGTTTTTGAGACTCACCTTTATCTTCTTCATTTTAGCTTTACTTATCTCGGGCTTGGTGTAGAAGATGCAAAGATGCACTAGAATCTGTCACTTAATCACTGCAGAAACTTGGATGATCTTCATGGAAATGGTCTCCATAGGAAACCAAACTATTACTGAATTTGTCCTTCTTGGTTTCTATGTCAGAGCTGAGCTGCATCTCCTTCTCTTTATTGTGTTCACTGTCATCTACGCGTCCATCATCCTAGGGAACATGCTAATCATTGTGGTGGTGGTTAGCTCTCAGAGGCTCCACACACCCATGTATTTCTTCCTGGCTAATCTGTCCTTCCTGGAGATCCTCTATACTTCCTCAGTGGTGCCCAAAATGCTGGAGAGTTTCTTGCAGGAGGCAGCCATCTCTGTGGCTGGTTGCTTGCTCCAGTTCTTTATCTTTGGTTCTTTAGCCACTGCCGAGTGCTTCCTACTGGCTGTCATGGCATATGATCGCTACCTGGCCATCTGCTACCCCCTCCGCTACCCTCTCCTGATGGGACCCAGATGGTGTTTGGGGCTGGTGGTCATAGCGTGGCTCTCTGGCTTTATGGTAGATGGATTGGTTGTAGCCCTCATGGCCCAGCTGAGATTCTGTGGCCCCAACCACATTGACCACTTTTACTGTGACTTCATGCCTTTGATGAGCCTGGCCTGCTCCGATCCCAGTGTAGCCCAGATGACAACATTCATTCTGTCTGTGGTCTGCCTCACTGTTCCCTTTGGACTGATTCTGACATCTTATGGCTGGATCGTGGTGGCTGTGCTGAGAGTTCCTGCTGGGGCCAGCAGAAGGAAAGCTTTCTCCACATGCTCCTCCCACCTAGCTATAGTGTCCACATTCTACGGCTCTCTCATGGTCTTGTACATCGCGCCCTCTGCTGTCCACTCCCAGCTCCTCTCTAAGGTCTTTGCCCTGCTCTACACTGTGGTCACTCCTCTGTTCAATCCTGTGATTTATACTCTGAGGAATAAGGAAGTTCAGCAGGCACTATGGAGGCTTCTGTATGTTAAGCAAACTGAAACAATTGATTGAAGGAGGATGGTGGTAAAGATGTTATTTGGACTTTGGGATGTCTTCCAGGATTGGTTAAGTAGGAATAACTGTTCCCGTTTTGACATTTCCCTCTGTGATAAGTTTAATAGTTATACTAAAAATGGGTATTGTAGAACAATAACTTTAAAGTGCTTACTTAAAACATTTAACTTTAAAATTTTATTATTTCTTTATTAAATAGGCTGTCAATATTTCTTATAGTAAATAGCTATACAAAAATAGCAACACAAAACAAATCTAGAGATCTTGGCTACCTGTATTATATATATAAAACAAGTTGAATCATGGAAGTTTGTAATCTAGTTTTCATTGATGACTATGTCTTGAACCTCTTTTTATTTTTACCAATATGTATTTATTTATTCTTGTGAGATTTTTAGCATAGCTAAACATGATTTAAGTAATCTTCTATTGTGAAAGCTTTTAGTTCACCATACAAATATAGTTCACATTTAGATTTTCCTACAATAAATTAGTAGGAGTTGAATTGCTGAGTTTAAGGAAAAGCGTATTAAAATAAATTTAAAGCTGAATGCATTTTAATTGTTTAGCTATTTTATTGTAGAAAATTTCAAATGTAGACAAAAGTAGATAAAACGTTAAAATGAACCCCATATAGCCATCATCTAGCATCAATATCAGCATTTGCCAGTCCTATTTCTACTGCTTAAAGCTTCTTCTTTTTTCTTTTTCTGGAAAATTTTAGAGCAAATTTCAGTTGTATAAGTATTGTGGTGTGTGTGTTGTATAAATTGTATTCTGTGTGCAAGTACATTTGATCCTTGAACAACATGGGTTTGAACTTCACAGGTCCACGTAAAGGCAGACGTTTGCAATAGTAAAAACTACAGCAGTACAGGATTTGTGGCTGGTTGAATCTGTGGATAGGGAACTTCATATGTTCAGAGGAACCATGTGTATGGAGGATCAACTCAAAGTTATGGGTGGATTTTCACCCTCTCAGTGGTTCATTGCCCCTAACCTGGGTGTTGTTCAAGGGTCTACTGTATTTGGTATGCTCAATGACTGATAAAGGCATTTAAAGAAAAAAAAGTGCCAAATCTGATGCTACAATATTTAAAAATACTACTCCAATGGCATCTAATACACAGACCAGGTTCAAATTTCTCTAATTATCTTTAAGTATATTCTTAAAATTAAGATGTAAACAAAGTTCACACAAGGTATCTTATATTTCTTAGTCCCTTATTTCATAGCAGTCCTTCTTCTCTCTCTCTCTGTTTTGCATACCTTTGACTTATTGGAGAAATCTGTTTATCTGTAGAACAGTTTATATTATACATTAAACTTTCTGCTGACTTATGGTTTTGTTTGGTGTCTATCCCTATATCTTGTATTTTATATAAAATTGTTTTATGTCGGTCTCAGCCTATTGATGGTGTTGCAATGCCATCAGCTAAGAATGCCTTTGGGCACTCACCTGGGCTGACCCCACAGACACTTCTCTGAGCAAGGCCAATGATGTGGCTGGGCTGACCCTTGCAGTTCTTATTATGATTGCAGGATGCTCCTCAGCAACAATCATGATAGAACTTTGAAAGGCTCACTGTAGACTGCCAAGCTCCTCTGTCCATGGAATTCTCCAGGCCAGAATACTGGAGTAGGTAGCTGTTCCCTTCTCCAGGGGATCTTCCCAATCCAGAGATCAAACCCAGGTCTCCTGCATTGTAGGCAGATTCTTTGCTATCTGGGCCACCAGGAAAGCCCTGAAAAAATAAGGTTTGTTATTCATAGGTCTTGGAGGTTACGTGGCACACCTGGGGCCACACAAAGAGAATTTAGGGAGAGAGAAAGAGAGAGAGACGGAGGCTCTGCTACTATTAGGGTCAAGGGTGGGGGGTGCCTAGGGTTTCATAGGTTCACTCTTTATAGGTGACTATAAAACATGAGAGCAGGAATTAAAGCATGGGTGGGAAAAGCAGAATAACTCAAGTGGTCAGTTAATGGAGGTCATCCAGGGTTTTCTAAAAGAAGAACTTCATGGGTGGGGTGGCCCAGCTCTTTATCTAGATGTGTAGTTGACTATACATTTATTTGAGATAAATGTGTTTGAAATAAATGCCTGGCAATCAGAAGCTTAATGTCAAACACTTACATTACAATAAAAAGGGTAATTATCAGGCATTTAAACTACAAAGCTAATATTAAGATAGAAGCTTGATTGGATCTGTGTTAGCTTTTTAGCAGAATATCATAGAGCTCCTGTGATTTCTACTGCACCATATCATGAGGTGCACAATGATTGGTTGTCCCATATTTAGTGATGCTATTTATATTATTGACCAGAGGGTTCAGGCGGCATCTGTCTGATCCGTGTATTATTCAGTTTTCAATCAGATTTTCACCTAATATCTTTAGGTGATAAAAGTTGGTAAAAGTTGCTGATTAATGCCAAAATGATTTAATTATTTGAACATATATTTTCTTTTAATGTTTTGAATGTATTTGTAACGGTTGTAAAACATTTGTCTGTGGGTTCCTATATCTGGGCCACATCAAATTTAGTTTTTATTCACTTCCTTTTCTCTTGAATATTGATCAGATTTTACCAATTATTTGTATGACTGATAATTTTTTGATTGAATATAGGTTGTTGAGGAAACTCTGGATTCTCTTACTTTCTTTAGAAGAAGATTGGGTTTTGTTCTAGCAGACATTTCAAGTCATGGAAGGTCATCTTGACCTTGAAGATCATCTTGAATCAAGTACACTTGGTTTTATGCTTTGGGAGTATAGATTTGTGGGAAGCCCAAGGTGTCACTCTCTTTTGTGATATGACTCAGCCTCCAAATTCTCTCTTCCTGGTGGCGTGGTCAGGGTTTTGGATTTAGCCTGTGTTCAGTCAGGTCTAGTATAGGACTTACTCAAAGATGTGATTTTTACTCTTAAGACTTGGACATTAAGAGTGATAGTTTGATAACAAGGGTATTAACAAGGTGTGCAGAGCAGCCCACTTTCCTGGTACTGCTCTTCTCCAAGCCCTGCTCCACTTCTAGTGTGTTTTATTTCAATCCTATAGCAGCTTCTTTCTGATAAGTCTAAAATGGTCTTTCCATTCATACCTTGAAGTCAGCCACAGCATCTGTTTCCCCCAAACTAATTTTGAATATCTTCTACAAAGATTCCTCTTCTCTTGTGCCTTATCCTACAACTTTCAGTTGCTTGAGGTGCCCCATGTTTCAAACTCTGATTTCTGCTTTCTTGGTGAGTGGGATTGCTCATGTGTTGATTCACAACCTTGGGAATTCCCTGGGTGAAATATTCCCTAAATATGGAAGTTGTCTTGGTTTCTATATCAGTTTTATTTCCAGTTGTCTATGTAATACTCTGTATGAATCTTGATGTTAACTGATGCACTTTGTAAATGTGGTGGTGAAGTCGGGAGAGATTTTTTCCAAATGCTTTTTTATGGAGATTATCCTTAATCCCAAGAGCTTTCCATACTCAGAATCCTTTTCAGGGATCTCTTCACTTCCTTATTTCTTAGACTATAAATGAAAGGATTGAGGGTGGGGGTTACCAGGGCATACAGGACAGCAGCACCCAGCTCCCCAGAGGCATGAGGAGCTGACGGGGACTTCAGGTAGGTGGCAAAAACTGAGCTGTAGAAGAGGATGACCATGGAGAGGTGGGAGCTGCACGTGGCCAGGGCTTTCTTTTTGCCCTGTGCTGATGGGACCCGAGCTACAGCAAGGAATATATGGGCATAGGAGCTTATGATGCAGAGGAGAGGGCCGATTCCTAAGAGTCCTGTCAGAAAAATCATCAGGTCCTCATTGAGGTGGGTATCAGAGCAGGAAAACCTTAAGAGTGGTTTGAAATCACAAAAAAAGTGAGGAATCTCTAGATTAGTATGGAATGATAGTCGAGTTAGCATCAAGGTTTGGATCAAAGAGTCAGAGTGTGCCACTCCCCATGAGCCACCCGCCAGCAGTGCACATCTGCAAGGACTCATTAGGAGTGCAGAGTGCAGAGGATGGCAGATGGCAGCATAGCGGTCGATAGCCATGGCAGTCAAAAGCAGGTTGTCCATGTTAGCAAAAACTGCAAAGAAATATAACTGGGCCAGACACTCAGAGAAGGAGATCGATCTGTTGCTGGTCCACAAAGTCTCCAGCATTCTGGGGGCTGTGGTGGTAGTGAAGCAGAGGTCGACCAGGGAGAGCTGGCTGAGGAAGAAGTACATGGGGGTGTGGAGGTGGATGTCAGCGCCAATAGCCAGCAGCAGTAACGAGTTTCCTAAGAGACTCAGCAAGTAGAGGGCCAGGAAGAGACCAAAGAGGAGCTGTGGCTTGTCTGAGTCACTGGACAGTCCTGAGAGGACAAAGTCAGGGTTCTTGCTGCAGTTCATTTCAGGTCTTGATGGGCTACAGGAAAGAATCAGCATGAAGAGGATTCACTCAGTTAGCTACAGATGGATAAAACCTTGGATCCTTTTTCTTGGCAATGGGTTTTACTTATACCACCAATGGGAAGAATGGATAAACAAAATACCAGTGGGGAAGACAAGAGGTGTACCTCACAAAAGATGGTCAAATTAAGGAAACATCAAGGGAAGAGAATGAGAGAAACAACAGAGATTTCCTGGAGGTATTAAAGTGTAAAGAGTTTTTTTAATGATACTTTGTATAATTGGTTATTTAACTATTGCTTGTTAATCTGTTTTCTTCACAAGACCATGAGTCTTTCAAGGCACAGGCTGTGCTTCAGTGCTTAGCTTAATGCCTGGCACACAGAAGGGGCTCAATAAATACCTACCCACCTACAGAGTCAGTATCCTCCTAACTGTTTTCACAAGGATCATGCCCCTATCCAATACATTCTCCATACTATGGTCTTTTCAAAAAAGAAGATCTCATCATGTCACTTCATTGTTTAAAAAATGGGTCTCTACATACAAATGGCCAGTAGGTGCATGAAAAGATGCTCAGCATTGCTAATTATTAGAGAAATGCAAATCAAAACTACAATGAGGTACCACCTTACATGAGTAAGAATGCCCACCGTTAAAAAGTATACAAAATAATAAATTGCTGGGGAGAACATGGAGCAAAAGCAACCCTCTTACACTGTTGGTGGGAATGTAAATTGTTGCATCCACTGTGGAAAACAGTATGGAGGTTCCTCCAAAAACTAATAGTAGAGTTGCCATATGACCCAGCAGTTTCACTTCTGGGCATGCTGCTAAGTCACTTCAGTCGTGTCCAGCTTATGCAACCCCATAGACGGCAGCCCACCAGGCTCCCTCGTCCCTGGGATTCTCCAGGCAAGAACACTGGAGTGGGTTGCCATTTCCTTCTCCAATGCATGAAAGTGAAAAGTGAAAGTGAAGTTGCTCAGTCATGTCCAACTCTTAGCAACCCCATGGACTACAGCCTACCAGGCTCCTCCGTCCATGGGATTTTCCAGGCAAGAGTACTAGAGTGGGGTGCCATTGCCTTCTCAGCACTCCTGGGCATATACCCAGACAAAACTATGATTAAAAAAGTCACATGTACCCTTATGTTCATAGAAACACTATTTACAATAACAAAGACATGGAAAAACCTAAATACTTATTGACAGATGAATGGAGAAAGAAGATGTTGTAAACATGGAACACAATGGAATATTCAGTTCAGTTCAGTTCAGTCGCTCAGTCCAGTTCAGTCGCTCAGTCCAGTTCAGTCGCTCAGTCATGTCTTACTCTTTGCGACCCCGTGAATCGTAGCACACCAGGCCTCCCTATCAATCACTAACTCCCGGAATTTACTCAAACTCGTGTCCATCGAGTCAGTGATGCCATCCAGCCATCTCATCCTCTGTCATCCCCTTCTCCTCCTGTCCCCAATCCTTCCCAGCATCAGGGTCTTTTCCAGTGAGTCAACTCTTCACATGAGTTGGCCAAAGTATTGGAGTTTCTGCTTTAGCATCAGCCCTTCCAATGAACACCCAGCACTGGTCTGCTTTAGAATGGACTGGTTGGATCTCCTTGCAGTCCAAGGGACTCTCAAGAGTCTTCTCCAACACCACAGTTCAAAAGCATCAATTCTTTGGTGCTCAGCTTTCTTCACAGTCCAACTCTCACATCCATACATGACCACTGGAAAAACCATAGCCTTGACTAGACAGACCTTTGTTGGCAAAGTAATGTCTCTGCTTTTGAATATGCCATCTAGGTTGGTCATAACTTTCCTTCCAAGGAGTAAGCGTCTTTTAATTTCATGGCTGCAATCACCATCTGCAGCGATTTTGGAGCCTCCCAAAATAAAGTCTGCCACTGTTTCCCCATCTATTTCCCATGAAGTGATGGGACCAGATGCCATGATCTTCGTTTTCTGAATGTTGAGCTTTAAGCCAACTTTTTCACTCTCTTCTTTCACTTTCCTCAAGAGGCTTTTTAGTTCCTCTTCCCTTTCTGCCATAAGGGTGGTGTCATCTGCATATCTTAGGTTATTGCAATGGAATATTACTCAGTCATTAAAAAAATGAAATAATACTATTTGCAGCAACATAGATTGACCTAGAGATGATCATACTAAGTGAAGTAAATCAGAAAGAGAAAGACGAATACCGCATGATATCAGTTATATGTGGAATCTAAAAAATGGCACAAACGAACGTATCTATGAAACAGAAACAGACTCACAGAACTAGAGAACAGGCTTGTGGGAGTTCCCTGGCAGCCCAGTAGTTAGGACTCATTGCTCTCACTGCCCGCCATGGCTGGGGATCAATCCCTGGTCAGGGAACTAAAAAGAGCAGACTTGTGGTTGCCAAGGGGGAGGGGAAAGAGGAGGAAACAGGTGGAGGAGGTAAGTATTGGGCATTTAGGATTAGCAAAGCAAAGTATTATGTATAGGATGGATAAACACCAAGATCCTACTTATATGGCACATGGAACATATTCAATATTCTCTGATAAACCATAATGGAAAAGAACATGAAAAATAAAAGATGTATAACTGAGTCACTATATTGTACAGTAGAAATTAAAACAATATTGTAAGTCAACCATACTTCAATTAAATTTTAAAAAATGAATCACCAAAGAGCCATTGCTCTTATGAAGAATACCCTGTCACGTCTAGAAAGCTCATTTGGTTTTGACCTCGAGGTGTCTCACTGTCCACTCATCATCTGTTCCCCAGCAACACTGGCTGCACTGCACCACCTTACATATACCATGTTCATTCTCTGCTTTAAGTCAGTTCTTGCTCATCCTTCTAACCTCTAACTTTCTTAGGAAAGTCCTCCATTGCCTCTTTGTCTAAGACAATACTTCCTTTTCTGTGTTCTCATGACACCTTGGTAGTTTACTGCAATTGTAATATGGAGGATGTAATCACATTTATTCAAATATTGAAGTTATTTAGTTAATGTTGGTCTCCCTAACAAAATGCAATGATCATTATGGTTGAGATTGAATCAGGTTTTCCTCTCCAGTGCTTGGAATACAAAGTATGATATATGTCAGATAATGAAATAAGTGAAGGTAGGACAGGATGATGGGTTGTCTTCTCCCAAAAGTATTTCTCCATTTCAAGAATAAAATTTCTTTCCTACAAAAACTGTCCTGGTAACATGGGTTGGAAACATTGATTCATCTAATTCCTTCATTAAGTTGAGACCAAGTATGGTGAGTTTTATTTCCTATGAAATGTCCTTCATTTCAGACTCTTTCTCACTTTTTTAAATTGTCATTCTTTTTGAGCTTTCTCTAGTCAACTCATTCCCAGTTAGTTTCATCAGTAGCTAACAGGCTTCACTGTCTCTACCTCTAGTTTCTAAGTTCCAAGCTGTTAGCATCTGCCATAAATTTTAGGGCTTTCTTCTTTGGGCCTGATTCTCCCTGGTTTACATTTTTCTAATATCTTCTTTCGTGTTTCACATATCCACTGGTGCCTCTATCAAGAATCTGCATCTGCATCCTCCTATCAGTAAGATAGGATTTTCCATTACTCAGCTGCATTCATTCTCCTTTTCTCAATTATAGTGTAAATTCCTGGGACTAGGGACCATGCATGAGTACATGCATTCTAAGTCGCTCAGTCGTGTCTGACTCTTTGCAGTCCTATGGATTGTAGCCTGCCAGACTCCTCTGTCCATGGGATTCTCCAGGCAAGAATACCAGAACGGGTTGTCATTCCCTCCTCCAGGAGGTCTTCCTGACCTAGGGATTGAAGATCCATTATATCTTCTGCATTTGCAGGCAGGTTCTTTACTACTAGTGTCCCCTGGGAAGCCCAATAGGGATGATGGTTCTTTAAACTATTTTAAGCACCACCTAGGTCATGAGTATATGGTTGTTTCCAAGGATTATTGTTCAGTAGTTGCTCTCAAAACATAAGGACATCGAAGTATTTCTCATGTGTGAGTAGAGGAGAAAATGCCCTTTGTGTCAACTACCCTGAAGAGATGAACTATACTCTGCTTCTTGGAAATAATCAATTACACCTGAATAAACATTTTATTTGTGTCTGCTAATAATCAGTTGTGTAAGGTAGATGATCTTCAACATTTTTGCAGTCTGTGGCATCTATAATCAAAGTCTTATAAGGAATCTTGTGATAGGCACAGTTACCTTTTCTTTTCCACTGATAGTATCAGTTCTCCCTTGTTTCTAACAAACTTTAAATGTTCCAGTGTTAACTGACTCAGGATAAAGAGACTTAACACTTTCCTTCTTCAAGCCAAGCATTTTTAAATACGGGAGAACAGAGATTCTGAAACCTTAGCATGCTTAAAGATCATTTGCTGAGTCAGTGAACTCCCAGATTCCTGGGATCTACCCAGAGGTTCTGATTTAAGAGTTCTGAGGTGGGACATGAGAATTTGCTTTTCTATCATTCTCTAACATCAGATGATGTTGATGTCATTAATGTGCTGTGTAGAATTCAAATATAGCAAAATATATTCTTTTATCATCTGTATTGCTCTTTTTTGCTTTCATTTTCTCTATCCTTTTTGATTGAGAACTGAAAGATTTCCCACTTTTTGCAAGATTAAGTCTTCCTTTACTGCTTTGTCTCTTTCAGTTCAGTCACTCAGTTGTGTCCCACTCTTTGGGACCCCATGGACTCTAGCCCACCAGGTTCCTCTGTCCATGGGATTTTCCAGGCAAGAATACAGGAGTGGGTTGCCATTTCCCTCGTCACTTACCGTTTAGAATATTACTTCTTCAGCTCAGACAGGGCTGTAATTCTCACACTTCAAATCTCTCAGGTTATGCCTTCTTGACTATTCCTGAATAGTCTCATTGTTATTATATCTACGTCTAAGTTTATATTATATCCATCTCTCAATTATAGTATAAATGAGAGAATTATCCTATTATATATATGTATATATATTTAAAACTCTAGAGAATATATGCTTTACCTTAGGTCTCAAGACAAATGTGGCTCAATACTGAAATTACCTAAATACTGTTTTAGCACCTCAAAGTAATGAGGGTTTTCTAACCATCTTTAAAATTTTGGCCTCAGATAGAGCACACCCTAAACCTGGTGAGTTCCTGTAGCCTTCTCCAGATGATGGCCCACTTCTCTGATTTTAGAGGAAAGTCTTCAAAAAGCTCAGTGTCTCCACTGCTTATTGCCAATTACTTTTCAAACCATTTGCCTTTGATCTTCTCTTGAACTGAGTTCAATCAAGCGTTTGGTCTTACCATTCCACTGAATTCACTCTTGTCAATGTCAAAGTTCAATTCTCAGTCTTTAAATTAGTTGACCTCTCAGTAACGCTTGACAGACTTGATGCTTTTTTTCTTACCTCAAACACTGAAAAACAAAAAAAACCTTGCTTTCAGAATACCCACCCAGCTCTCACCTTCCAGCGCAGACTTGTTTTGAGTCTCCTTGGCTGCTTGCTGCTCCTCCTTCTTCTTATTCACTTTGGTACCTCTCCTCTTTTCTGTCTTTTATGCTTCACATATCTATAAACACATAGCTCTCCAAGTATACCTTTAATTTCAACTTATTTTTCTAACTCTAGACATATATATTTAATTTCCAACTAAACAGTTCTACAATAGCAGTTTTACCATTTAAGATATGCTCTTTCAGCTGGCTTGATTTATATACTGCCTTGGAAACGGATACACAAATCAAAAGAGACTTTCTATGTTATGTAGCCCACCAAGTACAGAACTTGAACTCTCTAGGTTCACTTTGAAAGCTGATCCCATTACTCCATTTGCCACATGACATCTTCAACCCCTGCCTCTGGTTTCTCTAATCTTTACTCTGTAAGTGATGACCTTAGAAATATTCATTCTATCCAATGTTATTGGTAGGTGGATGGGGAAGAACAAAGAATTTTAGGGCCTTGGAATACTCTGATGTACCGGCTAAAAGATAATGCATTTAGGAGCTGAGCATTATCAATCTTCATGTCTCTTGGGACCAGAAAGTATTTGGCCACAGAAGAAATCTTTCTGGCCTTAGAGACTCAGTTCCCAAAGTTACTCATTAGTGAAAAACCTAGAGGAATTTTCTGTTGAGAAAGTTTCCTATAGATAAGATTAAGGATGAAAATTAACAATTAAACAGAAGCCTAACATTGATTTGGAAGTAACTTAGAAAAATTACTTAAAACGCAAAACTTCTATTATTCACTACTCTGTCTCCTGATGTAAGAATAACTTGAAGAGACTGATATACAGCCACA
>SJYQ01003734.1:46875-58326 GCA_006410935.1 Redunca redunca
TTTTATTTTTTAGTGCTCTGAACTTTTTCATAAAATATATTGAAGTTTATAAAATTATTTTCATACATCTATTGATAAAGTCATCTCAGTTGAGACCTGAAATATATTGAATGGAGTTAGTGCCTACCTACTGTACTCTTCCCAATTTCTGAACCACAGAATAATGCAGCTTAATTAAATGTGTTCAAACGTCTGTGTTTTGGGTAACAGTGTGTCATGCAGCAGTAGGTAACCATGTGCTCCTCTATAGTTTAGTCTCTATGAAGGTTAGATTATGTAAAAAATTCTGATCCATAGAAATTCTGGTCTGAGATAGTTCAGGGTTAAGATGCTGTCTCCGCATACACTTTCTTTTATAAACAAAACCAGAATTGTCACTGTTTTGTCACTAGAACAAAACTGGACCAAAGAAGGTAGAGTTGGAGAACCATGTGAGTAAGATTAGGACCAAATTCTTCGGATCTACAAAAGTGAATGTAAACAATGTGAACGATCAGTCCATAACCTCAAAATATCCTCCTATATTCTTACCTCTATTTATCTCTGTTTTACTTATTTATTATTATTTTTTTTTATCTGTGGTTGTGCTGCCCAGCTTGTGGAATCTTAGTTCCCTAACCAGGGATTGAACCCCAGCCCTTGGCAGTGGAAGTGCATAGTCCTAACCACTGCAGGGGCACCAGGGAATCCTGTATCTCTAATAGTTGTAAGTGCTGGCACTCCCCATGGTTTCCGGTCCAGCGACACTTCTAAGAACTTAGAAAGTGAGGAACATAGTAGTTCTTGTCTATTAACTCCAAAAATACTTCAGCAGTTACTGTGTAATAGTTTTCACTTAGTATAAGCTTGATGACAGGTAAGGAAAACGAGAGAAATTTTGGATGAGTTCTTCATATTTCACTGATATTATATCATATTATATCACACTGTAATCTGTGAAAGTAAATATAGAAATAAAAAAGAAAGTACATTAAAAGTTTTGAAACTCAACTTTCAAGAGACCAAAAATTGAGGGGAAAATATACCAATGGCCAAGAAAGGTATTCCTGAGATATTTTTTTAAGCCCCCTCCACTTATAACAATATTTTACAACTATCTTTGACAGATGGTCCAATTGACTTATAAAACATATTTGGAGTCAGAGTTCACAAAATTCTTTAGATAAACCATTGGTTATTTTATCTCTGTTAATTAATACTCAAAATATTTTTTGCTTTAATTACTTACTTGCTTCCAGATTGGAGAAAAACAAATCATGACATACATTATTTATCCCTTAAAAATATCCTTTGGCTCATATGTGAGTTACCATTTATTTTTCTGGTTGAGTAATCANCATTAATTCAATACCTTAAAATATTACAGCATAAGACTTTTATTGTTCATATTTTGATATAGAAACTTACAGGGAACACACAGGTAAATAGACCTAAATACTATTCAATTACAGAGTACATGGGTAATTAAGACAAATTTCTATATCTAATTTTATTCAAGAACACAAAAGAATACATAACAAATCAGTTTCATCAATTGATATCCCCCAAACAGATTCAGCATTAAGATTCCATGTCTGTTTGTTTAAGTTTCCATTATATTATCTAGCAATGCATTATTTAACAAAATATACTGGACTTACCCACTTACATTTCCTTTATATACTTCCTTCTGTTTTTACAAATGGTAAACAATTAGAAAAGCAGTATAACTTCATATGTCAATTTTCTCATTGACCCTTTATATTTATGCCTCAGAAGAATTCTCTAGACTTCAGGTCAGAGTCTTCTACTGATCCCTCTCCTCAAGGCCCCCTTCACTTTCTTGCTCCTCAAAGTATAGATCAGTAGATTTAGTACAGGAGTGACCACGCTGTACATAATGGCAATGATCCATTCCTGCTCCACAAAGCTACCTATGGCAGGACGAATATAAGTGAAAACTGCGGGAGCATAGAAAAGAGCAACTACCATGAAGTGGGAGACACAAGTAGACAGTGCTTTATGGAGCATGCTGCAAGAGTGGGTCTTGAAAAAAGATAGATAATAACGTAGGCATAGGACAGAAGTGTTAGAAGAAATGGGCCAATGGCAGAGGTTCCCGTGACAGTATTGAGCAGCCACTCATTGAGCTCAGTACTCCCACAGGCCAACTCCAACAATGGCTTAACATCACAGAAGAAGTGATGGATATGGCTGGAACCACAGAAGTTTAAGCGAGAGGTCATTACTGAGTGCAGTGGGGCATGGAAAAACCCAATAATCCAGACAGTGATAGCCATCTGGACACAGACCTGATGACTCATGCTAAGAGGGTAACAAAGTGGTTTGCAGATAGCCACAAAGCGGTCAAAACCCATCAGGGCCAGCAACAGGGACTCTGTGCTGCCCATGAAGTGGAAGAAATGAAGCTGGCTTATGCATCCCAAGGAAGAAATTGCTTTGTGTGTAGAGAGGAAGTTCTCCAACATCTTTGGCAGAGTCACCATGGAGTAGCAGATATCTAGACATGACAGGTTTTCCCAGGAAAAAATACATAGGAGAATGGAGTCTTGGATCAGAGATGACAACCATCAGGATGGCTGCATTCCCAGCCACATTGACAATGTAAGTTGCAAGGAAAACCACAAAGAGAACAGGCCGCGATACTTGGATGTCTGTCACTCCCAGGAGGAGAAATTCAGTGACTGAGGTTTGATTCAGCATCACTTGAAAGAAAAGACATAATAACATATGGAATGCAATCTCTGATGGGAACAGAGTCCCACAGGTGAGGATTTTCCCATCTAGACAATAATATTTTGAGGAACGTTGCTATTTAAATAAGGTCACGTGTTGGTTATGGACTGTTACTCAAACATTTTAAGAATTAGATTTATCATTAATATTTTTCTTTCTTCCAGGATTTAGCCAGATTATCATCTTCTCTGATACAACTTGCCCTTTATCATCCTAAATCAACTCCAAAAGCAGGTAAATTTTTAAGCGCTCCACCACAGTGCTATCTCTTGACCTAGGAAGAAACCATCTGAAGTTTTTACTTAAGAAAAATAGATAATGAGAGAATAATAAGAGCTATAAGGAAATCTGAATAGAGATGTAGACATTGGAGCACTTCCTATAAAAAGGAATCATTTAAAGTTTGGGAAATCTCTGAAAGGAGAAAGATTTGATTTGACTAGAATGAAAAAGTGAATCAACTAGGGAACATTTCCAGAGATCCCATGGGATTATCACTTTTGTAGCCAGAGAAAAATTTGAGAAATTATCTAACTTTTATTACATCTTTGTTGCAGCCTGGCGGGGCAGGGATCAGAACTTGCCCCATGATAGGAGTGTGTGGCAAACCACGGCCCCCGAGATTGTCCTAGTAAGCATGCCCAACAGAGATATGTGGAGCTGGACGTGCTGTCTGTCAGCTTCACTGGCTCCCCCTGTGTCCGTCCTCATGGAAACAAACAAGATGTTCCCGATTAACAGCAGAGCCTTAATTTTACTCCCTCTTGATGGTGCGCTGATCAAACTCCCCAGTACAGCTATTTCCTAATGATCTCATGGACTGCAAGGAGATCCAACCAGTCCACTCTGAAGGAGATCAGCCCTGGGATTTCTTTGGAAGGAATGATGCTAAAGCTGAGTACTCCAGTACTTTGGCCACCTCATGCGAAGAGCTGACTCATTGGAAAAGACTCTGAAGCTGGGAGGGATTAGGGGCAGGAGGAGAAGGGGATGACCAAGGATGAGATGGCTGGATGGCATCACTGACTCGATGGACGTGAGTTTGAGTGAACTCCGGGAGTTGGTGATGGACAGGAAGGCCTGGCGTGCTGTGATTCATGGGGTCGCAAAGAGTCGGACACGACTGAGCGACTGAACTGAACTGAACTGAATGAGCTCATGTGACTTCTGCCGATAAAAGTGAGGGCTGAAAGGAGCCATTTTGCCTTCCTGCCATGGAGAGCAAGAAGGCCCCCTGACTTCCCGCTTGCCAAATTATGTATATCTATCTTTCATTACGCGCCGCCACCCCCCCAACCCCCAGGTTTCAGGTCTTTCTCACCTGCTGTGCTGGACGCTGCACATCTTTTTTGTAAAGATGGCTTCAGGAATTCTGAGTAGCCTTCCTTGATAGCCATGTCTATTTTGTCTACTGTTAAACTTTATCACTCCTGATCAAGATACACATATGTCAAACATCGTTTTTGATTCTCTATTTGCAAAACAAAATTACATAAAAAAAATTCACTTGGGGGCAAAATCTTTCCCTAACATCTAAAGAAAATAACAATGAGATTTTCTGTACCAAATATTTATTTCATTGCATCTTGAATATTTATTGATTACTTATTTACTTTGGAGACTATCTAGAGATATGGAAATTAAAATGTAGGCAGCAAAGAGTCTTCAAAGCCACAAAGACAAGGTTCATGATAAGATAGGAAACAGGTCTAAATCCTTGACTTGTACATTTAATCCTTGACTTGTACATTTAATACAGGCAAGAAGACAGAGGATATGGGCAACTCCCCAGCCTGTCTCCTGGTTCATTCTCCTACCTGATTTTTGAGTGTTCAAATTCACAGCTAAGAAGGCTTATCAGATTGACACTTCTGAAAAGTAAATAGTAGACAGATTTTTGAAAAATAAAAAGTAGAAAAATATTTGATTTGTTTATACTGGAATTACAGCATAAGCTCTTCATCTTCTGAAACCTCTTCTTTCTGAAATTCTGCCTGTCTTTTATGATCCACAGATCTTTAGATATTCAAAGCCTGAGAGAGAGTGTCCCTGGGGTTTGGGAGGATTATTGAAAGAATAAACAAGTTACCTTTCTATACCTGCAATAGAAGAGAATTCTCCTTGGGGAATTTCTATCTTGAGTTCCAGGTTTTCCTTTATTTTCCTTCCTTACTCTGTTTCTTTCTTAGTTTCATAACCACAGACAGTACAGTTCTCAAGGGCCTCAGGATTTCTTTAATTACCTTTCCTTTCCTGGGACAGAGATTTGGATACACTCTCTCATGTTGAGGACTTCCATGGAAAAATGGAAGGAAATCGGGCAATGGCAGTTAAGGAATGAGGGTCAGTCATATCCCATTGATCCATACAGAAAATTGATCATCATTAAAATATTATACACATTTATTGCTCTGATTCTATGGAAAACAAAAAAGAGGACTAGGAAGAAGTAGTATTGCTTTGGTGCCTTCTAAATCTGACTATTTACCGCTGGTAGTAACACTTAAATATTTTCTTTAATTTTGGGATCCCCAAAGCTCACATTTATCTCTAGGAGACTGAGGCTAGTCTCCCCAATGTGTATCTTCACTTATTGCTGTACCCTTTAGCAACAATATTCTTTCTGCTTCATCCAAGGAATACCTATATGCAATCTGACATGGATCCGAGCATTCTAATTATTGTTGTAAATGCCATGTACTTTGTCCATCTATCACAGTTCATTTTTGTTGCATTGCAGTTCATTATATAGTCATCACAATAATTGCTTGTTATAGTATGCCATGAAAATAATATAACTAAATAATTATTCTGTGCTCATTGTTTAAGTTATTGTTCTGATTTCACATGTTTGTATTTCTTTCCTTCCTTGACAATCTCTACATCTTTAAAGGGATGCCAAGATTGCTGGAAGACTCCCTCTCTACTCACAAAGTTTCTTCAGATACATAAGCCAGCTTCATTTCTTCCACTCCCCAGTGGCATGGGGACTTCAGGTAGGTGGCAAAGACCGAGCTATAGAAGAGGATGACCATGGAGAGGTGGGAGGTGCATGTGGCCAGGGCTTTCTTTTTCCCCTGTGCTGATGGGACCTGAGCTACAGCAAGGGAAGTATGGGCATAAGAGCTTATGATGCAGAAGAGAGGCCTGATTCCTCAGAGACCTGTCAGAACCATCATCAGGTCCTCACTGAAGTGGGCATCCGAGCAGGAAAGCCTTAAGAGAGGTTTAAAATCACACAAAAAGTGAGGCATCTCTAGATTAGTATAGGATGATAAGTTAGCATCAAGCTTTGGGTCAAAGAGTCAGAGTGGGCCTCTCCCCATGACCCATCCACCAGCAGGCCACATCCGCAAGGAGTCATTGGGAGTGTATAGTGCAGAGGATGGCAGATGGCAGCGTAGCAGTCGATAGCCATGGCAGTCAAAAGCAGGTTGTCCATGTCAGCAAACTGCACAGAAATATAACTGGGGCCAGACAGAGAGAGAGACTGATCTCTATCACATGGATCGCTGCTCAGTGTTACATGGTAGCCTGAATGGGAGGAGAGTTTGGGGAAGAATGAATACAGATATATGTATGGCTGATTCCCTTTGCTGTCTACCTGAAACCTACATAACATTGTTAGTCGGCTATACTCCAGTAAAAATAAAACAAACAAACAAAAAAAAAAGTGAAAGTTGCCCAGTCGTGTCCGACTCTTTGCAACCCCATGGACTATATAGTCCATGGAATTTTCCAGGCCAGAATACTGGAGTGGGTAGCCTATCCCTTCTCCAGCAGATCTTCCCAACCCAAGGGTAAAACCAGGGTCTCCTGCATTGCAGGTGCATTCTTTACCAACTGAGCTATGAAAGAAGCCTTAAAAAATAATAAATAAATAGAAATTAATAAAAAGAAAAAAGAAAGGTATATAATAATATAATTCTCTGTCTATACAATGTATCCTTATTGCTTATCCATTAAAAAAGAAAAGAGATAAGCAACAAGGATACACTGTGTAGCAGATAGAATTATAGCCATTATCCTGTAATAAGTTTTAATGGAGCATGATCTGTAAAAATAATGAATGACTATGCTGTATACTTGGTAGTAGGATAATATTGTAAGTAAAGCATAATTCAATTTAAAAAGATAAAAGTTATTAAACTTGCTAAGAAACTAGACCTCAATTGTTCCCACAGTTACTTATTAGAGAGAAACCTGGAGAAAATTTTTCTTGAGAAAATTTCCTATAGATAGGGTTGAGGAATAAAATCAACAATTAAGCAGAAGCTGAATATTGATTTGGAAATAAAATTAGAAAGATTCCTTAAAACTTCACAATTTCTGCCTCGTTACTGCCCTGTCTCCTTAAGTAAGAATAGTTGGAAGAGACTGACATACAGGCATAAACTGTTACATGTGTCCTTTCATTTTTATTGTTCTGAGAATTTCTGTCATGAAAATATATAGCAGTTGATTAAATTATTTTCATACATCTATAAATAAAGTCATCTCGGTTGAGACCTGTAACATCATTAAACAGAGTCAGTGCTTCCCTGCTGTACTCTTCCCGATTTCTGGATCACAAAATAATGCAGTTTAGTTAAATAAGTGTTTAACCTTCTGTGTTTAGGGTGACATTGTGCCATGCAGCTATAGGTAATCATGTGCTCTTCTATAGTTTACAGCCTCTAGGTAGGTTGGACTATGTAAAAAATTTTGTTCAACAGAAATTCTGAGACAGTCCAGAGTGTAAGATATCTTCCCCCCACATACATTCTTTTATTAACAAAACTGAAATTAAGAGGCCAAAGAAGGTAGAGTTGGAAGATAGAAGAAACATGTGAGTAAGATCAGAACCAAATCCTTTGGATTTACAAAAGTGAATGTAAACAATTTGAATAGTCTATCAACTCAAAATATTCTTTTACAGTCTTATTTGTCTGTATCTCTATTTACTGTATTTATTTATTGGCTGTGCTGCCTGGCTTGTGGTATCTTAGTTTCCCAACCAGTGACTGAACCTGGACCCTCGAGAGGGAAAGTGCAGGCTCTTCACCACTGAATTGCTGCATCATTCTGTATCTCTCAATAGTTTTAAGTGCTGGCCCCACCATGGTTTCAGGTCCAGTGGCATTTCTAGGAATTTAGAAAGTGAGGAACATAGTAATTCTTGTCAATTAGCTCCAAAAATACTTCTGCAATTACTATTTAATAGTTTTCACTTAGTATAAGTTTGGTGACAGATAAGAAAAACAAGACAAAAAATGTTTATGAATTCTTCATATTTCATCAGAGGAGGCAATGGCAACCCACTCCAGTACTCCTGCCTGCAAAATCCCATGGATGGAGGAGCCTGGTAGGCTGCAGTCCTTGGGGTCACTAAGAGTTGAACACGACTCAGCAGCTTCATTTTCCCTTTTCACTTTCCTACATCGGAGAAGGAAATGGCAACGCACTCCAGCGTTCTTGCCTGGAGAATCCCAGGGATGGGGGATCCTGGTGGGCCACTGTCTATGGGGTTGCACAGAGTTGGACACAACTGAAGCCACTTAGCAGCAGCAGCAGCAGCAGCAGCATATTTCATTGGTATTACATCATAATATATCATGTTACAGTCTGTGAAAAATAAGTGTAGAAAGAAAAGAACTAAATAAAAAGAAAGAATTTTGAAACTCAATTTTCCATGACCAGAAATTGAAGGGAAAATAACATAATAATGGACTAGAAAGATATTCCTGAGATTTTTTCAAGCTGACTCCACTTTGAGCAATATTTTACAGTAATCTTTGACAGGTTATTCAATTGAATTATTAAATATCTTTGGGGTCAGAGTTCATAAACTCTTTAGCTAAACCATTAGTTACACTATCTGTATTAATTAGAACTCAGACTACTATTTATTTTAATTACTTGCCTCTCTCCTTAGAGAAAAAGCAATCATGACATACTGCTTAAAAATGTCCTTTAACTCATACATGACTTTACATCGACTTTCTTGTGGAGTCCACGGCCCTAAATTAAAATCCTTAAAGTGTAGCAGTTTAAGAAAACAGTTTAAAGTATAATGATTAAAAAAAATTATTTATTTTTTGGCTGTGCCATGCAACATGTAGGATCGTAGTTTCCTGACTAGGGAACTGAACCTGTATCTTCTGCACTAGAAGCTTGGAGTCTTAACCACTGGGCAACCAGAGAAATCCCTGAAACAGTATAATTTTATTATTCACATTACGATATGTTAATTTGCAGGGAAAACATAGGTAAACATACTTAAGTACTATCCAACTATACAGTGTATGAGTAATTGAGGCAAATTTCTGTATCTGATTTTATTCAAGAACACAAAAAATAGATAACAAGTCATTTTTATCAACTGATATCTCCAAAACAAATTCAGCAATAAAATTCAATGGACAGTGTCCCATCTATTCAAGTTTTCCTTATATTATGTAGGAATGCATTGTTTAACATGACTTACTGGACTTTTCCATTTATTATTCTTTTATACAGTTCCTTTTGTTTCACAGATAGTAAACACTCTGACAAGCAGTATAATTCCACATCTCCAGTTTCTCATTGCCTGTTGATTTATGCCTGAGAAGAGTTCTCTAGACTTCTTCAAGTCATTGACTCCTTGAAATCAACCTCCTCAAAGCCCCCTTTACTTCCTTGTTCCTCAAAGTATAGATCAGTGGATTTAGCATAGGAGTGACCACATTGTACATAAGGGCACTGATCTGATCCTGGTCCATGGAGCTACTTGAGGCAGGATGAATGTAAACAAAAACACCAGGGACATGGAAAAGAACAANTAGACAGTGCTTTATGAAGCGTGCTGCAAGAATGGGTCTTGAAGAAAAGATAGATAATGATATAGAAATAGGACAGGAATGTTAGAAAGCATGAACCCGTGGCAATGGTGCCTGTGACAGTATTGACCAGCCACTGGTTGAGCTCAGTGTTCCCACAGGCCAACTCCAGCAACGGCTTAACATCACAGAGGAAGTGATGAATATGGCTGGAACCACAGAAGTTTAAGCGAGAGGTCATTACTGAGTGCAGTAGGGCATGGTAAAAACCAGTGATCCAGACAGTGACAGCCATCTGGATACACACTTGAGGATTCATGATCAGAGTGTAATGAAGTGGTTTGCAGATAGCCACAAAGCGGTCAAAGCCCATCACAGCCAGCAACATGGCCTCAGTGCTGCCCATGAAGTGGAAGAAATGAAGCTGGCTTATGCATCCCGAGAAAGAAATTACTTTGTGTGTAGAGAGGATGTTCTCCATCATCTTTGGCAGACTCGCTGTGGAGAAGCAGATATCTAGACATGACAGGTTTCCCAGGAAAAAATACATAGGAGAATGGAGTCTTGGGTCAGAGATGACAACCCTCAGGATGGCTCCATTCGCAGCCAGATTGACAATGTAAATGGCAAGGAAAACCACAAAGAGAACAGGCTGCAGTTCTTGGATGTCTGTCACTGGCAGGAGGAGAAATTCAGTGACTGAGGTTTGATTCAGCATCACTTGAAAGAAAAGACAAATAACATATAGAATGCGATCTCTGATGGGAACCGGAGTCCTCCTGCTGAGAATTTTCTCACCCAGACAATAATATTTTGAGAGAGAGCATTGCTATTTAAATAGTCCCAGCATCACAAGTTGTATAATATTTGGACCACTCGATTATTAAATATTAAAGTTACATGGTGTTTGTGGACAGTTACTCAAACACTTTTTAAAAATTAGATTTATCAATATTTTTCTTTCTTCCAGGGATTCAGAACATGTTGCCAGCCTACCATCTTCTCTAATAACACTTGTGTTTTTTCATCCTAAGATCTAATAGAGAGCAAATTTTTAAATACTCTACTATGCTGCTTTTTCTTAACAAAATAAGAACTCATTTGATTTACTTAAGAGAAATCAACAATGAGAGAACAGTAAGAACTCTAGGGAAATTGAAATAGAGATGCAAACAGTGGAATGCTTTCTATAAAATGGTAACATTTTAAGTTTGGGAAATCCTTGAAAGGAGAAGAAAACGATTTGAGGTGACTAGAATTAAAAAATGAATTCAGTAGGGAACATTTGTAGCAATACCCTGGGATTCTCACCCTTATAGCTAGAAAAAATTTTGAGTAAATATCTAGCCATTAATTCACCTTTATTGAAGGCTGGCTTCCAGGTATTCGGAGTAGCTTTCCTGGATAACCATGTATGTTTTGTATATTATTAAACTTTATCACTCCTGCTTAAGAGAGGCATGATATGCCAAACATCAGTTTTGAGTCTCTACCCTCAAAACAAAACTGCTTTAAAAATCCTTGGGGAAGAGAACCGTTTCCTAACATCTAAACATAATAGTAATCAGACTTTATGTACCAAATGATTTATTTCATTGCATCCTGAATATTTAAAAATCACATATTTACTCTGGAGAACACTTAGAGAAAGGCAATAAAAATGTAGGTAGTAAAGAGCCTTCATAATCCACAAACAAATGGGGAGTCCATCATAAGATGGGAAACTGGCCCTGAATCCTGGGCTTTCAACTTGAATACTAGCAAGAAGATAGACAGTAAGTGCAACTCCCCAGCTTGTCTCCTGGCTCATTCTCCTACCTGTCTGAGTGTTCAAATTCACCGCCAAGAAAGCTTACCAGGTTGACACTCCTGTAAAGTAAATAATAGAAAAACATTAAGAAAAATAAAGAGTAAAAAT
>SJYQ01003741.1:0-10731 GCA_006410935.1 Redunca redunca
ACATAAAGGACATTTACAATTAAGAATGTGCCATATGGACAATAAAATTGTATTTTTTTTTTTTTTAGGTACATAGGCCTGTAACAAGTAATTGTTCTCATGTGTAGTTAAGTTCTTATTTTAAAACTTTATTGTTAAATTCATAAATTTAAATAAGCTCTTAGTTTTATCTCAGCTATGGTGTGTGATTATTGTAAATACTGAAAGCAGCATTTCCCAGAAAGAATGTTTTCCCCAGACCACTAGAACCACAAAAAAAATAAAATAACCATTAAAAACTGAGACTGGGATCAGTGGTCCAAAAGTATGGGGCGTTACTGACCATTTTCGTATTTTCCTGGTGTCAAACTATATTAGCAGCATACTAAAGGATTTTGAAAAGATTCCCAGTTTCACTTCAGTTCAGTTGTTCAGTCCTGTCTGACTCTTTGCGACCTCATGAACCACAGCATGCCAGGCCTCCCCATCCATCACCAACTCCCGGAGTCCACCCAAACCCATGTCCATTGAGTCGATGATGCCATCCAGCCAACTCATGCTCTGTCGTCCCCTTCTCCTCCTGCCCTCAGTTTTTCCCAGCATCAGAGTCTTTTCCAGTGAGTCAACTCTTCTCATCAGGTAGCCAAAGTGTTGGAGTTTCAGCTTCAGCATCAGTCCTTCCAGTGAACACCCAGGACTGATCTCCTTTGCTGTCTAGGTTGGTCATAACTTTTCTTCCAAGGAGTAAGCGTCTTTTAATTTCATGGCTGCAGTCACCATCTGCAGTGATTTTGGAGCCCAGAAAAATAAAGTCAGCCACTGTTTCCCCTATTTCCCCATTTATTTGCCATGAAGTGATGGGACCAGATGCCGTGATCTTTGTTTTCTGAATGTTGAGCTTTAAGCCAACTTTTTCACTCTGCTCTTTCACTTTCATCAAGAGGCTCTTTAGTTCTTCAGTTTGTGCCATAAGGGTGGTGTAATCTGCATAACTTAGTGTTTTCCAAACTTAATCATAAAACTATAATATTTATAAAGCTAATCTATAGCATAGAAGTGCTTATTAAATCATTGGAAAAATGTATGAGCTATTAACACACTTTGACAAATGAGAGCATTAAAAGAATAATTCTACCTTTAAGCTACCAGTAAGCCCCATACCACATTTCATTGACTCATAAAGCACTTACGTCTCTGAATAAAGATGAGTGGAGGCTGTCTGTCATGGTTGACCATGTGACAGTCACATCGTTGTCCAACTGACATCACCTGCACCCCTACTTGTACTTAGAGGTATTTCTTGGTTTTATTAATTGGACTATTGTAATCCCATATTAAACACAAGAGAGCATTTGTTTGAACTGACTATTTCTACCAAGAAATTTTAGGACTATTCTAAGCAGTTACTTAGCTTTTATTTTCACATGTGCCTGAGCATCATATATGACCAAAGTAAATCGTGTATAAGTCTGAAAGATCAAACACTGGGTTATAGATTCATTGACAGTGTTTTTTCTTTTTTATGGTACATAAAATAAGATGCATTTTACAATCTCTGGTGTCCTAAATACAGTGAAATGCAATTTTTAGAAAACAGGTGGCACTAGTGGTAAAGCACCTGCCTGCCAATGCAGGAGAGGCGGGTTCAATCCCTGGATCGGAAAGATTCCCCTGGAGAAGGAAATGGCAACCCAATCCAGGGTTCTGGCCTGAGAAACCACACAGACAGAGGAGCCCAGGTGGAACAGTCCGTGAAGCTGCAAACAGCTGCACACAAATGAAGCGACTTTGCACAGCACATTATTCTTTAAAGATAAAGCAGATTGTAATACTTTGTTTGATGATGTTACTTATCCTAAAAGATAAATTACATTTAAAATTATAGAATTGATTATATGTACCCTATCGTTGCTAACTGTCTTTTATAATTAGCATTTTATATGCTTATATGTATTTTTTCTTTTCTTCCTTTTTAGTTTAAAGTTCCTGCAGCAACAAGTGCAATTATTACCAATGGTAAGAATTTGTCTTAAACTTGTTTATTAACAGAGCTATTAGCTGTTTAAAAGAAACCAACTTAGTTAAAATTGACTTAAAATACAAAAACCCTAAACCTTATAGTAACATAAATGATATACATAATTCAAAGTTATTGTCCATAATTGTGTTTTCAGTTTTTTCTTTGCTTTTGTTATGTAATGTAGTACAGTAGGTTATGGGCTTCCCTGGTGGCTCAGATGCCAAAGAATCCGCCTGCAGTGCAGGGAACCTGGGTTCGATCTCTCAAGTCAGGAAGATTCCCTGGAGATGGGCGTGAACCCATTCCAGTATTCCTGCCTGGAAAATCCCATGTACAGAGAAGCCTGGCAGGTCATAGTCCATGGGGTTGCCGAATCAGACATGACCAAGTGACAAAGCACAGCACATTATAGTATCATATGTCCTTATGCCAAATTATTGCTGAAAATAACTTATCATTTAACAAAGTGTTTTCTACTGTATCATAAATGGTTTTAGAATATAGGAAGCTAAGCAGGAATGTACCATTGGTGTGCCTTGCTATTGCTTTCCTGATAGAAAACAGTTCTTACAGGCTTGCAATAATGAGGATTTTATCCAGTTAGATAATATAAATTAAATTCTGACTATTTTTGAATACTACAAATAATTAATGAAACCAGCCCAAAGAGAAAATACTGAAATAAGATGAGGTACAAAGATGGCAGGAAAGGCTTAACTATTAAGAATACAAAGTCATGGTTCCAGGTACTGGTGAGTAGTTCATGTATAGTTAAGAAAGACTAAGAGAAGCTGGCTTTAATGAGCAGCAAGTAGTATGATTTAGTTTAGATAATGATGGAATTTCTCATTCTGAAAAATTGTGCATGCTGCCACATTGAAATGTGTCTGTATTTGGAAGAAAGCTATCCTTTCTTTTCTGGAAAGTTTTAGATTCATAAATGAATAGCTCCTGGGAGAGTGCTTTGTAAACTTTTATCAAGTGTCAGTGGAACTTATATCACTCTGGCTCTTCAGCCTTAAGATTTGATGCCTTAGAGCAATGTTAAATGATGAATGGCATACTTAAGGTATTTTGGCTTTATTTTCACTGGATTTGGCAAAACACTATGAAAAACTATCCTCTTTTGAACTTACTGGGGTCGTTTACTTACTAGACAGACATTGTCTAGTCCAGTGGTGTAAAGGCATAATAGTGAGAGATTTCAACAGATAACCTTTATGTTCTTGGCATAACTGTTCGGCTTATGCCTGTATACACAGCAACATTATTTTGGCACATTTCTTCTTACTGTTAAAGCCTTTTAGCTTCAGAAATAACTTAGGTCATTTTAAAACTTATTTTCTAGATGGAATAGGAATAAATCCTGCACAGACTGCTGGTGAGTATCTGCACTCCATGGCAGTGTGGTGAGGCTGTCCACATCAATTGATAATGAATATGTCATTCATTCTAATTAGACTTGATAGGATTTTACCAAGATAATGGCTGATTTTCAGGGATTGTGTGGCAGTCTTTATCTAAGTGTGTAAATAATTTGTTACATTCTGTGTATGCTTTTGGCTACAAGAAAGGGAAAATCTGACTAATGAGCATTAAAGTTTTTTAACTAATACATGTAACAAAAAATCTTAAGGTAAGATTGTACACTAATGGGAATAATGTTCTGTAATAACTATCTCATTAAATAGTTGTGAGATTGTACATGTAAGTGCNNTAAAAGTTTGTGTTATTCATAATAAACATTCAATAAGTACTGACTTACTATTTTGAAGAAGTACAGTCATTTAAATTCCATGGGACTTAGCCTTCACTGTGAGTTTCAAGCTGTTAACATTATGTAGCACTACGTATTGATACCCTAACAAGCAGGAAGGGTAAAAGTAGTCTTAAACTTTTTAACTGACAGTTATGTATTTGTTTGAGATGTACCTTCCTTAGCTTATAGTTTGGTTAAAATATTTTTAAATTAAGCATGATTTAATAATAAATGTAGTCTTGAGAAGTAGTTATTTTTAAACTTTTTTTTAAGTACTTCTACAAAATTATATTGTCCTCATAAGCCCTGGGATTGAAATGTTAATTTAGCCATATAACAGATAAAGAGGGATTTAAAGTGATAATTTGTTTTTACAAAAGTCAGTTGTTCTAAGTGTATAATTTATTAAATCAAAAAGGTTAATTTTTGAAAATTGTGAGGCATTTTGTTGTGTAGATACTTTTAAACTTGGGTTTAAAGATTTTGTATTTTCTTACTCTATAATGTCCAGTAGTTTATATTAATTTGAATTCCTTCTTACTCTGACATGTTGCCTGTTGGATTCCCCTTTAAAGTTGAATTGTGGATATCATAAAGTGTGAAGAAAATCTCAGTAGGCAGCCCAGACCCAAAATAGGTCAGGATTGCTAAACTTTTGTCACTTGTAGTAATTTACACTTATTTTTCCTGCTCCCAAGTATTTTATTATATATTAAAGCAAATATTGATGATTGTGTTTGGTGGTATTTCTTTGGGTAGTGTCCTTTTTTTATTTTTGTGGGCAGTTTTCTTATTTCAAATTTTCAGATGTTTGTTGGGTTGTGAGGATGTGAGAGCAGTAAAGAACAAGACATAAGAAGCCTCGACTTCAGTTTCGAGGATGTGAGAAGCGTAAGAGCAAGACCTAAGGAGCCTAGACTTGGGTTCTAATATTTTTGAGCTTTGCACCTACTTGACACTCCTTTGTTTCTTCTGCATATTAATTGTTGAATTGTTAATGAAAGCGTGTCATTTTTTAAAAACCTAACGTTTTGTTCTGTCTGTTTGTGTAGGAAATGTTTTTCTAAAGCACGGTTCAGAACTGCGAATAATTCCTAGAGATCGTGTTGGACATTGTTAATATCCACTGCTTGGAACATAAAACCCCCTTCCAGAGTAAATATTGGTATTGTTATTACTGTAAAATTGGAATCAGGCATTTGAAATCCTATGAAAATACCAGTAATTGATGACATAATGAAAGGAGACTTGTCTGTCTGTGCTTGTTCACACTTCACGTGAGGAGAGAACGCATCCAGGCCTAGGGCCCCATGACCACAGAGGATCAGTCTTTCATTGCTGCCTCGCTGCACACACAGGTAGTTCATCAGGGGTGAATAGATCAACCATCTGTGTCTTATATCTGGAGGATGCTTCTGGTCATTCTTTCTGAGAACATCTGGAAAATTAAAATTTACTGAATCTTCCTCCTTGTCCCTGAATTAAAAATGTAAAAAAGATTATGGATCCACACATGACGGTTGGGTTGATAGCATCTGACTCACAGATACAAACATAGTTGCATTCTTCCTTATATATCATTTATGATAAAGGATCATATCAATGAATAACTGTCTTACCATTTAGTTTGTTTTAAAGTTTCAGACTTCTTGAGTTCTTAATAAATTTTAATTTGACATCAGAGAACCCAAACTTGCATTTTCCATCTAGCCCTTATGGGTAAAATTGGTAGGTATCCCACACCAAGGAGTTTTAACGATGATCTTGCAGACTCCAGCACTTGTAATGATGAGAATTAAGAATAAAGTAGAAGCATCAGTTGCTGAACTATGCATTCCTTTAGTGATCTCTTTTAAAACAACCTTTAAAATAGGAATCCTCAAGAAACCATCATCTTTTTGAGGATAATCCGAATAGCCTTCAGGGAGAAAGTATAAAGAAGAACATGTGAAAGTTCACAACAGATCTCATAGAAATGCTAATTTAAATTCTGGTTAATTATACATAATGAAGACCCAACATTTAAGGAAGCATTAAGATTATAGTTGTGGGGTAAATAAGAAGCTAGGAAAGGAAAATGGGAAAGCCCAGATGACCAGGCTTCTAGCAAGAAAGAAAGAAACAAAAGGGAAGGCAAGCAGAAACCTGTAACGAGTGTCACAGAGAAGGCTAAACTGGGTAGACAAAACCACAGAGGCTGTGGAAAGAACTGAAGGTAAAACAAAACTTGACATTGTTACAAGGAGCTGAAGATGATCAGAGAAAGCATAGCATGGGCATTGTCAACATACGGTTTCCAGAATTCCCTTAGTTTAAAGAAAGATATACATAAGGGAAGATTACGTTTGCCTTTAGTGAGGGCATCAGTATCTATGCATGTCTTGAAAGGTGCAGGCTCATAGTGATTGAGAACCAGCACTTGACCTGCTGTATTCTAAATGCTGAGGTCTCTGGAGGCAGGCCTGGCTGGTTGGTATATGTTTTGCACTTTGGACACCTGGAAAATGTAAGCTTCAAGATATAGGTGTTGAATTATTCATGAATAAAGTATTCCTAAAACCAATTTTTATTGAAATGTGCATAGGCCCTAGGTTCATTGGGGAAAAAAAATTATGCAACAGAATCAGTATCCAAAAGATGATATTGGTTAAGACTAAGACATGGTTTAGATATTTGACAATGACTAGCAGTCTTCTGAATTGTAAAGGGAAAAAACATTTGTGCTGAGCTGGAAATGTATATTACTGATGTTTGTGGAGTTTTTTATTTTTATAAGCAAATTTTTATTTTCTGATCCCTAAAGACTCCTGGTCTTTGACAACATTAAACCTCCATTAATGAGAAATTTATGAATGCCTATTTTCTGAATTTTTTGTCTTATTTAGATTTTCCCTCATTCTGTTTCTAGCACAAAATTCTCCTTGATTTGTCACACAGGTTTTATGATGTCTCATAAATTATTTAATATTTTTGTTCTTTGGTTGGAAAATTTTATTGCAGTAAGGTCTTAAAAATATTTTCTTGTATGGAACTAGACATGTTATTAAATATGATCTGTAACTTGTTTGTGCAGAATGTTTCACAGTGGTGTATTTAGTTTAAAGTGCTTTATTGGTACATGATTCATATCTTGTGAAAATACATTTTCTTACACCATAAACCATATTGTCCTACTCTTATTTTATTATTAAAGTGCTTAATTAACACACCTGTTGAGGCAGTATATAACAGTTGTAGCCCAAAAAAGGGATAGGGGACAAAGGTGATTAATGGCTATAGGTCTTAGAAATGAATGTATACTTCCAAACGCCAGTCCATTTTCAGGTAAAATTGAAAGTGTAGTTAAGTGTCTGTAGTAAGTGTTTAGGCTGGTAGGTCCTGAACCTGTGTGATTATCGAAGTGACCTAGAAAATTATGAATACAGACTTCTAGGAACTACCCCTAAAGTTCTTACTCTATAAATGTGGAATGATGTGCAAGCATTTCTGTATATAAAAGCAGTTCTAATGATTTCTGCTTTTCAGCTTAGCTTGAGAATTTGTAACTTTTCACTTTGTGTGTGTTTGTGCTTAATCATTCGGTCCTGTCCCGACAATTTGCAGCTCCATGGACTGTAGGCATTAGGCTCCTCTGTCCATGGGATTTCTCAGGTAAGAATACTGGAGTGGGTTGCCATTTCCTCCAGGGGATCTTCCTGACTCAGAGATGGAACTCACATCTCATGTGTCTCCTGCACTGGCAGGCAGATTCTTTACCACTGAGCCACCTGGGAAACACTTTCATTTTGTAGATGAATAAAATGAAGTCTGAGGGGTCAGAGTGAGTAGAACATGTTCTAGGATCTTGGAAAGTATTCTTCCTACTGCCCCCTTCTCCAGTAGCTAAGTGCAGAGATACTGTAACAGTCTCTTGAGACTCGCTGGGAATTAAACCTCCTTTTAAAGTGTTCCAAGTCCAGTTTTTTTTTTATTTCTCCTTTGGATTTAAAAAAAAAGTCTTTTAGTAACAGTTATTTGAAAGAAAAGCCAATGGAAAGAAAATTCAGTCCAATTTAACGCCCTAGTACCCAAATTAAGATACTAAGGATATCTACCATGTCTCTACTCAAAGATCTAGAAATATTTATAACTTGGAAGCATTTAAATACTGAAATGGAGCACTTGTAAGATAACTGACTATAATTGGTGTTCCCAAGGCTATTTATAAAACTGCATATTATGTAGGTAAATCGTGTGTGTATACTTAGGAGCCTATGGACTACAATCCGTGGGGTCGCAAAGAGTCTGAGTGACACAACTGAGCAGCTAACACTCCCTTGGGTTTCCCAGATGGCGCCATAAAGAACCTGCCTGCTAGTGCAGGAGACATAAGAGACATGGGTTTGATCCCTGGATTGGGAAGATCCCTTGGAGAAGGGCACAGCAACCCACTTCAGTATTCTTGCCTGGAAAATCCCATGGACAGAGAAGCCTGGAGGGCTGCAATTCATGAGGACACAGTCAGACACAACTGAAGTGACTTGGCTCACACACATATACATGTATATTTTTAATGTAGTTAACTATAGAATTAGTGGATATATACACACATGAATTATACATTTAACTTATCTGAAAGAAATGTACATATATATTAAATATGAACATGAATATCCATTTTCAATATATTGAACTTCAAAACATTCTGATAGATACTTTCACTTGTCTCATTCTTTACAGTGCTTTCCGTGGACAGAGGAGCCTGGCAGGCTACAGTCCATGAGGTCAAAGAGATACAACTCAATGACTAACTTATTAAAATATGGTGCAAATATTGTAAGATTGTAGGACATTAAGTAAAAGCCAATCAAAGGTAACTTTGAGTCTGGTACTGTTCTAGAAGATGGTACAGACAATTATGTTTTTTTAATCTATGTGTCTTGATGATACAGCTACAAGATAAGTTCCTGGTAATCTGCTCCTCCAACCAGACTGTTGTGTATAAGCCCCTCCAATATAGAAATTCTGGAATTACACTTCGATAGTGCCAGAGATAGATAAATCACTATTTAAACCACACTAATTAAACCATTAATTAAACATTATTAACTCGATCAGTCCAGTCTATCAGCCATATCCTAATTAGCTAAAGCAGGTATTTGAAACTCATTAGATTCTTGACTTTCTCTTGCCTTAGCAAACCAATCACAAAACTGACAATCGGATTGATTCTGTTTACAGAATACAGCTCATAACCATCTCCACCATCCAAAGCCCTCATCATCTCATATATGCTCTTACAGAAGCATTGACGGAGAAGGCAATGGCACCTCACTCCAGTACTCTTGCCTGGAAAATCCCATGGACAGAGGAGCCTGGAAGGCTGCAGTCCATGGTGTCACTGAGGGTCGGACACGACTGAGCGACTTCACTTTCATGCATTGGAGAAGAAAATGGCAACCCACTCCAGTGTTCTTGCCTGGAGAATTCCAGGGACGGGGGAGCCTGGTGGGCTGCCGTCTATGGGGTCACACAGAGTTGGACACGACTGAAGCGACTTAGCAGCAGAAGCATTGAGCCTCCATTTCCTTTTTCCACACAGTAATCATGAGATATGTGACATGGAAACGTGATCATGTAGTTCCATTAGTCAAATCACGCTGAACAAAAAGCTATGCTCTTCCTGACATATGCAGCCCTTCATGAACTGGTCTTTGTTCAGAGTCATCTGTTACTGCTGCTGTCTCTCTTACAGTGTCTTTCTCCAGTACACACGGCACCTACACTGAACTACCAATAATATTCAGTATTTTTGATGTGCCTTAGCTTTCTCCATTTATCTTCCTGCAAAGCTTGGGACTCGTTCATCAAGTTTGAAAGATGGTAAGCCTTTCCTCACTCCTCCCAAGTAGAGTTAGGTATTTTAGCTGTCAGGGTGGCAGTGAGGAGATACCCCTCGTCCAAGGTAAGGACCAGCAGCTGCGCCTTGCTGGAGCAGCCATGAAGAGATACCCCACGTCCAAGGTAAGAGAAACTCAAGTAAGATAGTAGGTGTTGCAAGAGGGCATCAGAGGGCAGACACACTGAAACCATAATCACAGAAAACTAGTCAATCTATCACACTGGGACCACAGCCTTGTCTAACTCAAAAACAGCCAGGCATGTGGGGCCACCGACGACAGGTGGGTCATGGCGGAGAGGTCTGATAGAATGTGGTCCACTGGAGAAGGGAATGCCAAGCCACTTCAGTATTCTTCCCGTGAGAACCCCATGAACAGAATGAAAAGGCAAACTGATAGGATACTGAAAGAGGAACTCCCCAGGTCAGTAGGTGCCCAATATACTACTGGAGATCAGTGGAGAAATAACTCCAGAAAGAATGAAGGGATGGAGCCAAAGCAAAAACAGTACCCAGTTGTGGATGTGACTGGTGATAGAAGCAAGGTCTGATGCTGTAAAGAGTAATATTGCATAGGAACCCGGAATGTCAGGTCCATGAATCAAGGCAAATTGGAAGGGGTCAAACGAGATGGCAAGAGTGAATGTCGACATTCTAGGAATCAGTGAACTAAAATGGACTGGAATGGGTGAGTTTAACTCAGATGACCATTATATCTATTACTGCAGACAGGAATCCCTTAGAAGAAATGGAGTAGCCATCATGGTCAACAAAAGAGTCCGAAATGCAGTACTTTGATGCAATCTCAAAAATGACAGAATGATCTTGTTCGTCTCCAAGGCAAACCATTCAATATCACAGTAATCCAAGTCTATGCCCCAACCAGTAACACTGAAGAAACTGAAGTTGAACGGTTCTATGAAGACCTACGAGACCTTTCAGAACTAACACCCAAAAAAGATGTCCTTTTCATTATAGGGGAATGGAATGCAAAAGTAAGAAGTCAAGAAACACCTGGAGTAACAGGCAAATTTGGCCTTGGAATGCAGAATGAAGCAGGGCAAAGACTAATAGAGTTTTGCCAAGAAAATGCAC
>SJYQ01003741.1:11491-23856 GCA_006410935.1 Redunca redunca
TATGCAGAGTACATCATGAGAAACGCTGGACTGGAAGAAACACAAGCTGGAATCAAGATTGCTGGGAGAAATCTCAATAACCTCAGATATGCAGATGACACCACCCTTATGGCAGAAAGGGAAGAGGTGTTAAAAAGCCTCTTGGTGAAAGTGAAAGAGGAGAGTGAAAAAGTTGGCTTAAAGCTCAACATTCAGAAAACGAAGATCATGGCATCCGGTCCCATCACTTAATGGGAAATAGGTGGGGAAACAGTGGAAACAGTGTCTGACTTTATTTTTTGGGGCTCTAACATCACTGCAGATGTTAACTGCAGCCATGAAATTAAAAGACGCTTACTCCTTGGAAGGAAAGTTATGACCAACCTAGATATTGAAAAGCAAAGACATTACTTTGCCAACAAAGGTCCGTCTAGTCAAGGGTATGGTTTTTCCTGTGGTCATGTATGGATATGAGAGTTGGACTGTGAAGAAAGCTGAGCACTGAAGAATTGATGCTTTTGAACTGTGGTGTTGGAGAAGACTCTTGAGAGTCCCTTGGACTGCAAGGAGTTCCAACCAGTCCATCCTAAAGTAAGTCAGTCCTGGGTGTTCATTGGAAGGCCTGATGTTGAGGCTGAAATCCAATACATTGGCCACCTCATGTGAAGAGTTGACTCATTGGAAAAGACCCTTATGCTGGGAGGGATTGGAGGCAGGAGAAGAAGGAGATGACAGAGGATGAGATGGCTGGATGGCATCACCGACTCAGACATGAGTTTGAGTGAACTCTGGGGGTTGGTGATGGACAAGGGGCTCTGGCATGCTGTGATTTATGGGGTTGCAAAGAGTCGGACATGACTGAGCAACTGAACTGAAGTGAACTGATAGATGAGAAGTGATTAAGATTCATTCCTTTTTCTTGGGCTCTCCCAAAAACATTTCAAATCCAGCAAAATCTACTGAAGTAATTACATGGAAATGAGGATATATATTAATCTTTTTTAATGGACTGAGCACAGGTAGAAAATACACATACATTTATCTCAGTTAATCCTTACTCTCTTCAACCACATTCATTTCTTTACTGTTAAGGGAGCCAAGATTTAAGTTAATCTGGTCAAAGTTAAAATAAGATGACTTCTAGGCATATTTTTGCTCATGAACTTTGATCTTTCCTAGAATTATACTGAAATATTTTTCCAAAAAGATAAAGGATATATCTGGGAAGGGCCTCTGATTGATGCTTTTGAACAGGAATTGATGCTTTTTAACTGTAGTGTTGGAGAAGACTCTTGAGAGTCCCTTGGACTGCAAGGAGATCCAACCAGTCCATCCTAAAGGAAATCAGTCCTGAATATTCATTGGAAGGACTGATGTTGAAGCTGAAACTCCAATACTTTGGCCACCTGATGTGAAGAACTGACTCATTGGAAAAGACCCTGATGCTGGGAAAGATCGAAGGCGGGAGGAGAAAGGGACTACAGAGGATGAGATGGTTGGATGGCATCATGGACTCGATGGACATGAGTTTGAGTAAGCTCTAGGAGTTGGTAATGGACAGAGAAGCCTGGCATGTTGTGGTCCATGGGGTTGCAAAGAGTCAGACACGACTGAGCGACTGAACTGAATTGGGAAGGATCTCATAGCTTGCTATTGAACATTTCTGTGATCTCACTTTGCTTGAAAAAAATTGAACATTCAATAACCTACAGACACATTGAAGACTTTTAGTAAATATATGTACACTGATAACTACAAAGAGATTGTGAACATTGGAAAAGTAGGTTTGTGGTCCTGTAATAACCTGCTTTGCTATATCAAAGGTGTGTGGGAATTCTGTCTGGATGCAAATCACTGGCCAAGGTTGGCAGACATACGCAGAGAGCCAGTTTTTTTGGCATAAATCTCTGATTTTGTGACAAACTCTTTAGCGATGTAAAAGCTGTTATTGAGAGCATATTGTGATGATACATCATGTCAATATTTGTTTGGCTGAGTAACACTGTGGATTTAATAAATTAATTCTTAAATGCACAATTTATAACTGATAAGCTGTTTAAGAAAAAAAAAAAATTTGTATGATGTTTGTTGTGAGTGCCACAAACATTTTGACGTTTTAAGTGGAGATGCTAGCTTCTGTGATTTTACCAAATAAGTATTGGACACATTAGGGCTTTTAAAAATTATCCTTAGGTGTGCAAATTTTGTAGAAATAACGCATAAGAGACAATGACTAAATGAGTAAGTCATAGAGGTCTTTATCCTTTCTGACCTCTGCTATAAATCCATATTACCTGCTAGACTATTTTACTCAACATTTTCAGTTCTGGCATAGCATTAGAAGATGCTTAAAATTTTGTTGAATAAATCAATTATATATTGTGTTTATTTATTTATTTATTTTCTGGTATGTGGGAGAGATACACCTGGCACTTTGAGCCTTAAACCTGAAGTCTTAAAAAGGAATCATCACTATTAACTTCTTCCTGAAAAAGATAGCACACATGGACAACTAATATTTACTGAGCTTTAGCTGAGTAACTTCACTTTCACTTGTCACTTGCATGCATTGGAGAAGGAAATGGCAACCCACTCCAGTGTTCTTGCCTGGAGAATCCCAGGGATGGGGGAGCCTGGTGGGCTTCCGTCTATGGGGGTCGCACAGAGTTGGACATGACTGAAGTGAATTAGCAGCAGCAGCAGCAGCTTTGTATAAGGCACTTCTGTGTTTTACATTCTTATTTGACCCTCATTATAGTCTACAAGTTTCAAGACTATTTTTTCACAAACGAGATTAAGAAGCTGGAATGTTCAAATAGATTTGGTCATTTTCCCAAGGTTACACAACGAATAAGCAGCAAAGGTATATGTAACTCAAACTCTTGCCAGGAAGCCCCAGGACAGGACACAGCTGATTGGGGCCCTGGCGATTTCGTCTAGTTCAAAACCCAGAAAGCTGATACCTGCCCTAGTGCCACCTTCTTTGGCCTCTCTCCGTTTTTTTCTTCATTATTCATCCTGACCTATCTCTAACCCTTCCATGTAGCTTAAAACCAGTAAGAAAGGAGGGTCATATGAATAGAAGACTATAGGTGCATCCATGCTTCATATCTATCTCTCTGACATTCTTCCATTCCTTTATTCAGGCATTTACTTACCAAGGATACAAAGATGAATTAGACCAATTCACTGTTTTTCAGAGTTAAGGTCCATGCTCTGAGGCTTGGGGAGCAGGTGTGTTGGCTGCAGTTTCTAACCATTCCCACCATTTTTCGTAGGTCGCATTAGATGTTCTCAATTCCTTGTTTAAAACCTGATGACCCCCACGCCCACCCCTCACCCATCACTGCTTCCTCTTCACAGTTAGCCTACATTGGTAATGTAAATGGTGTTTACTGGGACTTCCCTGGTGGTCCTGTGGTTAAGACTTTGCCTTTCAATGCAGGGGGCTATAATTCCAACTGTGGTCAGGGAGCTAGGGTACCACGTAGCTCATGGCCGGAAACACAAAGCATAAAACAGAAGCAATATTATAACAAATTCAATAAAGAATGAGTGGTCTACGTGGAAAATAAAACACAAGTGGTGTTTACTAAAGAGTTGAAGATAACTGAGGCCAGCCAAGGTCAATGAATCTAGAGAAAAAGTAAGAAGCCATGTTTTAAAGCAAAGGCTTTCCTGGTGGCTCAGATGGTAAAGAATCCACCTACCAAGCAGGAGATGCAGGTTTGATCCCTGGGTCAGGAAGATCCCCTGGAGGAAGAAATAGCAACCCCCTCCAGTATTCTTGCCTGGGAAGTCTCATGGACAGAGGAGCCTGATGGGCTACAATCCATTGGGGTCACAAGGAGTCAGACATGACTGAGTGACCTAACACACGTAAAGCCAAAGGCAAGGTAGTAATCAAAGGTGGGGGACTAAAGTAGGTAGAGCTTAGAGTTCAGGAACTAAGATGAAATTTGAAATCCTAAACTGGTCAGACATCAGGAATGGCACTGGTAATAAAAAGGTCATGACACAGTGGGCATTTGCGGGGTATGATTTGGCAAGAGAAAGATGAGTGAATTGGCGTAGGTATGTCTCGGGCATTTGTTAAGAAATGTGAAATTTAATTTGACACAACTACTGTCCCAGTCAAGAAGCAGGAGAAATTCTGAAGTCAAGAACCCATTTGTTCAAAGTTTCCTGGTGGGAACTAAAGAACCACATCAGAAAGATGCTTAATCAGGTTGAATATAGTATAGGTTGGGCTTCCAGGGTGGCTCAGCGGTAAAGGATCCACCTGCCATTGCAGGAGATGCTGGTTTGCCCCCTGGGTCAGGAAGATCCCCTGGAGAAGGAAATGGCAACCCACTCCAGTGTTCTTGCCTGGAAAATCCAATGGAGAGAGGAGCCTGGTTGGCTACAGTCCATGGGGTCACAAAAGAGTCAGACACAGCTTAGTGACTAAGCAGCAACAACAACAATCCATCATTCAACTATCCATTTGATTCAAAACAGTGTGGCGCCCAGAGCATCCAATTGGAGAACAAACAGGGAGAAGCAGTAAAGGGGGAGGCTTCATATTAAATGGGAAATGGAAGCCACAGAGCCAATTATAGGTACATTTCTGCTTTTTGAAGAGCCTTCAAAATAGAAAGTTTAAAAATTTGTCTCTAAAGTTTTCTTTTCAGTGAAACTGGGAAAAAAAAATGTGATAGGCCATATATAAAAAAGAATATCCATTCTGCCTGCCAAAGTAATCTTTTTCTTCCTCTTACAGATTCAAGGCACAGGATAATTGCCTCTCCATGATGCTTTGTTATGAGTGTTCTACATAAACCACTCTCAAGTGGCCCCCTTAAGAGCAGCACCCCCTAGGAATGTACCATCAAGCCTAGAAACTATAATTTGTTGCAGACACTCTGAGAAGAATGCATGCTTTCCCTATGTCTAAACTTGAGAATTAGGTGTGTTTAGTTAGAGTTAAAAATAAAATGAAGTGGAAAGTTATCCAGGTGCAAGTTATTAACCTGGGGTGATGGCAGGCAGAGAGGAACTTGAAAAAGCAAGCTCACATTTTTGGTGCACATTACGTGATTCGGACACCTTGCTAAGCATTGTAACAAACATACCTCTTCATCCTGCACATTGATCCATTTATACATTTCTTTTATGGATCATGAGAGAGGTGAAAGTGACTTATTTACCAAGTAAACAGTAGGACAGAACTCAAACCCATGGTGGTTTGATTCTAAAGCTCATATTCCTTCCACTCAGTTCCAGCAACTGAGACTTAAATAGAGAATGTGCACAGCAGCACATCAGTCTAACTTCTCAATCCATCAAGTTTCTTCACACTCTGGCCCCTGGTGTCTACCAGAATTATATCTATTCTATACCTTGCCCTCCACCCTTTTCTGTAACCCTTCTTGGGTAACCTGTCATCCTTTTGGTCATGCTGTTCTTGCCTGGAATGTCTATTTCTACTCTTCTCTGCCCGAAAGGTTCTTAACCAGGTACAGTACCACTCTCCTAGATGTTTGGAAATGTGTACCACGTTCATGCTTGTCAAAAGGGGGCGCTACTGGCAGTAAGCTCCTGGTAGCTTGGGTTAACAGCAGTCTGCCATGCCCTGATGTGTGGATGGCTGCACACGACAGAGGACAGAGGACTGCTCTGTGCCAAGTGCCCACCGAACCCCACTGAGAGCACAGATCGTGAATCTTGCTTATCACTCCAGCCCCATCACCTTCAGGAACTTTTTAACATTCTTCATCCTTGGACCCGAAATGGTCTTTCCCTTTTCTAGAAAGCAGAAAGATTTCTTGTCTATTAGTCTGAATGTTTAGTGCTAATGTAGTTTGACCTCAATTATGAGTTATATATTCTTTGTGTTTCTAGTAGTTTTTTGAATGATCGTTGAGGTTCATGTCATATGCCCCTTTAATTGCAATCACAATAGCAAATATTTCTATAGCTTATGTAGCATGGATATGCCAGCCACAGTTCATATATATACATATATAAACATTTAACTCTCCCCAAGCGCTATAGAATATTATCATTCCCATTTTGTAGGAAGAAAAACAGAACAGAGAGGTTAAGTAACTCATACAAAGTCACACAGTTAAGCCAGCAGTTCAAACCCAGAGAGTCTGGCTTCAGAGTCTGATGCTCTTACTACCAAATTCAGTGTACTTTCCTAACAAACATGTCCTGAGCACCTACTACAGACCAAATGCAAAAATAAGACTTTACTTTTTAGAAAATATTAATAAAACTGGTTAACTATAATAATGGAGAAACATACAGGAGATCTAAAGATAGGCAATTGACCCAGTTAAAGGGGAAAGGGGAGGCCTCCTAAAAGGATGAGGTAAACCTGGAACATCAAGTTCAAGCCAGGGTCAATGGAAAAGCAGGGTAGAGAGTAGGCAGAGGCAGCTCACAGAAGAGCCATGTCAATTAGCTTAAGCTTAACCTTGTAGGGAGTAAGTTTCAAGCAATGGATGACCCAGTCAAGTAAGAGTTTTACAAATGGCATCTTGGAATCCAAGTGAGGATGATCCAAGGAGAGAAAGTTTATAACACTGACAGTGGTTGGGAGGCTGTGGCAGTGCAGGTGTGATGATGGTGATGATGGTGATGGTGGTGATGATGGTGATGGTGGTGATGATGGTGGTGGTGGTGGTGATGGTGGTGGTGATGCTGATGCTGATGACGGTGGTGGTGATGGTGGTAGTGATGGTGGTGATGATGGTGATGGTGGTGGTGATGGTGGTAATGGTGATACTGATGATGTTGATGATGGTGGTGGGGATGGTGGTGGTGGTAGTGATGGTGGTGATGATGGTGATGGTGGTGATGGTGGTTGTGATAGTGGTAATGGTGATGCTGGTGATGTTGATGATGGTGGTGGGGATGGTGGTGATGGTGGTGATGGTGGTGGTGGTGGTGATGGTGATGGTGATGATGGTGGTGGTGATGGTGGTGGTGGTGGTGATGGTGATGGTGATGATGGTGATGGTGGTGGTGGTTATGGTGGTGATGATGGTATGGTGGTGGTGATCTTGGTGATGATTGTGGTGATGGTGATGATGATGGTGGTGGTGATGATGATAGTGATGATGGTGATGATGGTGCTATGGTGGTGATGGTGGTGACAGAGGCCTGGCTAAACATGGATATCTCTACTTTGTTGTTGTTCAGTTGCCAAGTCACATCTGACTCCATGACCCAATGGACTGCAGTAGACAAGACTTCCCTCTCCTCCACTGTCTCTACCTTACATGTCCTGTTGTGGACTATCCCTGCCCAGGATACACTGAATTCCCCTTCTTTCACTCACCAGCATCATCCTAGTATATCTCCATATGGCCCATATACCTTTTCATGGGTAGATGGATTGCACATCAAGCCTACACTTCATGTACTTCAATGGGAAGCAACATGGTGCATGAAGATGAGCACTAAGCCAAGGATCATAATATTCGGATTCAGCTCCAGTGTTGCTTTTGACCACCTGTGTCACTTAACCTCTATGAGTATATTATCTTTTCCTTGGTAAATGAGGATACCCTTTAAAAGGCCAGAAAATGTTAGAAAAGAAATTGTCTTATCCCTTTGCCAGGGACGAATGTTACTTATCCTCTGAACACTGAATTGTTATTTTATTATAATCCTAGAAAATATTTGTGTTTCCTATTTTGACACAGACACCTCCATTTTATCATTTTGTGACAAACAAGTTTCATTGTTATTATTTTTTAATCTGCCAATGAGCCATGCTGTGCCCTTGGTTCACTTCTTTGGAAATTCTGCTGAAGTCAGTGGGACATGGAATGATTATCTTACAGCTGAGCCTGGCCTGTGTTCCTCTGTGATTAGCATGGCAGGAGGCCAGAGAGAACTTTGGAAGCAAAGAGCTGTATCTGCATGAACTGTGTCTCTGGAACATGAATTCCAAAGGGGCTGCAGGAAGGAAATAATGACTCTAACAGACCAGTCTTGTCCTGTTTCCATCGTCACTGACCATGCTGCCTTTTCTGCAACATCTGTAAAAAGATATATATGAAGGGAGGTTGTGTGTGTGTGTGTGTACTCTGTTTGTATGGTATGTCTATCTGTGTGATGTCTGTGTAATATGTATATGAGTCTATCTTCTGAGCAAAATAAGGTTTAAAGGGAATTCAGTTACAACACCAGTTGCCCTCACTTCCCCAGAGAAGCCTCATTGTATGTAAATATCTCAGGCCTTAACAACATTTCTTAATTAGCTGTTTACAGACCTGCATCTCCCTGTGTCTAGCATATGACAAGGGCACGGGGTCCTTGTGTTCGCACTCTATACCCAGTGTGGTTCTTGGTACATAGAAAGAGATAAAATTTTGTTGAATTGCTTGTGATCAAATCAAACCAAATTTTGGTAATTAACTTGGAACAGTTGCTTCTCATCTTAGTATGAGCCCCAGAAATTTCTGTCAAGCGGGGGGGAAAAGTTGCTTTTAATAAGTATGGCAAGTTTAGTGTCAATATGTATGAGTCTTTGCAATTCAGTGAGAGAAAAAGTACTCACTGAGGAATAAAAATTCATAAAACAGGAATTCAAATGGCTTGTGTGTTTTTAAACATTTTCAAATTCACTAGAAATCAAAGAGCCAAATAATATACTATATATATATATATATATATATATATATATATGGTAGTATAAGATGCTATTTCATCCATCAAAATATCATGGATTAAAATTAATAGATGATATCTGAGTTGACAAAAGATGCAAGACATAGACCCTCTTATACAGAGGGGGTATAAATATAAAGTCATTTGATCTTTCTGGAGGACCACTCCTAATATTCTCAAAAGTCTTAAACAGATCATTTTACCTGGTGATCTCCATTACTAGGGAATTATTCAATGCAAGTAATCAGAGATGTGAACAAAGGTTTCTGCACAAGAATATTCATCATAGCATTATTTATAAAAGCAAAAAACAAAAAAGAAATAACCTCAATGTTAAATAATNAAAGTAAAGTCACTCAGTCGTGTCCAACTCCTAGCAACCCCATGGCCTGCAGCCTACCAGCCTCCTCCATCCATGGGATTCTCCAGGCAAGATTACTGGAGTGGGGTGCCATTGCCTTCTCCGCTAACAATGGTTAGGTGATTTTAATTTTTTAATATTGTCTAAACTTTAAGTTTTAACAGTTATTGTTATCTCTTATTCAATACCAAAAGAATATAAGTTATTGAGAATATGTTAAGATTTTGGAAATCCTAAATATTTAGTATATTATCTTTAAATTTCAGGAGGAAAGTGCCAGAGGCAATCTCTTTTCTTCTGCTTTCTTGCACAGTTTCTAATGCTTCAGTTGCTTGCTGAACACCACATCAGCTAGTAATTTTTTTTTACTATGTCAGAACCCACTTCTAGATGCATTTTTTAAATCTTTTTTGATTCTTATGTATCTCTAGCTTTGGCCCTACAGATGAGACTCTTCTCTGTAATGTCTAAGGAAAACATTTCTTATGCTAGTTGTTCACAGAATGACAACAAAAGTAAAATCTTCATTTTGATCTGGACCAGACTTCAAGAAAATTGGTTGAGCATGTATGGTGTTAAAAAGGCTCTGTCTATAAACATTTTTCTTAGCTTAAGTGAAGAATCAAGCTCTGTATCTTGACCTTTGAAATGGGCTCATGCTGCCAAGAATGTTATTAGGTTTCAGACAGGAGACAGCTTTGAGTACCAGTAAGTCCATGATCAGGAAATTTTATCAGATATTTATACTTGTGGATGTATGCATGCATACTCAATCAGTTAGTCGTGTCCCATTTCTTTGCAATCCCATAGACGGTAGCCCACCATACTCCTCTGTCCACGGAATTCTCCAGGCAAGAAGACTGAAGTGGGTTGCCATTTCCTCTTCCAGGGGATCTTCCCTACCCAGGGATGATACCTGCATCTTCTGCATTGGCAGGTAGAGTCTTTACCACTGAGCCACCTGGGAAGCCCCATATGTATGTATAGAGAAAGTCGCTCAGTCCTGTTTGACTCTTTGCAACCCCATGGACTGCAGCCTGCCAGGTTCCTCTGTCTATGCAGTTCTCCAGGCAATTCCACAATTCCACTGCTGTTCCCTTCTCCAGGGGATCTTCCCAACCCAGGGATCAAACTGGGGTCTCCTGCATTGTGGGCAGATTCTTTCCAGCTGAGCTACCAGGGAAGCTTATATGTATGTATCAGTTCAGTTCAGTTCATTGCTCAGTTGTGTCCAACTCTTTGCGACCCCATGAATCGCAGCACGCCAGGCCTCCCTGTTCATCACCATCTCCCGGAGTTCACTCAGACTCACGTCCATCTAGTCAGTGATGCCATCCAGCCATCTCATCCTCTGTCGTCCCATTCTCCTCCAACCCCCAATCCCTCCCAGCATCAAAGTCTTTCCCAATGAGTCAACTCTTCACATGAGGTGGCCAAAGTATTGGAGTTTCAGCTTTAGCATCATTCCTTCCAAAGAAATCCCAGGGCTGATCTCCTTCAGAATGGACTGGTTGGATCTCCTTGTAGTCCAAGGGACTCTCAAGAGTCTTCTCCAACACCACAGTTCAAAAGCATCAATTCTTTGGTGCTCAGCCTTCTTCACAGTCCAACTCTCACATCCATAGATGACCACAGGAAAAACCATAGCCTTGACTACACGGACCTTAGTCAGCAGAATAATGTCTCTGCTTTTGAATACGCTATCTAGGTTGGTCATAACTTTTCTTCCAAGGAGTAAGCGTCTTTTAATTTCATGGCTGCAGTCACCATCTGCAGAGATTTTGAAGCCCCCAAAAATAAAGTCTGACACTGTTTCCACTGTTTCCCCATCTATTTCCCATGAAGTGATGGGACCGGATGGCATGATCTTCATTTTCTGAATGTTGAGCTTGAAGCCAACTTTTTCATTCTCCTTTTTCACTTTCATCAAGAGGCTTTTTAGTTCCTCTTCACTTTCTGCCATAAGAGTGGTGTCATCTACATATCTGAGGTTATTGATATTTTTCCCGGCAATCTTGATTCCAGCTTGTGTTTCTTCCCACACCTATAAATCATGGAAATATATGTCTGCCTATCAAGACATTAGAAGTCTTTGAATAGTTTTAGCTATGTATTCTCTTTGTATATTGAATTTCCAAATAAACCCTTCACATCAAAGTCCATATCCTGGAACTAATCAGCAAACAGGTAGAAAAGTGGAAAGTTAATCTCTATAGTGATTCACAATGAAAGGAGAGAACATCTGATTGTCTGAGCTTTTGTAGTAAGGCACATTTTTATTCAGGTGTGCTTGATAAAGGCAGTTAAAAATTTGCATGACTGTGAATCTTTTCTTACAGATTTTATTGACAGATTATGGCTTTATGATGGCTTTATCTTTTTACTAAAGGGACATTGTCATAATGTTTATCAGCTTTGTGCATATTATGAATTGCTTTATCTTGATTTTACATTATTTGCACATGTATTTTATAGATAAATAAAAATCAATTTTCTTTTGTAAAGAATAGTCTTCATTCTAAATATTGATTTCTCCTTTACAATTGTACTGAGTCCTGTTGAGCCAAGTTGTCTCTGTTTTGATTGTCTCTATTTTGATTATATGTTTTATTTTTGGCCAATTATGACACAGCTGCCTTTAAAACTTGGAAAACAATCCTTGCTACCAGGTCAGTGTCAATTGTTAGGCTGGAGATGTCATCCTAGATCCTTACACGGAGAAGGAATGTTGCATAATTGAAAGACAGGTTTGGAGTCAAATCATAGGTTACTTTGTGTCTTCCTAACTAAAATAAAATTTTCAAATGATGACACCAAGCATGAAGCAGCACTTGTGGAAGTAGCTGGAAGGGTACTCAGTAAAAGTTAGCTTACTTCTTTCTCCTGCATTACCTCTCCTTGCCCCATCCTCTTCACAACAAGATGAACGAGAATTGTATTTTTATTGTCTTGTAAAAACAATTTAAAAAATCGGACGTTTATATTCTCATTTAAAAACATGTAAATGTCTTTCATTCCTTTACCATGTGTACTCCCATAAATCCTCTGAATCACACATCAGATTTTCTGCGATGCTATTTTTTCTTTCCCTGGATAAGTAAATGATTACTTTATTCCTTCTTCTTTCTCCTATTTGATTTTTTTTAAATGTTGGCTCTGTTCTCAGTATCTAAGAAAAATACACATTACCACTTATGGTAGAAATATATTTATCTACAAAATAGGTTTGTTTGCAACAATGAAGCTTATTTTTCTTTGTTAGTAGGAGGGGTAAAGGAACAAGAAAGACCTCTAAGAAGCAAAGCTACAATATCATTTCTTATTACATTATATATAGGACTCCTGGATGGGAAATTTG
>SJYQ01003741.1:23883-103198 GCA_006410935.1 Redunca redunca
TATATATATATTCCTGTTTTAAATTGAAAGTAATTGAAAGTAATATAAACTATTTATATTAACTAAATTTCTAAGATGCCAAGCCTACACAATTATGAACTTATGGGTATTAAAAACGTGTATTGTTATCATATATATTCTGAATTTCTAGCAAGTACTCAGTAAATATCTATTAAACTAGTACATAAATGAATGTGTAAAACAGGGCCACTAGAACTACCCCTGTGATACATCTGCCAAGTAACCAGAGGCTGAACACTGTAGATTATATCTTAAGGTAAACAAGCTTAAACAAATGAGAAAAAGTGATGAGTTAGAGCAATTGAAGAAAATATAACGAAGAGGTAAACCTAAATGTATCTTTAAATCTCCATTTAAAAGTTCAGCTTATATATTTGAAACGAATTCTACTAGATTCTGTATCTTTTTTTCTTTTTTTGGTTTATTTTGCCCTTTTTCATCTTTCTGCTCTGTAAAAAGTTATGTACTTGAATTACAAATAAGAATGCATTTTTCAGTATCCAAAGAGAGAATCGTTACACCACTGTCATAGAAAGATGACACATACAACCTTTCAGAAGTAAAAGCAAAAAAATGAAAGTAACCCAGGATAATCATTGTTCCTAGTGTTTCATCTTGGACAATCTGTTTAATTAACTATATTTCCAAGTAATGATGAAACTAGCGAATAGCCATATCTTATTTTCCCTCTGTGAAAAATTCTTTTTCATCATTACATGAGCGATAGCAATGAACAGCAATTATCCCAAATACTGGTGAGGAGGGAAGCAACTTACTTTGCACAGTTTGTTAGGAGAAAAGTAGATCCCTCCTGGAATGAACCATTAAAATTTGCTCTGGTTGGATCTATATGTAAGAGTTCTGTTATTGTGTGGATTTTAGAATTTTTTGCGTCATAGGGCTACAGGGGTTTGTTGATTTATGGAGTTATATGGGCTTCCCTGGTGGCTCAGAGGTTAAAGCGTCTGCCTGCAATGCAGGAGACCTGGGTTCAATCCCTGGGTCGGGAAGATCCCCTGGAGAAGGAAATGGCAACCCACTCCAGTATTCTTGCCTGGAGAATCCCGTGAATGGAGGAGCCTGGTGGGCTACAGTCCACAGCGCCGCAAAGAGTCAGACACGACTGAGCAACTTCACTTTCTTGGATCATGAATTTCTGCTGTTGTCATTCAGTCTCTAAGTCATGTCCTGCTCTTTGTGACCCCATGAACTGCAGCACACCAGGCTTCCCTGTCCCTCACTATGTCCAGAAATTTGCTCAAACTCATGTCTATTCAGTCAGTGATGAAGTTTTAGTTTGTTGTGTCATGAGTTATAGACTTCCGTTACATCATTGAGTTGCAGAGTTTTATTATGTCATGGAATTATAGAAGTTTGTAGTATTGTGGAGTTATAGAAATTTGTAATGTCATGGAGTTAGAGAATTTGGGGAGTAGAGAAATCATCTAGTCCAAACCCTTCATTTTGGAGCTGAGAGCCCTGCCTCCCAGTAGGATAGCTGGCAAAACCAGGGTCACACAACTGAGTTGAAAATATGTCAGAATTTGTCATTTCCTTTTTTTCTCCTCCTACATAAGAATCTTATATTTTATTTAAATTTTTATCTTTGTTTGTAAAACTGGAACAAGCTTATATGTTTCTATATTAGGAACTTAATTCTGTTGTTTTAAGGCTTATTTTCAGTTTCCAAAAAAACTAAATCCCAAAGATCTCTGCCTTTTTCTTATTAATGTTTTTTCAAAGTCAATAATCTGCATGACATCCTTGTTCAATCTACTTCAGTACTTGCATAATTTTAATTAGCATTCTGTCTATAGAAAGCATTTAAATAGTACATAAATTAAGGTATAAAAAATGATAAAAGATAGTCAATTTAATTTGAAGGAACCATGAATTAAATGTTATTTGAAACCTGAAATGAGTTGTCAGTTTAGTATTAAATCTAAATTCTGAATTTCCTGGCATGTAAGAATAGAGAAAAAGTATTGAATAGCTAAATTCCCTTTTCCTCATAAAAGTAAATGTTTAATCAATGTTTAATATAAAACTGGTACATGTATATATCCCTATCTTGAGAAAAAAAACTTTTGTAACAATTATTTTAGTGAAAAATTTCTCTTATGAATCTTTGATTTAAAAAAATAAGTAATATCTTTGGGCTTCCCTGATGGCTTAGCGGGTAAAGAATCCTCCTGCAGTGCAGGAGACCTGAGTTCAGTCCCTGGGTCCGGAAGCTCCCCTGGAGAAGGAAATCGCAGCCCACTCCAGTATTCTTGCCTGGAGAATCCCATGGACAGAGGCGCCTAGCGGGCTACAGTCCAAAGTATCACAAAGAGTCCGACAGAACTGTAGCCATTACAAAGAAACTAAGCAAGCACAAGCAATATCTTTAAAAATAGCATAGCCATAAAAAAGAAAAAAACCCACAAATCAAATAACCTCCCCTTATAAAAAAGAGAGTGTTAATCTTGCATCATAACTCAATGAAATTCTTCTTCCTCTTCCTACATGGTCCTATGATCTCATGAATGCAGCAATTCAAATCACAGTATATGAATCTGGACATTTTATACATTCAATGAGTGGGACAAATTTTTTGCAGTCAAATCAAAGATGATTTCTCTGATGAATGCCATCAGTGCCTATTTGCTATTTTGTTGATTATGAAGAGCTTCTTTTATTTCATAAGCAGCTTGCAGGCCATGAAACTCTGTTTCATGAAAAATGGAGTCCAACCACAGATGCGCTGCTTTGGTAGGGATAAGACCAGGGGAGTAGCTCTAATTAATTCCAGAATTTTCTTCCCAGATGGACTTTGATTCTTCTGAAGCACTCAGAGAAATGTGTAATCAAAACCCCAGAGTTCTGTTATTGTGGCATAAAACATTCTCGCCCCAAAATGTGCAAGGATATTTGTTGTGAGTTAACAGCCTTGATAAAAAGGAGAATCAATAGGACCACAAAAGAATATCTGAATTACATCTGTGATATACCTGAATCAGTTATCTGAAAAATAAAGCTCATAAAAATGTTCAAAACCTACCTTTAGATAATGATTAATGCAAACTGTCCATGAAATGTTGGAAAATATTAATTAAATGCAGAGACTGTGGTTCTATTATATTTTGTGTTAATAGTTATTAACTCTAACAACTGTTGACAAGAATCTTCTTGTATATATTTCTACTTAGGAAAAAAGATTATCACCATTAAAAAAAGCATCAGTGCTTCTGATTTCTACTACAATCAAATTGCTACTGTGAAATGCTATGCAATTCATGATAAGAACTTACATTTGTATATTACTTTGGAATGCTTTTATATATATTATCTTGATAAATCCCAGAAAGCACTCTATGAATAAGATATTTGCATATCACAAATAAGACTGTTAGGGCTCAAAGTAATTAAATATCATATCTAGCTGAAAATGGGGGATTCCATTAATATGAAAACAAGAACGAACCCCTATGGAGAATCAACTTTCAGTCGCTGCTATAGTTGGCACTTCATAGCTAGTAAGTAACAAACTGGGATTGGAATTCAGGCTTTCTTGTTTCTTACCTCATAGTCAAACTGCATGTGGTCATATACATAAGAACAAAAGAGGATGAGACATAGCCTTGCTTTTCACCATTTAGAGTTGTGATGGTATCTATCATGAGACCATTTCTGCTTGCCATCATTTTGCCAGAATTGTTTAGAAATAATCTTTGAAGAAACAATCCTAACAGTTCTGCTATTGTAAAAGGTTAGTCTGTTCAGAGTCTGTCTATAGAATTAAAACCCAAAAATTATTTTTCTGAGTTTTCTGAAAAGTCTTACAGTTTTCATTGTTTTCTTGTTAGGAAAGCCCTTAACTCATCATCATTGTTGTTGTTTAATCACTCAGTCATGTCCAACTCTCTGTGATCTCATTCTCTGTAGCCCACCAGGCTCCTCCGTCCATGGGGTTTCCCAGGCATGAACACTGGAGTGGGTTGCCATTCCCTTCTCAAGATCTTCCCAACCCAGAGATCAAACCCACATCTACTGCATGAGCAGATGGATTCTTTACCACTGAGCCACCAGCGAACAGCTGTAAAATGCATGTTATCATCTATTCCATGCAAGATTTTAGGTCAAGATTCATTTAGTTTCAGTGACTGAATGAATACCATTTAGAGGGTTTACCAAGGATGAATAAGTCTACAATTCTAGAGTGATAGAAGAATTTACATCTTGTGGTTGGTATGGTCCTCCTTTGAGAAGAATCATAGAAATTATGAATAATTTTGCCAAAATTGGGGCTCCTAATTCAGAATTAGAACTCTCAACTTCTCTGAGAAGGCTACATGATTTCTTGAGTATTTTTATGTTTATATAAAATATTGATGTTAAAATAGGTTTAAAAGTTTGCTCAGTAATTGGCTGAAAATAGAAGTATATTCAACAGAATTTCAGCACTTACATACAGAAATGGCCTACACTTAGCATTATGCCTTCAGGCCCAGATTCCATAAATGTCCTGAAGATGTGAGAAAACAAAACAGAAATTATTGAAGGAAGTAAAACATTTAATAAATGAAAAGAGGGGAAGAGAATGCCTTATTTGGTTGCTGTTAGCTGAGTAGAGAAATTTTAAATGGGTAAAAAGCCTGAGGGGCTTCCCTGGGTGGCTCAGATAGTAAAACAATCTGCCTGCAATGCAGGAGACCAGAGTTCAACCCCTGAGTCTGGAAGGTCCCCTGGAGAAGGGAATGGCAAGCCACTCCACTATTCTTGCCTGGAGAATCCCATGCACAGAGGAGCCTGGTGGGGCTACAGTCCATGTGGTCGCAAAGAGTCGGACATGACTGAGTGACTGCTGCTGCTGCTGCTGCTAAGTCGCTTCAGTCGTGTCCAACTCTGTGCAACCCCATAGACAGCTGCCCACCAGGCTTCCCCGTCCCTGGGATTCTCCAGGCAAGAATACTGGAGTGGCTTGCCATTTCCTTCTCCAATGTGTGAAAGTGAAAAGTGAAAGTGAAGTTGCTCAGTCGTGTCCGACTCTTAGCGACACCATGGACTGCAGCCCACCGGGCTCCTCCATCCATGGGATTTTCCAGGCAAGAGTACTGCAGTGGGGTGCCATTGCCTTCTCCGGACTGAGTGACTAAGGACACACAAAAAGCCTGAGTGTTTGTGTTTGGAGACATAAAAGAAACAATAAAGAAGTAAATTATTTATCTTGGTTCAAAGAGTTACAAATGCAATTCATAACAAACTGAGAAACAGTTCTGGAAGTTTAGACTTTTTTAATTATAGCAGTGATCTTCATATTGTAGGGTACACCAGAATCACCCAGAGGGTTTATTAAAACACAGATGACTGGTTCTCAGTCCCATAGTTTCTAATTCAGTTGAAAATTCTGAAAGAGATGGGAATACCAGACCACCTGTCCTGCCTCTTGAGAAACCTGTATGCAGGTCAGGAAGCAACAGTTAGAACTGGACATGGAACAAACTGGTTCCAAATAGAAAAAGGAGTACATCAAGGCTGTTTATTGTCACCCTGCTTATTTAACTTATACGCAGAGTACATCATGAAAAATGCTGGGCTGGCAGAAGCACAAGCTGAAATCAAGATTGCCAGGAGAAATAACAGTAACCTCAGATAAGCAGATGACACCACCCTTATGGCAGAAAGTGAAGAGAAACTAAAGAGCCTCTTTATGAAAGTGAAAGAGAAGAGTGAAAAAGTTGGCTTAAAACTCAACATTCAGAAAACTAAGATCATGGCATCCAGTCCCATCACTTTATGGCAAATAGATGGGGAAACAGTGGCTGACTTTATATTTTTGGGCTTCAAAATCACTTCAGATGGTGATTGCAGTCATGAAATTAAAATATGCTTGCTCCTTGGAAGGAAAGTTATGACCAACCTAGACAGCATATTAAAAAGCAGAGACATTACTTTGTCAACAAAGATCCGTCTAGTCAAAGCTATGGTTTTTCCAGTAGTCATGCATGGATATGAGAGTTGGACTGTGAAGAAAGCTGAGCACCGAAGAATTGATGCTTTTGAACTGTGGTGTTGGAGAAGACTCTTGAGAGTCCCTTGGACTGCAAGGAGATCCAACCAGTCTATCCTAAGGGAGATCAGTCCTGGATGTTCATTGGAAGGACTGATGTTGAAGCCAAAACTCCAATACTCTGGCCACCTCATGCGAAGAGCTGACTCATTTGAAAGTACCCTGATGCTGGGAAAGATTGAGGGCAGGAGGAAAAGAGGATGACAGAGGATGAGATGGTTGGAAGGCATCACTGACTCAATGAACTCTGGCAGTTTGGGTAGACTCTGGCAGTTGGTGATGGACAGGGAGGCCTGGCATGCTGTGGTTCATGGGGTCAAAAAGAGTCAGACACTACTGAGCAACTGAACTGAACTGAACTGAGATCTGCAGTAAGGCTTGAAATCTGAATTTCTTCCAAGTTCCCAGGTGATGTAAATGCTACTGGTCCGAGGATTGCATTTTAAGACCACTGCAATATGGAATAACTGCTGGGGGAAAACAATTGAAATCTTATGTAGGAACAGAAAGAATAAAATTCTATATAGTGTTTTCAGTTCTAAAGAAAACGAACTGGCCTTTATTGACAAAGTTGGTAGATGTTTTGATTACCAATAAATGCAATTTTCTGAAATATGACCATTCGAGAAAGATTCACTACAACTCTGTGACCAGATAGTGCAGACTCTAGCTTATTTGAAGGAGAAACAGAGATATGTTAAGATTGTTCACCATCTGGGAGAAAGTGGATGTTTATGGTAACTCCACATCTCTGGCACAACACCAAATTACATGTGGGAAAAGACAGCACGCAATTTATCCAGATGTTTAGTCTGTAACTTGCCATATGGCCAAACATTCAGAAACGGTGATTTCAAGTAAATTAACCATCTGGATATTTGACTGAGTTTTTTACATTCTAATCTAATAATTTTAGATAATGTAGACTCAATCTTGTCCTTAGAGCAATTGTCAGATTAAGAAGTCACCCCCCTACCATGTGTCTATCCACTGCTGTTTTGTTTTTAATATTTATTTCTATTTAATTATTTGGCTGTGCCTTAGTTTTGAGCTTTTTAAATTCAGGATTTTTAGTTGCAGCATGTGGGATCTAGTTCCTTGATTAGTGATCGAACCCAGGCCCCTGCAGTGGGAGCTTGGAGTGTTAGCCACTGGACCACCAGGAAGTCTTATCCACTGCTGTTTTTTCCAACATACAGCATCTATATCACATTGATCCCAGATGCACTTCTGTGTCTTTGAGGCTGGTCATCTACAAGTCATTATTTCAATTGTCATCTCACTGTGCTTTAGTTGTTTAACTTTTTGGAGTGAGAAATCCATGAAGCCACTTAATAAAAACTTTTCCTTTTAATGATTCTATCATGGTTACAATGCTTTTAAAGAAGGGACTTCATGACTATGTACAATACTAGGTGATCACACTTTCTTTTGGACAAAAACCTCAGAATATCCAGTATACCTAATTTACACATGTTTCTAAACAGTCACATTTGAGACAGCACTTTACTACTCAAGCTGTTTCAATAAAAATAAAATAGAAGAAATGTTTTAAATGTTGTGTGTGTACATAGTCTGATTAGTTAATATAAAACATATCTATACTACGTGTGTGTGTGTGTGTGTGTTTGTGTGTGTGTGCTTCTATGTAGTCTCTATCTAGTGTTTTTACCTGAAAGAAAATACAAAAATTCCAGCTGGGGCGAATGGTATGCTCACATGCACAAAGAAAGTTTCCACATTAATTTTTTTCTTATTGATGTACAACATTTTTTGCATTGTACTTTGGGGATTAAATAATTTAATTTTAAAGCCTCTAATTATTTCCAGTTAGATGGCTGATAACGTGGTGCTTCAAAGAAAGTTTCTTAGGTAGTGCCACAAATGGGTAGGAACTATTAGCTTTAAAAGCATCTATGAGATAAAAGCCTTATGCTGTATAATGCATGAATGCTAATGAAAATGAAAACTTCAAAGGCAATAAGGTTAAGAACTGACCCCTAAAGTCTAGTTTAGTTCATGTAAAAGAACACTCCTTCAGAGAAAAGGGAGAAAATAAGCAAGTTTTACCGTGCCAGATATCAAGCGGTTCCATCCTATAGTGAAATAATCACTAAATTATGAGAATCTGTGATTGACTATATGAAGTGCAGGACTGGAGATGACTAAGGTATGCTGTGGTCCTGAAAAGATGGAAGTTCAATATCCAAGGAGCCACTGGATCGGAAGTAGAGCCATGGTCACATTAACTATGAACAGTAAGACCACAAATCTCAAAGCACTGAAACTCTAGTGATGAACAGGCAGTCCAGTGATTTCCAGAAATGCCCAGGATAACTAATTACATGTGAGATCCATGTAGTAAGTACAAATCTAAGTCCACAACTCGGCCAGGACTTGTGAACTGAGTTTGTCTGTAGATTGAGGAAAAGCCAGCTGGCCATTGTGGCTGACACAACACGTCACGGGTACACTCATACCAGAATTCACTTCAGGGATCAATCCTGGGAACTGACAATAAAGGTGATCGAAGACGAGTGAAAGAAGTCAAGATGGAACACAGGAATTAGAAAGTGATATATTGGAGGGGGGCTTTCCAGGTGGAGCTAGTGGTAAAGAACCCACCTCCAATGCAGGAGACATAAGGGAAGCAAGTTACACCCCTGGGTGGAGAAGATCCCCTGGAGAAGGATATGGCAGCCCACGCCAGTATTCTTGCCTGGGAGAATCCCATGGACAGAGTAGACTGGCGGGCTACTATCCATGGGGTCACAAAGAGTCAGAAGGACTGAAGCGACTTAGGACACATGGAAAGGTTGGAAGGACTCAGAGTCCAAAAGGGAGAAAGTGTTACCCAGAGATCAGGAAGTTGCTCTCACGACTAGGCTGAAGCCAGGAGTCCATAATTCCCACTGATTGGCTGGAGGTTCTGCCACTGAGGCAGACCAGGAACTGCTATTGGTGAACCAGGAATGACAGGTCCATGAATCAAGGCAAATTGGCAGTGGTAAAACAGGAGATGGCAAGAGTGAACGTTGACATTCTAGGAATCAGCAAACTAAAATGGACTGGAATGAGTGAATTTAACTCAGATGACCATTATATCTACTGCAGCAGGCAGGAATCCCTCAGAAGAAATGGAGTAGCCATCATGGTCAACAAAAGAGTCTGAAATGCAGTCCTTGGATGCAATCTCAAAAATGACAGAATGATCTCTGTTCGTTTCCAAGGCAAACCATTCAATATCACAGTAATCCAAGTCTATGCCCCAGCCAGAAATGCTGAAGAAGCTGAAGTTGAACAGTTTTATGAAGACCTACAAGACCTTTTAGAACTAACACCCCAAAAAGATGTCCTTTTCATTATAGGGGACTGGATGCAAAAGTAGGAAGTCAAGAAACACCTGGAGTAACAGGCAAATTTGGCCTTGGAATGCGGAATGAAGCAGGGCAAAGACTAATAGAGTTTTGCCAAGAAAATGCACTGGTCATAGCAAATACCCTCTTCCAACAACACAAGAGAAGACTCTACACATGGACATCACCAGATGGTCAACACCAAAATCAGANAGCTGAAACTCCAGTACTTTGGCCACCTCATGTGAAGAGTTGACTCATTGGAAAAGACTTTGATGCTGGGAGGGATTGGGGTCAGGAGGAGAAGGGGACGACAGAGGATGAGATGGCTGGATGGCATCACTGACTAGATGGACGTGAGTCTGAGTGAACTCTGGGAGATGGTGATGGACAGGGAGGCCTGGTGTCCTGCGATTCATGAGGTTGCAAAGAGTTGGACACGACTGAGCGACTTCAGCGACTGACTGAAGTTGCTGAAACTGTAACTCCTGATACCCATTGTTGACATCATCCCTGCCTCTGAGCAGGGGCAATTGTACCTACTGAAACTGATGGAGTTTTCTGATGCCCTTGGTAACTTACATTTGTCTGCTACTTCTCCCTATGGAACAGCATAACCTGTTACTTCCCTTCACATTTCAATCCCTTAACTGTGATCTCCACTGATAGAACCTACTCAAAATCCAGCTGCCTAGCGAGCCTTTGAATTGTGGTCTACAGTCTTTCAGATCCTTGGAATACAAAGAAAACAGGAGCTGAGTAGCCAGGGACCATATGTGGGAACAGTGTACCCTTTTGTCTTCTCAGCATTCACAAATCGTTATCTGTATTTCACTGCCAAACAGCAAAAATAGCAATGACACCATGACTCAACTAGTCTTGATGAGATTAAAGAAAACCACATTCTTCCCAGAAAGGGATGATCCAAGTCCTTCCAGTCACCACATTTTTATCTAAGTGATACTTCCTTTTTCAGTTCTTTCAACTGCCTTGGTATTTTATACCCTGAAGATTTCATTCTAATATTAATCACTACCAGTACTCTTTAAATAAAGGAATAGGAAAAAGAGATGGAGGAAATATTAGGAAATACAAGCCCTATGAACACTTCAGTAGATATTTTGTCTTCTGTACCCATTGTTATGCATCTCTGAGATCAGAGTGTATAAATGATCTTTTTTCTAACCATTATCATATCATAAGCATTTCCCCATATCATTAAACATCCTTTGTAAACAATCTTTTTAGTGACTGCATTTTATTGTCATATAGTCACAACATTCTTTACTAATCAAAACTCTATTATGGAAATGTGCTTGTCATTACTATTATTAATACATTTTTAAATGCATTTTAATCAGTTTCTTAGCCTCTCAAAATAGCATTATTCTGTCAAAAATGTACTTTTTTAAAGGGTCCTTGATACTTCCTGCGTGATTCCTTTCTAAAATATATCTCCATCTATGTTCTCCCACACCAACTCAGTAGACATGAGTTGGAGTAAACTCCGGGAGTTGGTGATGGACAGGGATGCCTGGCATGCTGCAGTCCATGGGGTCGCCAAGAGTCAGACATGACTGAGCGACTGAACTGACTGACCGATAAAGAATTTAAGGTTAAAAGTTAAAATTATTTCCATGATAAATGAAATATCAGCATTGTTTTATTTCTGGTGCTGACACAATGTGGCATATATAGTGCACATTCAGAAAATATTTTTGAATGAGTAATTGAATTATTTCTATTCAGGCAAGCGTGCTAGAGCAGAAAAGAAGTTATAATCCTTTAGAGTACAAGAGGGTGTACTAATTTTAAAAATGGATTGATTAAGTGATTTGCCAAAAATCATACAGCTATTTTTGAAAAATCCCAAAGTAGAATACAGTTTATTGCCTCTAAACTTTATGTTCTTTCTGCAAAAGTTTAGTTCAGTTGCTCAGTCATGTCCAACTCTTTGAGACCCCCTGTCCATCACCAACTCCTGGAGTTTACTCAAACTCATGTCCAGTGAGTTGGCGATGCCATCCAACCATTTCATCCTCTGTGATCCCCTTCTTCTCCTTCTGCCTTCAATCTTTCCCAGCATCGGGGTCTTTCCCAATGAGTCAGTTCTTCGCATCAAGTGGCCAAAGTATTGGAATTTCAGCTTCAGCATCAGTCCTTCCAATGAATATTCAGTACTGATTTCCTTTAGGATGGACTGGCTGCTCCTCCTTGCAGTCCAAGGGACTCTCAAGAGTCTTCTCCAACACCACAGTTCAAAAGCATCAATTCTTTCTGCAATACCTAAATATATAATCAATGTAGTTTTTTTCTAGTTGATACTGTCTCTGTGTATCAACAATCTAAAATACCATACAATTTTAAACTGTATATTTCATTTAGCATAAAATTAAAGTCTAATTTACTATATTCACAAAATTTACCATGCACACCCACATATCCGTACAAATCAGACTGGTCAATAATTGACCACAAAATAAAAAGAACTGACAAGTTGAGCCATTTATCTTGATATATATGATTTCATTTATGTGGATTTTCCAGAGGAAATTCTGCAAACCTGATGCATTTGGATGTTAGAACTTCAGCAGAAATCAAGTCAGATGATGGAAATTGGGACTGTCCAGATATCTAATAGTTTAAAAGAAAAAAAAAAAAAGAATCCAATGAGAAGGAACCTAAAAGAGGAACTGCCTTCAAATATACACATAACACTTAATGAATTTTGTCCTGAATGTCTGAATGTGATTTCCTGGGTGATCCTCCAAGGATCCCAGTTGGGGAAAATAAAGGTAGAAGGCAGAGAAGTGGGTTACAATTAAAAGCACTAGACTGGCACTTCCTGGTGGTCTAGTGGTTAGGATTCCACACTTCCACTGCAGGAGGCAAGGGTTCAACCCCTGGTTGGGGAACTAAGATCTCTCATGCTTCGTGACCAAAAATAAAAAATAAATAAAAATAAAAGCGGTAGATAAAACACATCAACCACCTGAGGATTCCAAAATTTGAACAAAAATAGATGGCTTATGAAGGGAAGCCAAAACTTGGAAAAAAACCCAGATAGAATGTGAGGTGTGTGTGTGTGTGTGTGTGTGTGTGTGTGTGTGTGTGTGTGTGTGTTCTGTGATTTTTTACACAGCTGGGTAGTAGAACAGGGGCATGGGAAGCCGAAACTTCTATAGAATCCTGTGTATCTGTCTATAGGAATCTGAAAGAAGAGCAGATTGCCTCAGAGTGCAGGCGCTGACAGGAATGGGGTTTCCAGACAGGAGACTCGAAGAGGGAGACTCTCTGTTTACGAACCTGCACGTCTCAGGCTCACTGCTTAGTGATGTATGAAGGAGACAGACTCAAAACATGGTAACAAAGATGCTGAGAACTGAACTGGTTGTAACATTGGCCCCAGTCCCAGACTAACCCCTGACTGTTACATGTGTGTGACAGACCCACAGCAGCATAACAAAAGCTTTGAAAACTGAACTGACATGAGAACCACCACCGACAGGAGGCAAGACAGAACTTGTGATCTGAACCAAATGGTAGGTTGCTACTGTTGCCGTTCGGTTGCTAAGTTGTGTCAACTCTTTGTCATCCCATTGACTGTAGCCTGTCAGGCTCCTCTGTCCATGGGATTCTCCAGGCAAGAATCCTGGAGTGAGTTCCTCTTTTCTCCTCCAGGGGTATTCTCAACCCGGGGATCGGACCTGCATCTCCTGCCTTGTAGGCAGATTCTTTACCACTGAGCCACGAGGGAAAGAGGAAAACCCTTATTAATAAGTTGAAGTGAAGTGAAGTCGCTCAGTCGTGTCCAACTCTTTCCGACCCCATGGACTGTAGCCTACAAGGCTTCTCTGTCCATGGCATTTTCCAGGCAAGAGTACTGGAGTGGGTTGCCATTAATAGGTTGATTACCTACTAAAACAAACAACGACAGCATTCTCTGAAGATCTTAACAGAACCTACAGTCTACAAACAGAGTTGCCATTCAAAATATACAGAATCTATATCAAATTTGCTTGACATAAAAAGACCTAGAAAAAAGCAAGCAATTTTCAAGAGAAGCAACAATCTGGGAAAAGTGCCAAATGTCAGAATTTTTCAATCAAAGAGTGTAAAACAGCTAATATAACTGTGTTACATGAGGTCAAATGGAGCATACATGAAATGAATAAAAGATAAACATCCTCAGCAGAGACATAGAAACAATTTTTTCAGTTGGAAATTTCAGAACTGAAAGTACAATACTTGAAATAAATAATTCATTGGATGGGTTCAATAGAAAAACGAAGTTGACAGAAGAAAGAGTCAGTGAAGTTGAAGATAGATTAGCAGAAATTTGTATTACCACCACAATGGATGCAAGAACGACATTTGGAAAAAATGCAAGGTCCATTTAAACTCTCAGTAACAAAAACTAGAAAAGATCTCTCTTGATCTGATAAATTGCCATCTATTAAAGCAACACCACCTCCCAAGCTAACCTCATTCTTAGCAAATGTCTGCAAAACATCAGTGTCTGCAAAACTGCCTGTACAGGCACCACTGCCCTGAAAATAAGGAAAGTGAAGTCGCTCAATCGTGTCTGATTCTTTGCAACCCCATGGACTGTCTGTCTGTCAGGCTCCTCTGTCCATGGAATTTTCCAGACAAGAATACTGGAGTGAGTTGCCATATACTCCCAGTTGGTCCCGTCCTCCAGGGGACCTTCCCAACCCTGGGATCAAACCCAGGTCTCCCGCACTACAGGCAGACTCTACCATCTGAGCCACCAGGGAAGCCCACTACACTGATGTAACACATAGAAGTGTGAACTTTGACCTGAGATTTAGAGGTATCCTCAGTGCATTCTGGAGAAGGCAGTGGCACCCCACTCCAGTACTCTTGCCTGGAAAATCCCATGGATGGAGGAGCCTGGTGGGCTGCAGTCTATGGGGTCACTAAGAGTTGGACACGACTGAGCGATTTCACTCTCGCTTTTCACTTTTATGCATTGGAGGAGGAAATGGCAGCCCACTCCAGTGTTCTTGTCTTGAGAATCCCAGGGACAGGGGAGCCTGGTGGGCTGCCGTCTATGGGGTCGCACAGAGTCAGACACGACTGAAGCGACTTAGCAGCAGCAGCAGTGCATTCCACCAAATGTAAGACTTGAATTTGCATGATTCCTATCTTCATCCCATCAGTGTAGTGGGCTTCCCTGGTGGTTCAGATGCTAAAGAGTCTGCCTGCAGTGAGGAAGACTGGAGTTTGATCCCTGGATTGGGAAGATCCCCTGCAAAAGGAAATGGCAACCCACTCCAGTATTCTTGCCTGGAAAATCCCATGGACAGAGAAGCCTGGCAGGCTACAGTCTATGGGGACGCCAAGAATCGGACACGACCAAGCAACTTCACTTTCTTTCTTTCTTTCATCTTCAGTGCTATACACTGTCTGTTGTCATTCCCACAGGGACCTTGGACAAGGCCATTACACTGGGCTTCATTACACTGGCCATTACAGTTGTGCTTCACCGCAGGGGAACCTGCGCAAACCATGATAATCCTTGGAGAATGAGGACGTGCTTCAATTTACCTCGACTGGGGAACTTAGAGGCAGATTTGGGGGCCTCCATTCTGCTGATTGACTTTAAGTTTAAAAATAAAAAAAATCTGTTTTCTCTCTTAGATCGTAAATGAATTTCCCCAGGCTACCAGTTTTGCCTGGTTAAGGCTACAGCTCACTAAAAGGTCTGAATCCATCATTAAGTATTCACTTTTTGTGATCCAATTTAATAAAAATAATTCTATAATCTTTTATTTAAAACCATGTTATATGAAATATCATTAGATAGAGGCTATGGAAATTTTCCATTTACCCTTTTTTATTATTCAGGGGAAAATAGGTACTCTGACACACAAATTGCAAAAGATAGAATTTGTTTAAAGTTAGAATTTCAAGTAAGGATTAACCAAAACAATATGCCATTGGGGAGAAAAGGGATTTTCATTTAGGCTTTTTGTCTAAGTTTCTCTAGTTCTGCCCAGGAGCAGTGTCAGCGCTGGATACAGAGTGTTTGTCATGTTTGACTAAAGAAAATGCAGAAAAGATTTACTGGTCTCCTTAAGTCAAGAGCTATCTCCCTGGTTCTAGGAAATTTGTTTTAATTGAGACTGACCTTAGCCATCTACCTTTTTTTCACAAAGAGATAAAGTTCTTCAGTTTACCCCAACTGAAAGGAGAGTTTTATCTTATCACAAAACTGCCAATTACCTTGTGCTCATTGAGTTCATTTTATATTATGAAGTGAAACTAATCCAACAATTCACCAACTGATGAGTTGAGAGTCTTGGTATTCCTGATTAGTAGGTCAAAACACCTCTGGAATGAAATTCTGCCTTTGCCAACGAGGCTGACATTTTGTAATTCTTGTGTCTGATACCTAGGAATAACTAATAGTCTGTAATTCCTGACTCTGAGAAGTAGTATGCTCTTCCTTCTACAGTAAGGCCCCTACATATGAACAAGATCCTTTCTGAGAACATGTTCGTAAGTACAAAGTTAGCCTCGGTATCCAACTAACACAATGGGCTATATAGTACTGTACTGTAATAGGTTTTCTAATACTTGGCATAAATAAATAGAAAACAAACACAAAAAATAAAAACATTTAATCTTGCAGTACCTTGAAAAGTACACTACAAAAGTACAACAGCTAGCACACATTGGCTGGCATCGAGTGAACAGGCAAGAAGAGTTACTGACTGGAGGAGGGAGCGGAGATGGGAAATGGTAGAGGTGAAGGATCGTCAGCTGTAGGAGGCAGAGGGCACGCTGCAGTTTCACTCTTGCCTGACATGGATGGCACACAGGTTCTGGTCCCTTGCTGGAACCAGATGCTTGTTCACATCTTTGAAATTTCACAACTGAAGATTCGTATGTAGGGGACTTACTGGGTATGTAAAAAACTGTTGGATTCTCATCTCCTGAACATAATACAGTCCCTCTAATTTTACTCTGTTCCATCATTTAATCTTCTCTTTGCCCCAGTTTTTAGCCTATGCACGTGCTTTGCATGTACCTGACTTAGATGGCTTTGCTTCTATCATATTAAATTATAATTCTAGAGAACTGTCCAATGAATAAAAGTGGATTACTATGAGAATTAAGTGAGATAATGCCTGCAAAGTGCTTAACACATGGACCAGCATATACGAACTATGCAATGAACATAAACTATTATGTCTGATAAGCTCCTTGTGAGGAGGGTCTTTGTCTTTAGAACTTTATGTAGGGTGATCAGTATAGATCCATGCCATCACTCCCTAAATTAATGTTGTCCAATAATTTCATGTGAATGATTTAAATTGTGAATATATATGATAATTTTTATTTAGTACTTCCTTTCCTGAAGTTATCATTTTTTTCACCTAAGAAGATTCTTAGCAGTTAGTTAAGTGACACTTTTTAAAAAACTTCTTCCTCATTGGTGGGAAAAGGGACAGCAAACGAAATGCCTCAAATAGGGGAGATGAGCAAACAGCATGGCAAACGCAACATGAGTCAGCTAGATAGATATATAGTAATGCCATGGCCTCTGTAACTGGTTTAATTCATTATCATAATCTTTCCACTCTTTAATAGCTGTTCAGTAAACCAAAGCGGGCTTCCCAGGTGGCTCAGTGGTAAACAGTCCATCTGCCAATGCTGGAGATGCAAGAGACTCCGAGTTGGGAAGACCCCCTGGAAGAAGAAACAGCAACTCACTCCAGTATTCTTGCCTGGAACAGAGGAGCCTGATGGGCTGCAGCCCATGGGGTTGCAAAGAGTCAGACATGACTGAGGACTGAGCACTTTGACTTGAACCAAAGCAAAATTTTAAAAGCTTCGAGGCTTTATATGAAAACAACACTGAAAACTTTGTTTATATTTGGTTAGATTCCCTTCCCCTAATCTCAGCCTGGGCAGCATTTTCTATTTCTTATAACACAGAGAGGTGTAAAATAAACATAATTGACAGAACAAATATTTGATAAGGTGTGTGCATTACTCTTTTTCATCAAACATTCTTTGTGTCAGAATACAAATTATTTGAGAAAGAAGAGGTATAAGCTATGCATACAGTAAGTAAGCTACAATACTATATTATACAGCATGGGGAATTGAGCCAATATTTTATAATCACTTTAAATGGAGTATAATCTATAAAAATTTTGAATCACTATGCTCTACACCTGAAACTAATGTAATATTGTAAATCAACTATGTCTCAAAAAAAAGTAAATGAATACTTAAAAAAAAGTAAAAGATGGAAAAAAGAAAAAAATATTTGAAAAAAGTAATGTTTTCTTTTGGTTATCTTTTCTTATTGCAGAAACTCATCACCTTAACAGGAATCCTCCAAAATTGCTTAGGCCATATATATTTTTGTTTTGTTTTGTTCACTGGCAATATTTCATAGTATAGCACTATACTCAATTTTCTAAGTCATTCATTTTCTCTGATCTAGAAGCTACCTTTCTTTTCTCTGACTTCAGAGCAGTCAAGTCACTCTTTTAGTGGTGACTAAGAGACCCACTTCAACATGTTCTATTGTTATCACACTAGCAATTTCCTGTTAGAGACAGCATCAGTCACCCTGGATATGAGAAGTTCTTTGGTAAAAACACTGAGAGAACCTGAGTAGAGATTTTTATTTTTAATCATTCTACAGAAGTAGTACCTAATCCTGAACTGGTATTTCTGGATGTCGGAAAATATAAACATAATACTTTTTCAGAGGTTATTGGCACTACATGTTATTTTTGGGCAGTAAAATCAAGCAGTCAACTAGTTTACTATGGCTTGGATAATTTATTCTTTTTTGTATATGAATTTTTATCACAAGTATATACACAATATATACACAATGAAAACAATGTTAATGTTCATCAACAGGAAAATGGATAGCAATTGGTGGTATATTTATACAGTGTAATGCTAGAGAGCAGTAAGAAATTAACTACTGATGCATGCAATTAAATAGCTAAATCTCAGAAATATAATGAATGAAAGAAACAGCATACAAAAGACTACTGTAAGGCTGGACACAAAAGACTACTGTAAGGCTGGACTAGGGGCCATGATGGGACCCTCCTCTCCCCCATGCCGGCAGGGAAGTCCCTAACGGAAGGAGCCTCCCAGATCCCGGGGACCAATGACAGCACACTTCACCAGCTAAAGCCGCCCCACCCCAGCCACGTGGAAGGAACTGTCAGCCCGCGATGCCTCGGCCTGGCGACCTATCAGAACTCCCATCCATCTAGCCTGACCATCCCTCGCAATGAACCTATAAAAAGCACCCCCAACATGATCCAGGCCCAGACTTCCTCCACCTGCCTTGTACAGGTCGGGAACCCTGCCCCAGAGTGCTTTGCAATTAAAAAGCCTGTTAAACACTCTTTTGGTGTCCTGGTCTTTTACCTAACAACTACAAGCAGTATGATTCCCTTAATATGACCCTCAAAAAGGCAAAACTATTTTATGGTGAGGGAAATCAGAACAGTGGCTATCTTTGAGGGAGGACAGTATTTACTAAGAAAGGGCATGAGGGAACTTGAATGATTTATTCTTTGGACAGTCACATAAAAATAAAATGTTATTAAAATCTTATTATTTGAGTCTTCCTGGAGTATACTATGGCCAGTATTCTCTATTAGGATATTTAAACATTTATATCATAAAAACCTATAGCCATGCTAGTCTTTCCGTGGCCTTGGAAAATTGCAAACTTGAAGTGAAAAGCAACAGTAACAGCTGTGCTTTGCTACCTAAAATTGAAGAGTCATCATATGTATCATAACCTGGTTCCAGGTTTGCATGTGTTGAAAATATTGCTTGTGTTATCAATCATCTGAATGTTTGCAGGTCCTAGAGATGCCTTCAAACCTCCATTGGTAGAAATTACAAGGAACTGTGGCAGTTCTACTTCCCTTATTCAAAATGTGGGTGCAAACCCTAAACTATTGTGAAAGTTATGTAAAAGAATGCAAATAAACTTTTTTGCATAGTGTCAACCAATACAAGTTATCCATAGTTACGATAATTGCTAACAGCGAGTAGCACACATTTCTATCACACCAAGAACAGTCTACTTTGTTAAAAAAAAAAAAAGTATAATGTTAAGAATTAAGACTATATGGTATAATGAGAATAATCAATATTTCACATTGCAGTCATGTAACTCATACTCCTGTCAAGATACAGACTATTTCCCTCACTTCAGTTTTCCTTATGTATCTTTTTTATTTAAGGTGTTTTGATGTGGACCATTTTTAAAGTCTTTATTGAATTTGTTACAATATTTCTTCTCTCTCTCTCTTTTTTTTTTCTTTTTGTTTGTGAGGCATGTGGGATCCTTGCTCCTTGACCAGGGATAGAACCTGCACCCCTGGCACTGGAAGGCCAAGTCTTAACCACTGGACTGCCAGGGAAGTTCCTCCTTGTGTCTCTTTTTAGTCAGTTTTCTGCTGCCAGTCGTGGCCACTGGACCACTGATCTGCCACTATAAGTTTGGCTTTTTTAGAATTTACTATAAATTGATTCAAATAATCTTTTGTGCCTGTGTTTCCTTCATGAAACACAATATTTTAGAAATCCATCCTTGTCAGTTTTTTTTTTATAGATGAGAAGCAATATTTTATTTCACTTCTGTTTTTTGCATTGAAAAGTAGATATTATTAGTGTTATACATATACAGTCAGTATATGTTTAGACCTTCCCAAAAACATATTAATTTTATCCTTCTTTGTTCTTTCCTGCATCTGAGATCTTCCACCTGAAATCATTTTCTTTCCTAAGGTACAATTCACAGAAGTCCCTCCAGTTTCATTTAAGGATTATCTCAGTTTTTGTCTGCCAGAAAAAAAAATTATTTATTTTACTCTCATTCTTTAATTTAACTAGATATAAGATTAGAGATTAACAATTAGGACAGAGATACCTATCCATGAGAGATGTCTGTCCCACTGCTATTGTACAGAATGGTCACAGGGAAGTAGCTGCTGATGCAGGGATTATATTTATCAGCCTCCTATGCATCTAAGTGGGCTCAAATTTTTAGTTCTTTCCAATGCATTGTGAGAAATAAAGTCTTTCAATTCCAGTCCAAAGTGTTTACGATGGTTTTACTTTCTATACCCAGTTTTACCCCAGTCTCTTGGCTGAAAGTCTGAGGCTCCAACTGAAGACCGTGCCCAAGAAGAAAGGAGCCTGATTAAATTGCTGTATAAAAAACCATGAGAACTTAATATATTACATGACTGGGCATAAAGAGGCTTTTGGTTTTTTTTTTTTCTCCCCACAGAGTCCCAAAGATGATCACAAAAGAAAAGTTTTTTGTTTTTTTTTTTAAACTTAATTAATTTGCTGTTGTTCAATTGCTCGGTCAAGTCTGATTCTTTGCGAGACCTTGGATTGAAGTACACCAGGTTTTCCTGTTCTTCACTATCTCCCAGAGTTTGCTCAAACTCCTGTGACTACTCAATTATTTGTTCAAGGCTGTAGGTAATTTGCATGATTTATGTGTTTGTTGCAAGACCAATGTATAGCACTGAGAAAGCTCTGTTTTTTTGTTTTTTTTTTAACACGTTTCTAATGCTTACTCCTTGGAAGGAAACTTATGACCAACCTAGACAGCATATTCAAAAGGAGAGACATTACTTTGCCAACAAATGTCCATCTAGTCAAGGCTATGTTTTTTCCAGTGGTCATGTATGGTTGTGAGAGTTGGACTGTGAAGAAAGCTGAGCGCCGAAGAATTGATGTTTTTGAACTGTGGTGTTGGAGAAAACTCTTGAGAGTCCCTTGGACTGCAAGGAGATCAACCAGTCCATGCTAAAGGAGATCAGTCCTGGGTGTTCTTTGGAAGGACTGATGCTAAAGCTGAAACTCCAATAGTTTGGCCACCTGATGCAAAGAGTTGACTCATTGGAAAAGGCCTTTATACTGGGAGGGACTGGGGGCAGGAGGAGAAGGGGACGACAGAGGATGAGATGGCTGGATGGCATCACCGACTCGATGGACATGAGTTTGAGTGAACTCCGGGAGTTGGTGATGGACAGAGAGGCCTGGCATGCTGCAATTCATGGGGTTTCAAAGAGTCAGACACAACTGAGTGACTGAAATGAACTGAACTAAAGTGAAAACATTTTTATTAGAGTATAGCTGCTTTACAATGTTGTGTTAGTTTTGACTATATAGGAAAGTGAATCAGCTGTACATATACATATATCCCCTCCTTTTTTGGATTTCCTTCCCATTTGGATCACCACACAGCATTGAGTAGAGTTCCTTGTGCTATCTAGCAGGTTCTCATTTGTTATCTATTTTACACATAGTATCAATATTGTATATATGTCAGTCCCAATCTCCCAGTTCATCCCAACCCAACCCCTTTGTTCCCTTGGTGGGGAAAAAAAAAAAAACAAAAAACACTGTTAGTCACTCAGTTGTCTGATTTTTTGTGACCCCGTGGACTGTAGCCCACCAGTCTCCTCTGTCCATGAAATATAGATCCAGGCAAGAATACTGGAGTGGGTAGCCATTCCCTTCTCCAGGGGATCTTCCCCACCTGGGGATCCGACCTGGATCTCCTGTATTGCAGGCAGATTCTTTACCACCTGAGCCACCAGGGAAGCCCTTCCCTCAGTATCCATACCTTTGTTTCTACATCTGTGACCTGGCACTGAGATGAAGGATTAATTTAGTGTAGACAGTTTTGTTTTTTTTTAACTTTACACAAACATGTGTATGGCTATATTTTATCAAAATATTGCACTTTCAACTCTACACTAGTGTACAGTCTTATGTATTACTTAAAATAAATGTATGAACATACATTCTGTTGTTTATATTTAATGACATTTAAATTATGAAACATAAGATTTTTCTGCAGTTCACAATAAATTGGAAATGTAGCTTTAAATACTGAAATGAAAATGACTTTGTTACCACAGTACTGACTTTTTTAAGAACCCTGAACTACTTGAAAATAATCTTCATCCATCCTATTGCTTTTTTTGCATAATCAATCAAAATGCTCTCAATATAAGCCAGTCATTGAAAAAAATCTGGAAAATCAAATAAAGCACCTTCCAGTCAAGAACATTTTAACTTCATGTCCCTGATCTTAGAAAAAATTGCCAATTTGAGAACCCATAATGACTGCATGGAGCTTCTAAAAAGAGACCCATGTTATAGAAGATGCAATAGCTCAACATAAAACCTGAGTTTGTCCCAAGATAGATGTTATTGCTACTTCTTGAAGACATCATCTTGTTGAAAATACAATTAAAATAATGATTAGAGTCCACTTCTATTCAGTTAACACAATTTTATTGTTGACTGCCAGCCATTTGGAAGTCTTTATTCAATGATGTAGAGAAGGTTCAAATAGGAACATAACCTCCTCCTTCTTTTTCAGTTTTACCCACAGCAAATCTAAACACCACTGATCCTTAAGATTAATCCATATATAGGCTTCCTATCCCCTTCATTCCAGTTAGTTTTTACTTGGAAATTATCATTTTCCCTTTACAGTCCATGGAATACTTGAGGCAATATTAGCATTAAGTAATTTTATATGCAATTCTAACCACTGGAATCAGAAATGTTGGCTTATCCTAAATACTGATTTTTCTCCCAGTCTTTCTTTAAAAGTACTTTTTTGTGGTACTGTATCCAAAAAACTCATGATATATTTATATTATAGCTTTTTAAAAATCTCATTTACATTCCAGTCCCATATTTCTGAGGATGTGACTTATTTCCAAAATAGACACATGGGAAGTATTTTGGTCTCATCCTCTAAATATGTACGAATCAACATTTAGCTTCGGTTACTATGCTGATGATGACTAAACTCTTGCAACCCGTGTGAATAGCATGGGATTTAGATTGGAACAGATCTGGTCAAATCCCAACTCCAGTACTTACTAGACTTGTATCCATAGGTAAGTTAATTAACTTCTCTGAGGGTTTTTTCATTTGTATTGGGGAACCCCAGTACAAATCCCCAATAAAATGAGGATAGAAAAAAATCTTTTTTATGGAATTCACATGAATACCATATTTGAATGTTCAGCAAATTTGAAATGTCTTCATTTCTGGTTTCATTTTCAGTGGATGATATTTCTAGACACAGTTTCTCCCTTCCAGGGGCACAATCTATTGTGTCTTGTAGCGCCTATGGCTTTCAATACAATAAATAGTAATCGTACAATAGCTACTAACACTGGTGGCCCAGATTTATTTCAGCAGGAACTGCTCTTGACTCTTCCCCAATGCTTAAAATTTTATTGCTCACTTTCCTAATTTTTTTGTAAGTAGTTTTAGAGTAGGAATGATTTCTCTCTGATTCTACTTCTGTTTGTAAGCAATTTGGATGACAGGTGATTTAATCAGAAATGTCTCTCACTAGTAAATCATCTCCTCCCAACTTTTTTTTAAAGTAACTGGAAAAAATATCTGACAATTATGCTAGTTATTGAGTCCATTCAGTTTCAGAGATGACTAGTTTTGCCATATCTGAATGCTGTTTTAAACTTGGGTATAATAAAGTTTAAATAGTTGAATTAGGCACAAAGAGACAGATCAAGGGAGAGATTTCCACAGCTTTCAGACCCTGATAATCTGAGCTTTAGCCTGGGTCCTGTTTTTTATTTTTATTTTTTTAAATTAATTTTTATTGGAATATAGTTGCTTTTGTCGACTAAAAAGATGCACAATGTGAGAGTTGCTAGTTGTTTTCTTTGGGACAAAAAGAGGACTGCAGCCCCAGAGACAGCACCTCAGATAGTTCTGAGAGACTGGTCCAAAGAGTCAGTGGGGGAAGGTCAATATATAGGATTTTGTTGAAGGCAGAGTTCAGTGCAATTAAGTGCTTAATTTACAAAAGGCTGTCTCCTAGTCACCAGGAGCTGATGTCACCATGAAGGGATTTAATGCTTTTCTAGATAGGAAGGAAGTGCTTTTCTAGATCCAAGGATTGGGATCAGGAAATCAGTTCCTGAAAATACATATCTAAAGACTTGTCCTACCAGATTCCCTGGAGCAAGAGTGCCTCACTCCACCCTGAACTCCCTCAGGGGGTGTTGAAAGTCAACAGCAGCTCACAGGGTTCAATCTCTGCAGAGGTGGATGGCAAATGCCCTTGCTGTTGCTGTTTCAGTTCAGTTCAGTCGCTCAGTCATGTCCGACTCTTTGCGACCCCATGAATTGCAGCAAGCCAGGCCTCCCTGTCCATCACTGACTCCTGGAGTTCATTCAGACTCACGTTCATCGAGTCAGTGATGCCATCCAGCCATCTCATCCTGGGTCGTCCCTTTCTCCTCCTGCCCCCAATACCTCCCAGCATCAGAGTCTTTTCCAATGAGTCAACTCTTCGCATGGTGGTGGCCAAAGTACTGGAGTTTCAGCTTCAGCATCAGTCCTTCCAATGAACACCCAGGACTGATCTCCTTCAGGATGGACTGGTTGGATCTCCTTGCAGTCCAAGGGACTCTCAAGAGTCTTCTCCAACACCACAGTTCAAAAGCATCAATTCTTCGGCGCTCAGCCTTCTTCACAGTCCAACTCTCACATCCATACATGACCAAAGGAAAAAGCATACCCTTGACTAGATGGACCTTTGTCGGCAAAGTAATGTCTCTGCTTTTGAATATACTATCTAGGTTGGTCTTAACTTTTCTTCCAAGGAGTAAGCGTCTTTTAATTTCATGGCTGTAATCACCATCTGCAGTGATTTTAGAGCCCTCAAAAATAAAGTCTGCCACTGTTTCCACTGTTTCCCCATCTATTTCCCATGAAGCGTTGGGACCAGATGCCATGATCTTCGTTTTCTGAATGTTGAGCTTTAAGCCAACTTTTTCACTCTCCTCTTTCACTTTCATCAAGAGGCTTTTAGTTCCTCTTCACTTTCTGCCATAACCCCGCCCCACCCCGCAGGCTAGAGCCTAACAGTGGTGGTGCCCCCCAGGGTATCTCCATCACATAAGGGTGGGGTCATCTGCATATCTGAGGTTATTGATATTTTCCCCAGCAATCTTGATTCCAGCTTGTGCTTCTTCCAGCCCATCGTTCCTCATGATGTACTCTGCATATAAGTTAAATAAGCAGGGTGACAATATTCACCCTTGACGTACTCCTTTTCCTATTTGGAAACAGTCTGTTGTTCCATGTCCAGTTCTGACTGTTTCTTCCTGACCTGCATATAGGTTTCTCAAGAGGCAGGTCAGGTGATCTGGTATTCCCATCTCTTTCAGAATTTTCCACAGTTTTTTGTGATCCACACAATCAAAGGCTTTGGCAAGTCAATAAAGCAGAAATAGATGTTTTTCTGGAACTCTCTTGCTTTTTCTATGATCCAGCGGATGTTGGCAATTTGATCTCTGGTTCCTCTGCCTTTTCTAAAACCAGCTTGAACATCAGGAAGCTAACAGTTCACGTATTGCTAAAGCCTGGCTTGTAGAATTTTGAGCATTACTTTACTAGCGTGTGAGATGAGTGCAATTGTGCGGTAGTGTTAGCATTCTTTGGCATTGACTTTCTTTGGGATTGGAATGAAAACTGACCTTTTCCAGTCCTGTGGCCACTGCTGAGTTTTCCAAATTTGCTGGCATATTGGTGCAGCACTTGCACAGCATCTTCTTTCAAGATTTTAACTAGCTCAACTGGAATTCCATCACCTCCACTAGCTTTGTTCATAGTGATGCTTTCTAAGGCCCACTTGACTTCACATTCCAGGATGTCTGGCTCTAGATGAGTGATCACACCATCGTGATTATCTGGGTCGTGAAGATGTTTTTTGTACAGTTCTTCTGTGTATTCTTGCCACTTCTTCTTAATATCTTCTGCTTCTGTTAGGTCCAGACCATTTCTGTCCTTTATCGAGTCCATCTTTGCATGAAATATTCCCTTGTTATCTCTAATTTTCTTGAAGAGATCTCTAGTCTTTCCCATTCTGTTCTTTTCCTCTATTTCTTTGCACTGATCACTGAAGAAGGCTTTCTTATCTCTTCTTGCTATTCTTTGGAACTCTGCATTCAGATGCTTATATCTTTCCTTTTCTCCTTTGCTTTTNTTTTCTCCTTTGCTTTTCACTTCTCTTCTTTTCACAGCTATTTGTTTGGCATCCCCAGACAGCCACTTAGCTTTTTCTCCATTTCTTTTCCATGGGGATGGTCTTGATCCCTGTCTCCTGTACAATGTCACGAACCTCATTCCATAGTTCATCAGGCACTCTATCTATCAGATCTAGGCCCTTAAATCTATTTCTCACTTCCACTGTATAATCATAAGGGATTGGATTGACGTCATACCTGAATGGTCTAGAGGTTTTCCTTACTTGTTTCAATTTAAGTCTGAATTTGGTAATAAGGAGTTCATGATCTGAGCCTCCTGGTCTTGTTTTTGTTGATGGTATAGAGCTTCTCCATCTTTGGCTGCAAAGAATATAATCAATCTGATTTCGGTGTTGACCATCTGGTGATGTCCATGTGTAGAGTCTTCTCTTGTGTTGTTGGAAGAGGGTGTTTGCTATGACCAGTGCATTTTCTTGGCAAGACTCTGTTAGTCTTTGCCCTGCTTCATTCTGTATTCCAAGGCCAAATTTGCCTGTTACTCCAGGTGTTTCTCAACTTCCTACTTTTGCATTCCAGTCCCCTATAATGAAAAGGACATCTTTTTTGGGTGTTAGTTCTAAAAGGTCTTGTAGGTCTTCATAGAACTGTTCAACTTCATCTTCTTCAGCGTTACTGGTTGAGGCATAGACTTGGATTACTGTGATATTGAATGGTTTGCCTTGGAAACGAACAAAGATCATTCTGTTGTTTTTGAGACTGCATCCAAGGACTGCATTTTGGACTCTTTTGTTGACCATGATGGCTACTCCATTTCGTCTGTGGGATTCCTGCCCTCAGTAGTAGATATAATGGTCATCTGAGTTAAATTCACCCATTCCAGTCCATTTTAGTTCGCTGATTCCTAGAATATTGACGTTCACCCTTGCTATCACTTGTTTGACCTCTTCCAATTTGCCTTGATTCATGGACCTGACATTCCAGGTTCCTATGCAATATTGCTCTTTACAGCATTGGACTTTGCTTCTATCACCAGTCACATCCACAGCTGGGTGTTGGTTTTGCTTTGGCACCATCCCTTCATTCTTTCTGGAGTTATTTCTCCACTGATCTCCGGTAGCTTATTGGGCACCTCCTGACCTGGGGAGTTCCTCTTTCAGTATCCTATCACTTTGCCTTTTGCTACTGTTCATGGGGTTCTCAAGGCTAGAATACTGAAGTGGCTTGCCGTTCCCATCTCCAGTGGACCACATTCTGTCGCTGTTTATTCTCTGCCAAATGCTCCTGGCAAGTGCTATGCTGTAGTGGACAGGCAGGTGCCAATTTGTAGTTGACACTTTACAATGTTGCATTTGTTCCTGCTATACAATGAAGTGAATCAGCTATATGTACATATATATCCCGTGTTTTTTGGATTTCCTTCCCAGTTAGTTCATCACAGAGCACTGAATAGGGTTCCCTGAACTATACAGTAGGTTCTCATTAGTTATCTATTTTATCCACAGTATCAATAGTGCATATATATCAACCCAATCTCGTGGTTTGTCCCCTGCCCCTTTCCCCTTTGATATCCATATGTTTGATCTCTAAGTCTGTGTCTCTATTTCTGCTTTGCTTCTTGATACATTCTTTTATCTTGGTATGTCAGCCCCTTCTTGACTCTTGGACTAATAATACCTTCTGAAGAAATGCTGTCCCTGTTAGTGCTTCTTGAAAAGTTTTACTGATTTGCTCCACATTTCAAAGGTTTTATGCCATAACTTCTGTATTTATTAGGATTCTTTTTGATGCAAACTACAGAAATCCATTCAAGCAATCTTAAGTGAGGACAGGGAGGAAGAGGAAGAGACAATGAATTCATCTGAAAGATACTGAAGTATCTCAAAGAAACAGAAAAAGCTGAGTAACAAAGAGGTGGGTAGGGAAAGAATCAATACTGCTGTAGGGACTAAATCACAGGCATGGCAGACTGTTTTGTCCTTGAACATGATCATTCGCTAGACTTGGTTTCGATGACTAATTGTCTCCATTTTCTGGGTCCATATTTCCGTCTGGGAAGAAAGTATCTGTTTGATCCACTTTGGACTGGGTGTCTATTTTCAGACTCAATCATAAAGCACAATTCCAAGAAAATAAGGATTTGTTGAATAGCCACCCTGAGAAGTATCTACTCTTCCTATTCGCAACTCTAAATTCTTTCTTTTTCTGCTGCAACTATATGTTTTGTCTCTTTTGTCCTCTCGTCTCGCCTGTGAACAACCCAGGCATCACCTTGCCAAGTAAAATATCTTTAGCCTGAGCAAAAACAGATTATAGTTTCTTCTTGTTGTGGTTAGAAAGAATTAATTGTTTTCTCTTCCTGTGAAGTGTTCCAGTGGAATATATTTGGAGATTATTTAAGATTTGTTTTTAATATGAATCACTTGTAGTCTTTATTGAATTTGTTACCACATTTCTTCTGTTGTTTATATTTTGGTTTTTCAGCTGTGAGATATGTGGGAATCTTATCTCCCTGACCAGGGATCGAACCCATACCCCCTGCGTCGGGAGGCTGAGTCTTAACCACCAGACCACCAGGGAAGTCCCTGGAGATGATATTTAAAGGACTGTTTATTGCAGGAATATCTTGATTTCTACTTGTTTTCAATTTTGTGGGGTAGAACAGAATACACCCTCTAGGGAGATATACCTAAACTCTGCTATGTGGAAGAAAGCCTTTTTCCTCATTTCTTCTCTTTACTGGATTTATACTGACATACCCATTTAATTCAAAGTAACGTTTGTTTCAAAATAGATGAGGCTGGTAGTTCAAATAGATTTTCAGTTTCTATGATTGAAAGCAAGGAGTTTCTATAATTGTTAGATAGTCTTAACTCTGGGACTCTTAGGTCTTAAGGTTAGGGTGGGTGGAATTGAAATAATTAATGTTTTAAGTTTTAATCAGAGAATAAAAGAAAAGGCTATTAGTATTTATATGAAATCACACTTTATAGAAACTAAACCTCTAGCCTTAATATTTTGAATATATCCATATTATGTAAAACCCTTATGTGGTCTGATTTTACACACTGATGAGTTCAAATAGCTCATATTTATAGCAGTACCTCATACCTCAATGCCCTAAGTCCCCACACTTAACTAAGAGATGACCAAGATTTTTTTTATAATCTGGGCTGTAGCCAGCAACTTTCCAATTCTGACATCACGGGATCCATTGCTCTTTACATTCTTGATCACCGTAGTGGGCTTCCTTGGGACCTACGTATTGCTAGCTGGGCTGGTTTTCATCCCTAATGTCTCTGACCACTGCCACAAACATGCAGCCGCTTTGTACCATTGCCATTGACTCTGCAGCTCATCTCCTTCTCCTTTTGGTAGGTGAGCTCCTCTTTCTTCTCCTGACTAGTTCTGCTTCTAAGAGAGTAGTTGACCCTCTTGTGACATTTTCTTTTTTCCCTTTATACCACAGCCCTCTGTTCCTTAGGCCACAAAGCAGGGGAGGGAAAGGAGATGACCAGATATAGGATGTATTCCATTAAACCTGCAGGCATTACTCCTGCCAATAATAATTCCTATTTTCTGTCTGACATGTCCCATGAGACTTCTTTATGGCCAAGAACACCATTGTTTTTCTGCATCTTATTCCTATTAAAAAGTTCTGTATCCCAGTTATAGGATATGACCAAGTTCTTTTCTTTTTTTTTTTCTGTGAGATCCTTGAGCTCCATATAAATTAAGGAGTTTTCCCAAGCCTTCTGTCTCAGTCTCATGTGGGTAATGTTTCTAGTCTCCATTCTAACTTCACCCAGCTAAAAATGTTCTAATGTATAGTTATCTCTATCATCTAGAGATCGTCTGTGTATCATGTTGTAATGCAAGTTTTTAATTGTGGTAAAGTATGCAGAAGCTCCGATACTTTGGCCACCTGATGCAAAGAACTGACTCATTGGAAAAGACCCTGATGCTGGGAAAGATTGAAGGCAGGAGAATGGGATGACAGAGGATGAGATGGTTGGATGGCATCACCAACTCAATGGACATGAGTTTGAGCAAGCTCCAGGAGTTGGTGATGGAAAGGGAGGCCTGGTGTGCTGTAGTCCATGGGGCTGCAAAGAGTCAGACACAACTGAGTGACTGAACTGATACATAAGTATAAAGTTAACCATTTTTAGAAATATAGTTCAGTGGCATTAAGTACATTCATATTGTTGTGCAACCACCATTGCTATCTATCTTTAGAAATTTTTCATCATTCTGGACTGATACTCTGTCTCCATTAAATACTAACTCCTTGGTCATCCCTCTCCCCAAGACCTGGGAACCGCTATTCTACCTTCTGTCTGTATGAATTTGACCACTCCAGATACAAACAGGGTCATATAATGTTTGTCCTTTTGTGTCTGGCTTATTTAACTTATTTAACATTTTCAAGGTTTATCCCTATTATATAGCATATATCAGAAATTCATTTTAAAATTAATTAATTTATTTTAATTGGAGGTTAATTACTTTAAAATATTTNCATTTTCAAGGTTTATCCTATTATATAGCATATATCAGAAATTCATTTTAAAATTAATTAATTTATTTTAATTGGAGGTTAATTACTTTAAAATATTTTGGTAGTTTTTGCCATATATCAACATGAATCAGCCACAGGTGTCCATATTTCCCCCTGTCCCAAACACCTCTCCCACCTCCCTCCCCATCCCATCCCTCTGGATTATCCCAGTGCACCAGCTTTGAGTGCCCTATTTCATGCATCAAACTTGGACTGGTCATCTATTTCACATATGATAATATACATGTTTCAATGATGTTCTCTCAAATCATCCTACCCTTACCTTCTCCCACAGAGTCCAAAAGTTTGTTCTTTACATCTGTCTCTTTTGTTGTCTTGCATATAGAATCATTGTTACCATCTTTCTAAATTTCATATATATGCATGGAATATACTGTATTGGTGTTTATCTTTCTGACTTACTTCACTCTGTGTAATAGGTTCCAATTTCATCCACCTCATTAGAACTGATTCAAATGCATTCTTTTTAACAGCTGAGTAATATTCCACTGTATATATGTACCACAGCTTTCTTATTCTATTCTCCTGCCGATGGGCATCTAGGTTGCTTGCATGTCCTAGCTATTGGAAACAGTGCTGTAATGAACATCAGGGTACACGTGTCTCTTTCAATTCTGGTTTCCTCGGTGTGTATGCCCAGCAGTGGGATTGTGGGGTCATAAGGCAGTTCTATTTCCAGTTTTTTAAGGAATCTCCACACTGTTCTCCATAGTGGCTGTACTAGTTTGTATTCCTACCAACAGTGTAAGAGGGTTCCCTTTTCTCCACACTCTCTCCAGCATTTATTGTTTGTAGACTTTTTGATAGCAGCCATTCTGACCAGCACGAGATGGTACCTCATTGTGGTTTTGATTTGCATTTGTCTGATAATGAGTGATGCTGAGCATCTTTTTATGTGTTTGTTAGATCCTATTGTATGTATAGACCATATTTAGTTTGTCCAATCATGAGTCAATAGAGATTGAAATTGTTTCTACCTCTTCTCTACTGGGAATAAAGGTGTCAGGAGCACTGATGCAGAAATCTGCTCCTATCCTAGTTTCAACAGAAAACAAGTAAACAAAAACAACCAAAAAAAAAAAAACAGTATATGACTAGACATATTTAGATCCATTAAAATTAGAAGGGTGCTATTCAGTTATTTCATTTAGAAAAGGTTTCTAACTGGGTTATTTAGATTAATGAATTAAATTGTTTATTAATAGAGACATATTCATGCATTGAGATTTACTAATTAAATCATTCATTCAAATTACTGAGAAGGTAATATAAATATGAATGAGATCATGTTCTTGCACTGAATTTTCTTACAATCCAACTGGAGAGACAGGCAAGGAGGCAAGTGCTCAAAACAATTTGTTAATTTTTAAATAGGAATATACAGGACTTCCCTGGCAGTCAAGTGGTTAAGACTTTGCCTTCCAATGCAGGGGACATGAGTTTGATCCTTGGTAGAAGAATAAAGATCCCACAGGCCTCACGGCAAAGAAAAAAAAAAAAAGAAAACATAAAGCAGAAACAATATTGTTACAAATTCCATGCAATATTTTTAAAAATCTTTCAATAAATGGTAGTATCAAAGCGTTGTACAGGAATACAGGACAGGGCACCTGAGAGATTCAAGAAGGCTTCCTAGGAGAGATGATATGTGTGTGTGTGTGTGCACACGTGCATGCTCAGTCATGTCTGACTCTGTGACCCCATGGACTGTAGCCCACCAGGCTCCTCTGTCCATGGGCTTCTCCAGGAAAGAATACTGGGGTGGGTTTCCATGCCTTCCTCCAGGGGATCTTGCTGACCCAGAGGTTGAATCCATGTTTCCTGACTGCATCTCCTACACCGGCAGGCTGATTCTTCGCCACTGAGCCACCTGGGAAGCCCCAGGAGAGATGATTCTGAAACAGAATTTGAAAACATAAGCAGGATAACCTCTTTTGAGATTGGCAGAAATGGGGAGGAAGTTGTCCTGTCTAAGAAGAAAAATACTAAAAAATCCTGAAACCACAGAAGTAGTCAGGAAACACAGCCACAGCATCATGAAAATTGAGAAGCAGTGGAGGCAGACAAATAGAAAATCATAAAAGGCTTTATTCCTGCATGGGCTGAGGTATTTTGACTTTTACTCTAAGAGCAAGTCTGACAATACAGCTCATTTTCCTCTATGTTTAAATACACTTTCATAAAGAAAATGCTTCTTACATTCCTTTGGATTCAGTCTTATTTCCCGACACATTGGGCACAGCACTGCCACCTACTCAGGAACAAATTGTGCCAATACTTAATAACAGTCCACCCACATGGACTCTTAAAATCTGTATAATTATGAGAGATTATAGCACTTTCATGCTAGCAATTAATTTGTTCACTGTTTTTTATCATTGATAAATGAAGAACAGATTACCTAAAAAGTGCACCAAATTCTGAATAGAATGTTTAAAGGAAAATGGTTTGAAAATTCTATCCTGTTCTGAGTCAGACCAAAGCAATTTTGGGAAAGATCACGATGTCCTGCACACCGGCTGCTTGTTTTCCGTTTGACAGACTCCACCTTCCTAACCAAGGGGTGTTTCTTACATTCGGTATAATCATAAGGTAAAATGTTGACAGATGGACAAAATTAGGGGATTACGTGGTAAAAGGTATTCAACAGAGCATCCATTTTATCAGCTCCTTTCTGTAAATTCAGGATCGCTGTATTCCAGTGAGCCTCCAATGACCCCAAAATCATCCGGTGACAGTGTGTCATACAGAGTGAAGTAAGTCAGAAAGAGAAAAATAAAAACTGCATTCAGTTCAGTTCAGTCGCTCAGTCGTGTCCGACTCTTTGCAACCCCATGGATCGCAGCATGCCAGGCCTCCCTGTCCATCACCAACTCCATAGCAGTGTATATATATATGGAATCTAGAAAAACAGTACAGATAAACCTATCTGCAAGGCAGGAAGAGATGCAGATATAGGGAATGAACTTGGAAACACAGCGGGAAAAGGAAGGTGTGGGACAGATTGAGACAGTATCGCTGATGCTAGCTTTTACACTACCATGTGTAAAACAGATAGCTAGTATAACAGGGAACCTGCTGTGTAATACAGGGAGTGTGGTTTGGTGCCCTGTGATGACCTAGAGGGGTGGGAGGAGGAAGGTGGGAGGGAGGTTCAAGAGAGAGGGAATATATGTATACAAACAGCAGATTCACTTCCTTATACAGCAGAAACTAACACAACACTATAAAGCAATTATACCCCAATAATAACATTTAAGAAATAGATAGCAACAAAACCAAATATATCACTTGATGGTATGATTTGGAAATAAAGTAAAAAGTTGGGGCAGGGAGAGAGGATCTTTGAGTTATTAATTACATTTTTTCCCACTAATCTATCTTGGCTAAAGAGTACTCTTTTGAAATGATAGATAACAGTATCAATCCATATTTCATAACATGATATTTATCTTTGTTGTTGTTGTTGTCTTCCAGTCACTCCATGGACTGCCACATGCCAGGTTTTCCTGTCTTTCACCATCTCCCAGAGTTTGCTCAAACTCATGTCCATGGAGTCAGTGATGCCTTCCAACCATCTCATTCTCTGTTGCCCCTTTCTCCTGCCCTCAATCTTTCCCAGAATCAGAGTCTTTTCCAATGAGTCAGCTGTTCGCATCAGGTGGCCAAAGTATGGAGCTTCAGCATCAGTCCTTCCAACGAATATTTAGAGTTGATTTCCTTAAGGACTGATTCGTTTGACCTCCTTGCTGTCCAAGTGACTCTCAAGAGTCTTTAATACCACCACAATTTGAAAGCATCAATTCTTCAGCATTCAGCCTTCTTTATGGTCCAACTCTGACATCTGTGCATCTTTAGATAAAATATAGAGAAATATGGCACAGTCACCATACTATTGAAAAGTAACTCTGATAAAGGAGTGTGTGCATGCATGCTAAGTTGCTTCAGTCGTGTCCAACTTTTTGCAACCCTATGGAGTGTAGCCTGCCAGGCTCCTCTGTCAATGGGATTCTCCAGGCAAGAATACTGGAGTGGGTTGCCATGCCTTCCTCCAGGGGATCTTCCTGACCCAGGGATGGAAGCCATGTCTCTTACATTTCCTGCATTGGCAAGTGGGTTCTTTACCACTAGCTCACCTGGGAAGCACCGCCCCCACCCCCCCCGAAATAGTCAAGTCTAACTCTTTGAGGCCCCATGAACTGTAGCCTGCCAGACTCCTCTGTCCATAGGATTCTCCAGGCAACAATACTGGAGTGGGCTGCCATACTCTCCTCCAGGAGATCTTCCCAACCCAGGTACTGAATCCAGCTCTTCTGCATTGCAGGCAGACTCTTTACCACTGAGCCACAAAGGAGATAGCTTGTCTAACATGGAACATTCAGGAGGAGACAGTCTGCTAAAACCTATTCACTCTGTAAAACAATAGGCCTAGTTTATAATCCTGAGAAGTCTCTTATTGATATATAATTTGAAGGGCCTATAGTAAAAATTACCACATTGGAGAGCAGTAAGCATTTTTTTAAAAGAGCCATATCTAAAAGGGACACTGAAGATGAATGAATTACTTAGATGATAAAAACCTTAGAGAATTTACAAGAGAATCTCTTTCTGAACAGCAAAAGCATTGATACAGTTCTACAGATAAAAATAAGCACATTGATGCACTGTCATACACATTATGCCTAGAGTACTTTCTTTAAAGCACATCTGGCTTATAACTTCCCCTCTACAACTGTGTGTGTTGTAGGACAATTTTTTCTAAGGTACATTTCTTTACTTCAGTTCAGTCGCTCAGTCGTGTCCAACAATTTGCGACCCCATGAATTGCAGCACGCCATTCTTCCCTGTCCATCACCAACTCCTGGAGTTCACTCAGACTCACGTCCAACGAGTCAGTGATGCCATCCAGCCATCTCATCCTCTGTCGTTCCCTTCTCCTCCTGCCCCCAATCCCTCCCAGCTAGAAACCCCTAAAACAGAGCCACACAGAGGAAATTATACATGAGCATCCAGAAGAAAAACTTGTTGCATACAAATGGATTTCCTCCAATATTTTGAGGAAACATTTAATCTCTTTCAATCATGACCATCAAACCCAATACTGCATAGTGTAAATACCATAAGTTGTTGTTTAGTCACTAAGTCGTGTCCGACTCCTTTGTGACCCCATGAACTGTAACCCTCCAGGCTCCTCTGTCCACGGGATTTCCCAGGCAAGAATACTGGAGTGGGTTGCCATTTCCTTCTCTAGGGGATCTTTCCAACTCAGGGATTGAATCTGCATCTCCTGAATTGGCAGTTGGGTTCTTTACCCCAAGCCAGTAAGGAAGCCCTGAAAACCATAAGAACTAGAACTTTTTCATTTTCTCATCAGAATCCTCACCACCTAAAATTAAGCTAGACACTGTAAACACTCAAAATATTTCAGAATATATAAATAGCATACAAAAATTGAACAAACAGGTTTTATAATTTTTTTGACATTCGCTGAAATGTCTCTACTCTCTGACCAAAGGCCTCCAGAAACACACAAGTAGTTAAATGAATTAGGTTGACTGTTAACAGCAATGACAGGAAATACACAGCAAGGGGAAAATGCAAGACATCAGGTATTAAGGTATTAAGAAGGAATTATTGCATGGAGGATCTGGGCTTTGGTTAGGTGGCCTTATGGAGGAGTTAAGGGAGCAGAACTTCACTCTGGATAAAGCATTGTCAGGAAGCATGGATAATTCTTTTGAGTATCCCAATAAATCTTATCTTGGATGAGGGTAAATTAGAATGAAGAAACTCAATCTATAGTTAGTAAAGAAGACATATTTCAGAAGAAGCCACCGTATCAGATAAGATAGAGGAGTGGAGGGAGGCTCAGAACATTTTTTTTTTCCTAAGTGTTCATGCATAATTACAGAGTGGTCTTGTTTTTGTCTTGATCCAACATATTCATAGAGTGGCCTCTGCTGACACTGGTGCTCTTAAAACCATTGATATTTAACAGGAAAACACCATGGACCAGCTAGGGGTGCCAGGCAGCCCCTCACAATACCAAGGCCTGGCTGACAGTACCTGGCAAGTCTCTAGCTGCCTAAGGCCACTTCAGTTTTTCTTAACATTAACCTAGTATTTACTCTTTCAGCTGTGACTTTCATCCTAAAAATATGTTCAATGCAATAATTTCAAATTACATGCCAACCTCAAAGTACACTTTGAAGATAATTGGCTAAAATCTTGAAATGGATAGAAAGTAGGAAAGGATGAGCACCAAAAGTTTTAAAAAATGGTTGCTTACATAACTTAAAATAATGTGACGGGATAATTAAATGCTTTTTTCTGAGGCTTTTCCCTATTTTCTAATGAAAACTATTTTTCTGAAGTGTGTGAAATGCTGTGAATAAGGTGTTAAATGTTCAGAGTACTCAGAATTATTTTTATTATGAATAATTCCATGGCAGTGATTAGTAAACAGAGTTTTTTCACTGCATAAAGCATTTCAGATGAATGCAATACCAATTTTCACAGCCCCACTACCTTTGAAACAAGGTGTTTCATTGTGATTGTAGGAGGGAGGGGTCCCTGCAGATATATGATTATAAGTAGTACTAACTGAAAACCATTAAGTTAGAACTGAACAGCTTGGTGGAGAAAGGAAAAAGAAAATGTTGAGATTTCTAACTCCAAATGAGAGCTCCTTGGGTTTTCTGCTCAGTCTTTGTGCAGGTTTTCACAGGCTTTGGTTTCAGACTATATTTTTAAGGCTTATGTTCTAGGACACATTCATTCTATTAGAGTCTTTAAAATGGCAACTGGAGTGATTTACAAGACATAAATTTTGTCCTCAAATGTAAGAAAAACAGCAGGGAAGTGAACTGCTAATGGATATCCACTTAAATATCTGATTACTAACATGAAGCCTCCCAATTAGCCATTCTGTTTTGTCTGTCCAAAAAAATCACTGTCAATTCCAAGTGTGAGATCATAAAAAAAAAATTATGTAATAGGAAAAAATAAACTTGGACAACTAAAAGTAGCCTTTCATTCATTTATTTGATTCAACAAGTATCTTCCAAGTGTCTACTGTATTCTGGGCACCATGCTAGATCCTGGAGATACCAAACTGGATTGGATAAGTTTTGATCAGAAATTACTATGCATTCAAGGTGAAAGGAAGGGAGTGGAGGTGGGGTATACATAGTCAGTTTCACTTGCTATCTGTATTAATTTCTTATCATTGCTGAACAAGTTCCTATAATCTGTGGCTTAAAACAATGCAAGTTTATACTCCAACAGTTCTGCTGCTGCTGCTAAGTTGCTTCTGTGCAGCCCCATAGACGGCAGCCCACCAGGCTCCCCCGTCCCTGGGATTCTCCAGGCAAGAACACTGGAGTGGGTTGCCATTTCCTTCTCCAATGCATAAAAGTGAAAGTGAAGTCTCTCAGTCGTGTCCAACTCCTAGCCTCCCCATGGACTGCAGCCCACCAGGCTCCCCCATCCCTGGGATTCTCCAGGCAAGAACACTAGAGTGGGTTGCCATTTCCTTCTCCAATGCATAAAAGTGAAAGTGAAGTCTCTCAGTCGTGTCCAACTNTTGAAAATTAAATTATTCCAGGTGAAGATAGTGTCAGAGTGATTGTACTGATCATATTTTACATTTGTAGCATATATTTTAAATTCTTGGAAGTTTTAAGTTTAGAAACTCATACTATTTTCTCCTTTCTCTTAAAAAAAAAAAACTTCTTCTTAAATTTTATATAAAACAAGCCTAAAAGATTTAACATTAGCTTCCCAAGATATTTTTAATAGTTTTAATGTGCTGTCATTCACATACCATACAATTTACCCATTTAAAGTGTGCAACTTATTGAGTTTTAGTATATTTACATCAGTTTCACTTTTTAATTTTTAATTAATTTTAATTGAAATATAATTGTTTTTGATATTGTCATTCAATTGCTCATATGTGTCTGACTCTTTGCAGCCCTATGGACTGTAGCACGCCAGACTTCCCAGTCCTTCATCATCTCCCAGAGCTTGCTCAAAATCATGCCTATTAAGTCAGTGATGGCATCCAACCAACTCATCCTCTATCATCCCCTTCTCCTTCTGCCTTTAATCTTTCCCAGCATCAGCATCTTTTCTAAGGAGTCAGTTCTTCACATCAGGTGGCCAAAGTATTGGAGCTTCAGCATCAGTCCCTCCAATGAACATTCAGGGTTGATTTCCTTTAGGACTGACTATCTTGATCTCCTTGCAGTCCAAGGGACTCTCAAGAGTCTTCTCCAACACCACAGTTTGAAAGGCTCTATTCTTCTCTATTCTCTATTCTTTGGCTCTCAGCCTTCTTTATGGTCTAGCTCTCACATCTCTACATCTAGTAGTAGTACATGACTACTAGAAAAACCATAGCTTTGGCTATTCAGACCTCTGTCCACAAAATAATATCTCTTCTTTTTAATATGCTGTCTAGATTTGTCATAGCTTTTTGTCCAGGGAGCAAGTGTTTTTGAAATTCATGGCTACAATCACAGTCCACAGTGATTTTGGAGCTTACAATGTTCTATTAGTTTCTACTGGACAACAAAGTGAATCAGCCATACATATACATATGCGTCCACCGCACTCCACCCCCCACTTCCTTTTGGACTTCCTTACCATTTGGATCACCACAGTGAATTAAGTAGGGTTCCCAGAATACACATCAGTTATAAAATGCTTTAGGTACCCTCAACAGAAATCCTGGAACATATTAGCAGTCATTCCCCATTGACCCTCAATGCCCACGGCCCCAGACAATGATTAATCTATTCTCTCTCTTTATATTTGCCTATCTGAACATTTCACATAAGTAGGCTATACAGTATGTGCTCTTTTATGACTGGCTTCTTTTACTAGGCATAATATTTTCAGGGTTCATCTATGTCCTTACATGTATTACTATCCACACATTTTTATTGTTGAATAACATACATTTTTATGGATACTCTACCTTTTGTCATCAAATGACGAATACATTTGAGTTGCATTTGCAGTCTGGCTATTATGAAAAATGCTGCTGTAAACATTCCTGTAAAAATTTTTGTGTGTTTTACTTCTGTTTTCTTTGGTGTGTTATCAAAGAGTGGAATGGCGGAGCTATATCATAACTCTAAATTTAACCATCCAAGAAACTGCCATACTGTTTTCCAAAGTGGCTACACTATTTTGCATTCCCACCAGCAATGGATCAGTGTTCCAATTAATCTACCTCCTTATCAACACTTGTTATTGGATGCTTTTTTGTTTATAACCATCCTAGTCTGTGTGAAGTAGTATCTTTTATTTTGACCTGTATATGCTTAATGATTAACAATGTTGATCATCTTTTTACATGTTTATTGGTCAGCTATATATCTTCTTTGGAGAAATGTTTATTCATATCCTTCACCCATTTATTAGTTGAATGATTTGATTTATTATGGACATCTAGGTTGCTTCCATGACCTGGCTATTATAAACAGTGCTGCAATGAACTTTGGGGTACATGTGTCTCTTTCAGTTCTGGTTTCCTCGGTGTATATGCCCAGCAGTGGGATTGCTGGGTCATACAGCAGTTCTATTTCCAGTTTTTTAAGGAATCTTCACACTGTTCTCCATAGTGGCTATACTAGTTTCCATTCCCACCAACAGTGTAAGAGGGTTCCCTTTTCTCCACACCCTCTCCAGCATTTATTGTTTGTAGACTTTTTGATGGCAGCCATTCTGACTGGCATGAGATGGAACCTCACTGTGATTTTGATTTGCATTTCTCTGATGATGAGTGATGTTGAACATCTTTTCATGTGTTTGTTAGCCATCTGTATGTCTTCTTTGGAGAAATGTCTGTTTAGTTTTTTGGCCCATTTTTTTATTGGGTCGTTTATTTTTCTGGTATTGAGTTGCATGAGCTGCTTATATAAATTTTGAGATTAATTCTTTGTCAGTTGCTTCATTTGCTGTTATTTTCTCCAATTCTGAAGGGTTTCACCTTGCTTATAGTTTCCTTTGTTGTGCAAAAGCTTTTAAGTTTAATTAGGTCCCATTTGTTTATTTTTGCTTTTATTTCCATTACTTTGGGAGGTGAGTCTTAGAAGTTCTTGTGATTTATATCGGAGAGTGTTTTGCCTATGTTTTCCTCTAGGAGTTTTATAGTTTCTGATCTTACATTTAGATCTTTAATCCATTTTGATTTTTATGTATGGTGTTAGAAAGTGTCTGGTTTCATTCTTTTACAGGTGGTTGACCCATTTTCCCAGAACCACTTATTAAAGAGATTGTGTTTTCTCCATTGTATATATTTGCCTCCTTTGTCAAAGATAGGGTATCCATAGGTACATGGATTTATCTCTGGGCTTTCTATTTTGATCCATTGATCTGTATTTCTATCTTTGTGCTAGTACCATACTGTCTTGATGACTATAGATTTATAGTATAGTCTGAAGTCAGGTAGGTTGATTCCTCCAGTTCCATTCTTCTTTCTCAAGAATGCTTTGGTTATTCGAGGTTTTTTGTATTTCCATACAAATTGTGATACTATTCTAGTTCTGTGAAAAATACTGTTGGTAGCTTGATAGGGATTGCATGAATTTGTAGATTGCTTTGGGTAGAATACTCGTTTTCACTATATTGATTCTTCCAATCTAAGAACATGATATATTTTCCCATCTATTTGTGTCATCTTTGATTTCTTTCATCAGTGTTTTATAGTTATATAAGTCTTCCGTTTTTTTAGGTAGAGTTATTCCTAAGTATTTTATTCTTTTTTTACAATGGTGAATGTGATTGTTTCTTTAATTTCTCTTTCTGTCTTCTCATTGTTAGTGTATAGGAATGCAAGGGATTTCTGTGTATTAATTTTATATCCTGCAATTTTACTATATTCATTGATTAGCTCTAGAAATTTTCTATGGTGTCTTTAGGGTTTTCTATGTAGAGGATCATGTCATCTGCAAACAGTGAGAGTTTTACTCTTCTTTTCCAATCTGGATTCCTTTTATTTCTTTTTCTTCTCTGTGGCTAAACTTCCAAAACTATGTTGAATAGTAGTAGTGAGAGTGGGCACCCTTGTCTTGTTCCTAATTTTAGTGGAAATGCTTTCAATTTTTTGCCATTGAGGATAATGTTTGCTGTGGGTATATCACATATGGCTTTTATTATGTTGAGGTATGTTCCTTCCCTGTTTTCTGGAAAGTTTTGATCAGAAATGGGAATTGAATTTTGTCAAAGGCTTTCTCCTCGTCTATTGAGATAATCATAAGGTTTTTATCCTTCAATTTGTTAATGTGGCATATCACATTGATTGATTTGCAAATATTGAAGAATCCTCACATCCCTGGGATAAAGCCCACTTGGTCATGATGTTTGATCTTTTTAATATGCTGTTGGATTCTGTTTGCTAGAATTTTGTTGAGGATTTTTGCATCTATGTTCATCAGTGATATTGGCCTGTAGTTTTCTTTCTTTGTGGCATCTTTGTCTGGTTTTGGTATTAGGGTGATAGTGGCCTCATAGAATGAGTCTGGGTGTTTATCTTCCTCTGCAGTTTTCTGAAAGAGTTTGAGTAGGATAGGTGTTAGCTCTTTTCTAAATTGTTGTTAGAATTCACCTGTGAAGGCATCTGGTCCCGGGTTTCTGTTTGTTGGAAGATTTCAATTTCTATGTTTGTGATGGGTCTGTTAATATTTTCTATTTCTTCCTGGTTCAGTTTTGGAAGGTTATACTTTTCTAAGAATTCATCAATTTCTTCTAAGTTGTCCATTTTATTGGCATATGGTTGCTGATAGTAGTCTCATGATCCTTTGTATTTCTGTGTTGTCTGTTGTGATTTCTCCATTTTCATTTCTAATTTTGTTGAATTGATTCTTCTCCCTTTTTTTCTTGATGAGTCTGGCTAATGGTTTGTCTATTTCATTTATCTTCTCAAAGAACAAGTTTTTAGTTTTGTTGATTTTTGCTATAGTCTCCTTTGTTTCTTTTTCATTTATTTCTGCTCTAATTTTTATCATTTCTTTCCTTCTACTAACCCTGAGGTTCTTCATTTCTTCCTTTTCTAGTTGCTTTAGGTATAAAGTTAGGTTATTTATTTGATATTTCTCTTGTTTCTTGAGGTAAGTTTGTATTGCTATGAAACTTTCCCTTAGCACTGCTTTTACTGAATCCCATAGGTTTGGGGTTGTTGTGTTTTCATTTTCATTTGTTTCTGTGCATATTTTGATTTCCTCTTTGATTTCTTCTGTGATTTGTTAGTTATTCAGAAGCATGTTGTTTAGCTCCATATGTTTGTATTTTTAATCATTTTCTTCCCATGAAAAAAAGAAAGTGAAGTCGCTCAGTTGTGTCTGACTCTTTGCAACCCCATAGACTGTGACCTACCAGGCTCCTCTGTCCATGGGATTTTCCAGGCAAGAGTACTGGAGTGGGCTGCCATTTCCTTCTCCAACGGATCTTCCCAACCCAGGGGTCAAACCCTGGTCTCCCACATTGCAGACAGATGCTTTACCATCTGAGTCACCAGGGGTCACCAGAGAAGCCCAACTTTCTTCCTGTGGTTGACATCTAATCTTACTGCATTGTGATCAGAAAAGATGGTTGAAATAGTTTCAGGTTTTTTTTAATTTATCAAGGGTAGATTTATGGTCCAGGATGTGATCTATCCTGGAGAGTGTTCTGTGTGCACTTGTAAAAAAGGTGAAATTCATTGTTTTGGTGTGAAATGTCCTATAGATATCATTAGGCCTAACTAGTCCATTTTATCATTTAAATTTTGTGTTTCCTTGCTTATTTTCTGTTTGGTTAATCCATCCATAGGTGTAGGTGGGGTATTAAAGTCTCCCACTATTATTGTGTTACTGTTAATTTCCCCTTTCATTCTTGTTAACATTCGCCTTATGTGTTGAGATGTTCTTATGTTGGGTGAATATATATTTATAGTTGTTATATCTTCTTCTTGGATTGATCCTTTGATCATTATGTAGTGTCCTTCTTTGCCTCTTTCCACAGACTTTATTTCAAAGTCTATTTATCTGATATGAGTATTGTTACTCCTGCTTTCTTTTGGTCTCCATTTGTGTGAAATATCTTTTTCCAGCCCTTCACTTTCAGTCTGTATGTGTCCCTTGGTTTGAAGTGGGTCTCTTGTAGACAGCATATATAGGGCTCTTGTTTTTGTATCCTTTCAGCCAGTCTTTGTCTTTTGGTTGGGGCATTCAACCCATTTACATTTAAGGTAATTATTGATAAGTATGATCCCGTTGCTATTTACTTTGTCATTTTGGGTTGGAGTTTATAAACCTTTTCTGTGTTTCCTGTCTAGAGAAGATCCTTTAGCATTTGTTGAAGAGTTGGTTCGGTGATGCTGAATTCTCTCAGCTTTTGCTTGTCTGTAAAGCTTTTGATTTCTCCTGCATATTTGAATGAGATCCTTGCTGGGTACAGTAATCTGGGTTGTAGGTTTTTCTCTTTCATCACTTTAAGTATGTCCTGCCATTCCTTCTGGCCTGAAGAGTTTCTATTGAAAGATCAGCTGTCCTTATGGGAATCCCTTTGTGTGTTATTTGTTGCTTTTCCCTTGGTGCTTTTAATATTTGCTGTTTGTGTTTGATCTCATTAGTTTGATTAATAGGTGTCTTGGGGTGTTTCGCCTTGGGTTTATCCTGTTTGGGACTCTGGATTTCTTGGACTTAGGTATCTATTTCCTTCCCCATTTTAGGGACGTTTTCAACTATTATCTCCTCGAGTATTTTCTCATGGCCTTTCTTTTTGTCTTCTTCTTCTGGGACTCCTATGATTCGAATGTTGGGGTGTTTAACATTGTCCCAGAGGTCTCTGAGGTTATCCTCATTTCTTTTAATTCTTTTTTTCTATTTTCCTCTCTGCTTCATTTATTTCTTCCATTCTATCTTCCATCTCACTTATCCTGTCTTCTGCCTCAATTACTCTACTGTTGCCTCCCTCCAGAGTGCTTTGATCTCATTTACTGCATTATACATTATTGACTGACTCTTTTTTATTTCTTCTAGGTCCTTGTTAAACATTTCTTGCATCTTCTCAATCCTTGCCTCTAGTCTACTTATGTGTAACTCCATTTTATTTCCAAGATTTTGGATCATCTGTACTATCATTATTCTGAATTATTTTCAGGGAGACTCCCCATCTCCTCCTCTTTTGTTTGGTTTGGTGGGCATTTATCATGTTCCTTTACTGGCTGAATATTTTTCTGCCTTTTTATTTTGTTTAGATTGCTGTGGTTGGGGTGCCCTTTCTGTAGGATAGAAGTTCGTGGTTCCTCTTTCTTATGGAGCCTGCTCCCTGTGGGTGGGGTTAAACAATCAGTTTGTCAAGGTTTCTTGGTTAGGGGAGCTTACATCTGTGTTCTGGTGGGTGGAGCTGGATCTTTTCTCTCTGGAGTGCAATGAAGTGTCCAGTAGTGAGTGTCTGTCTATGGGGTGTCTATGGATTTGGCATGGCTTTGGGCACCCTGTCTTTTAATGCTCAGGGCTGTGTTCCTGCTTTGCTAGAGAATTAGCTTGGTATGTCTTTTTCTGGAATTTGTTGGCTCTTAGATAGAGCTTGGTTTCAGTGTAGGTATGGAGGCTTTTGGGTAAGCTCTTGCCTATTAAGGTTCCCTGGAATCAGGAGTTCTCTGACCCAAGTTTTGGAGTTAAGTCTCCTGCCTCTGGCTTTCAGTCTTATTCTTAACAGTAGCCTCAAGACTTCTCCATCCATACAGCAGAGATGATAAAACATCTAGGTTAATGGTGAAACAATTCTCCACAGCGAGGGACACCCAGAGATGTTCACAGAGTTACATGGAGAAGAGAAGAGGGAGGAGGGAGATAGAGGTGACCAGGAGGAGAAGAAGGGGAGTCAAAAGTGGAGAAAACAATCTAGCCAGTAATCAGTTCCCTAAGTGCTCTCCACAGTCTGGAACACCCAGAGAGATTCACAGAGTTAAGTAGAGAAGAGAAGGGGGAGGGAAGAGATAGAGGTGACCTGAGGAAGAAACGGGAGAGTCAAAAGGGGAGAGAGCAATCAAGCCAGTAATCACACCCCTGAGTGAAAGTGGATACTGAATATTAGATTCTTAAATGTATAGATTAAAAATCTATGGTACAGGTTAGACTCTCAAAAAAAAATTAAAAATACAAAACAAAATCAATCACAAAAATTCTAAAAAATATATGAGACTTACCTTAAAAATGGTTTTTTTTTTTCTTGGCAAGGTACTAGTAGGTTATACAAATGAAAATTAAAGGAGTAATGAAGAACTTAAATTTAAAAAAAATTACAAAGTGATAGTAATGAAAATATACCTAGAAATTTCTCTGAAGCTATTGTGGGCAGTGTGGGTTCAGTTCAGTTTCAGATAGTTCCTTGTTCCTGCTAGTACTTTTTCTCAAGGTATATAAGCTCCCTCCAATGTTCAGTCAATGTTAACTACAGGATTTTAATCTGTTGCACCTGTCACTTCCAGAGCAGTTCCCTCTTGTTTATTTCAGCTTCCTCTGTTTGCAAGTCTCTTCGGTGTTTAATTCCCACCCTGACACGAGGGGGCGAAGGTGGTCATTTATTTCGACTCACTTGTTCAGTTGTGTTGTGGGGTAGGAGGGGACACTGCAAACAAATACACGGGTGTGTGGGGCGTGCTCCCAGTGTATGGACCACACTGGGTTTGCCCCAGCTCAAGGTATGTGTGCTTCCTGGGTCTCCACTACTCAGGCTCCAGGGTGCTCTGCAGGAGAACTGTCTAAACTGGGCCCTGTGTTTCATGCACTTCCCAGGTCTAACCCACTCAGGTTCTCGGGTACTCCGCAAGGACACAGACTCGGTTGGGCATGTGTTTTGTGTCCTTCCCAAGTCTGAGCAGTTCAGGCAACCAGGTAGGCCATGCATCTTAATCACCTCCCTGGTTCCAGCCGCTCAGTTTCCCGGGGGCCCTGTGAGTGCCGTGTGTCTCCTCTGGGAAGCTGATCTCAGGCTGCGACCCTCCTAGCAGATGTCAACCATCCAGGATCCCAGGAAAACGTGGTTAGCAACTGGGAGCCTGCTCACAGTTTGGCAGAGGATGCCAGTCTTTGGAGCTGAGATTGGAGCATCCCCTTGCCTTCCAGCCCTGGCTGTCACCCGCCTGCCTCTCTGCCTCCAGCGGGTGGATGGGCTGGACCGCAGCCAGCTTGCTCTCCTCGGGTGTTCACTCAGTCCTTTGTTCTGTGAGCAGACCAGGCTGCGTGTTAGAGCCTTTCGCGGGAAAGTTTTTTCTCTCTCTCTCTCCTTTTTTTTTCCCCTCTCTGGCGAACCCACAGTTTGGCTGCTATCTCAGGTTAGCTCCCTCAAGTTGTCCTCGGGGCATTCAGGCGCTGTCCTTACCCTAAGCGCCAATGATGCCGACCGCGCCTCCTTGTCCAGCCCCTGGTGGCGGACATGAGCAGCTGGACTACTTTGCTGGCAGTTGCGGTTAGGCATGTATTCTGTGGGTTTTGTTTTTTTTCCCCTCCTGGTCATGTTGCCCTCTGAGATTCCAAAACTCCCCACAGACCCGCCCCTGAGAAGGTTTCCTACTGTTTGGAAACTTCTTCACAACTCCTTGCCCAGGACAGGTCTCCATCCCTAACTCTTTTTGTCTCTCCTTTTGTCTTTTATATTTTGTCCTACCTCCTTTTGAAGAGAATGGGCTGCCTTTCTGGGTGCCTGGTGTCTTCCACCAGCATTCAGAAGGGGTTTTTTGGAAGTTGCACAGCACTCAAATGATCTTTTGATGAATTTGTGGGGGAGAAAGTGGTCTCCCCATCCTATTCCTCTGCCATCTTGGGACCACCACCACCACCACCCCCACCCCGATGATTAGTTTTATCTCCACAGTAAAAACTTGCTTCTGGTGAGTGTTCTATTTCTGTCATTTGTGTTATGGTCTTTGTTTCCTTTCCTCCTTTTTGCAGGGTATTATTCTACATATCATATTTTTATGATAATAAGGTAATTTTAAAGGATGCTACTCATTCCTGGCATTTATAGGAGCTTCATATCATAAGACTATCTCTCCAGAATTAAAATCATTTGAATGAAGAATTGTTTGTGTTAGTTCTTTTAACTTCTGACTCTCCCCAGGCAACTGAAATTGGCAATTTAGTTGCTCACGTTCAGAGTTCTACTTTTCTACTCTGCTTTATCAACCAACTGCTGTTGTTTAGTCACTAAGTTGTGTCTTGACTCTTTGCAGCCCCATGCATGCCAGACTTCTTCTGTCCATGGGATTTCCCAGGCAAGAATTCTAGAGTGAGTGGCCATTTCCTTCCTCCAGGGGATCTTCCCAACCCAGGGATCAAACGTGCATCTCCTGTATTGGCAGGTAGGTTCTTTACCACTGAGATACCAGGGAAGCCCTGCCAACAAATTGCTTTCTGCCAAATGGCATGTCTGAGTGTCTTTATTCAATACTGCATTCCTTGTTATTTGGTTGGTTCCAAAAATGGTTCTAAGAAGCAGACTTTCAGTTTGTGCATTCTTTTCTCTTCGTTCCAAGTAAGTAGTTATTTATTTTCTACTGACTTTAAATAAACATGTTTTCCTTGTTGGGCCTTATCTCTGTCTCTGCAGACATACTCTCTAAGTATTTTCTGTTCCCCTGTTAATATTCACATCAGTAGTTTGGAGAAACAGATATCTTCTAGTTTTATCAATGATAAAGTTTTATTTATTCCCATTATCTTTACTGTTTGAGGAGATGTTCACAATAAAGTGATTTTGATTTCCTGGGGTTTCTGCATATGGTGTTCAGGCTCAGATTTACCCTAGGAGATTCCAAAGCAAGAAATTTTTTAAAGTTAAAAGTTATCTTTGGTAGGAAACATCTCTGAGACATCTGGAAAGAAGCAAAACTAGAACATTTAAGGAGAGAGACCTCCTACCCCAATTTAAGCCACAAAGAACATCCACCAATGATGCCCACCCAATGTAAGTTAAACATAAACACTTATAATTTATATCTTCAAATTATAAAACAAATGCTCAAATAAAACACCATAAGTCATAGTCAGGAGAATCAACTGATAGCAGATCTGGACTCTTAAGTACACCATATACTAAAAGCATCAAATTCAGAATATAAATATGTTTAAAATAAAGATAAATATTTAAATAAGTAAGATTATTTAGAGATGTCTTTCAGCAGTTTTTTGTTCATTTTTAAAGTTTTTATTGAATTTGTTACAATATTGTTTCTGTTTTATGTTTTAGTTGTTTGGCCACAAAATATGTGAGATCTTAGCTCCCTGACCAGGAGTAGAAGCTGCACCCCCTGCATTAGAAGGTGAAGTCTTAACCACTGGACCACCAGAAAAGTCCCTACTCCAGCATTTTAATCTTAGAATTCAAGTTTTTCTCTAAAATTATAGATGTTTAAAAACTTTGGTGCTAAACATCAAGAATAATTAACTGATCATAAATCACTATGAAAATGAAGTGTAGGTAAAATGCATTATAAACACTTAGATATCCTATTATATTACTGTTGGTTACTATTTGTTGATTATGATGATTGAATATATAATGATATATCTCCAGGTGAAAGAATACATCTCTTGGTGGAAGTAAAAATCAAGATTGAAAGAAAATATCAGTTTAATCCATTGATCAATGTTTAAATTTCCTCTATAACATCTTTGGACTTCCCTTGTAGCTCAGTTGGTAAAGAATCTGTCTGCAATGCAGGAGATGCACATTCAATCCCTGTGTCAGGAAGAACCCTGGAGAAGGAAATGGCAACCCACTCCAATATTCTTGCCTGGAGAATCCCATGGATGGAGGAGCTTGGTGGGCTATAGTCCATGGGGTCGCATGAGTCAGACACAACTTAGCAAATAAACCACTACCATCATAACACCATCATCAATTAATTATCCAGTTGACATCTAGTCAAGCCATCTCTCAGATGTATAGAGCTGTCCATTCCATCTTTGGACAACTTTGGTATAATACTGGTATTAATCACATTTCTTTGATTTTAAGCATCTCAACTTTTCTCTAAACTGCATTTTCAAATTTAAAATCTTTAGCCTACTTCTCAAGGTCGCTACTCTCAAAGTGGTACCCCTGGTTTAAATTGTACCATTTTGACTAGAAAATAATTCCATTTCTATGCATATGGCTCAGCAGAGAGATCAGATCAGATCAGATCAGTCGCTTAGTCATATCCGACTCTTTGTGACCCCATGAATCACAGCACGCCAGGCCTCCCTGTCCATCACCAACTCCCGGAGTTCACTCAGACTCATGTCCATCGAGTTGGTGATGCCATCCAGCCATCTCATCCTCTGTCATCCCCTTTTCCTCCTGCCCCCAATCCCTCCCAGCATCAGAGTTTTTTCCAATGAGTCAACTCTTCGCATGAGGTGGCCAAAGTACTGGAGTTTCAGCTTTAGCATCAATCCTTCCAAAGAATACCCAGGGCTGATCTCCTTCAGAATGGACTGGTTGGATCTCCTTGCAGTCCAAGGGACTCTCAAGAGTCTTCTCCAACACCACAGTTCAAAAGCATCAATAGAGGTGCATTAAGGGGTCTAGATAAGCAACTCAGTATTGTATTTATATTTGTAATAAAAGCTTTATATACCTAAGCCCATTTATTTAGACATTAATGCTATTGATTTTGTTTTATTCCTTCTGTAGAGTATGACACTAGAAAATAAACATTTGTGTGTTGACACTGGCTTTTGTGGTCCCTTTGACAATATATATTATCTAAGTAAAACTGAATAATTTGGATTACAAGACTGCTGATTATACACACATATTTCAAAATAGATCTTGAAAAACCCAGACATTAATTTACACAAAATTGTGCATATAAATGTTCTTTGGCTCAATAAATATGAATAAAGAAGACTTTGGTGCTTATTTTTTCCCCTCAACACTTTCAGATTAGTAGAAAAGAAGTAGCAGAGCATTCAACATTTTCAAAAGCAATCTTTTATAAAGATGAGTTAAATTCTATATACACATAGTTACCTGAACAAGTATTGAAAAATTTGCTTTGGATATGAAATAACTGATTTATTTGAATCAAGATCTGGGTCTCATCTCAATGCACAAAATCTAAACATATAATGATCATGTTGCTAGCTGATGGTAGATTGGCTTTCTGATAATTCTGTAGAGAATAGCAAAGTTATACTATCCAAACTGTTTATGTGTCTCAAGAGTTCTCCAAGTTCATGCTCTACTGAAATTAGTTTTTCCTACTGGAACAAGAAATAAAGCTCTCATTTGCCAGAAACTAAACTCTCTGCCTTTGGGTAAATCATGTAGTTTCTCTGTGTCTTGGTTTGTGTCTTGGTTTGTAAAGCAAGGTGTTAAATTTTTAACACACTGTTCAGTTCCAAATTTTGACCATGTGATACTTATGCTAACTTAAGTAAATAGAGCGTTCAATATCCCAAAAATGTTTTGGTTTTTTATTAAGGAGGTGCAACCCCAAGGAATAGAGGGAGGAAAATAAGAAATGGGGCTTGAAAGGATTAGAAGCAACACAACGTGATGTGCTTCCTGCTTCACAGTAAGCATAAAGACACAGCCAGTCAACCGTCAGAGGCGTCTGCTCTTAACCCTCAGCTAAGAGCTCAATTACGGCTTCGCAGGTAGCTCAGTGGTAGAGAATCTGCCTGCCAATGCAGGAGACACACGTTCAATCCCTGGGTCAGGAAGATCGCCTGGGGAAAGAAACGACAACCCACTCTAGTATTGTTGCCTGGAAAATCCCATGGACAGAGAAGCCTTGGGGGCTACAGTCCATGGGGTTGCAAAGAGTCAGACATGACTAAGTGACTGAGCAGGTAGGCAGGCAAGAGATCAGTTACATGGGGCATCTCCATAAGGACTGCCTGGAAACAAACCATTATAAGGAGGAAGGATAAGGAATTTATCTACTTAGTCCCCTTTGAACCCCTCTCTGCCATTTATCAAAGTTGGCCCCAAAGGAAGATAATTACTCTGTACTTCTGGGTTTGTATCGTCCAGCCGTTCACAATCTGCTCAGGAAGCTGGACCCTGTAACATGTCATTACATCCAAGTCAGAATAAATGGGAGTGGCCAAGGGCTCTGGGAGTAGCAGCATCTCATAGCCCACAGACAGTGAATCTCCCATGGAATGGCTGTAGTGGGTATGAATCTGAGTTTCTTGCAAATACACAAAGTCAAGAGACTCTGAGGAGACTTGTGTGATGTACCAACACCAAAGGTTTCAATTCACACGTGTTTATTGATGTTTGTTTTTTTGTTTGTTTGTTTTTTTGGCCCTGCTGTGTGACATGTGGGACTTTAGTTCCTCAGCTAGGAATTGAACCTGTGCCCTGTGTATTGAGAGCGCAGAGTCTTAACCATTGCACCACGAAGGAAGTCTTGTCACATTCGTTTTTCCTAAATATATGCAGAGTTATACTAGATTCTGATTGTGCTATGAGCATCTTATTAGCAAAAAATCTGTTTTGAAGAAGTTTATTTTAAGACATGCTTTGGATATCAAAGCAGTAATGTCGGGGATGATATTTTATATACACACACATATATATATATGAATTTGGAGCTTAAGGGAGAAATTTGAATTGCAGATATAAATTTAGGTGCCATTAGTTACTACTTAAAGCCATAGGACTAGATAAATATATTATATTCTTGGGTTCAGGGGAGGCCACCCCAAAATATGATCCAATGGAATGTTCATTATTTTGAGCTAAAGTTACTTAAGAAATGGCCAATGAAGAAGGATGCTCTAAGCCTTCCCTCTGTCTCCCTGAAAGCAGAAACTAATCTCTCATTCTTCTCTGAATCTGGAGAAAGAAGAGCACTTTTATCTCCAGAGATAGGGAATTTGGCTGAGAAGTCTATATAAACAAGTCTATGATGCTTGATTAATTTACTAACCCAAGCCCAAACTCTGGTTAGATTCTTCACTAATTGAGCACTCAAAACCCAAGTTTTTTTTTTTCTTTTTGTCCTCTCAATTCCTCATAAATGTATTGCTTCTTTGCCTTAAAAGTATAAAAGCTGCCTGCTTCAACCACTTCTTAAGTCCTATTTCTAAGAGACATCCATGTGCATGAATTATAATTTTTCTCCTATTAATCTGTCCTGTTTTAGTTTTGTTATTAGTCCAGCCACAAGGACTCAAGAAGGACAGAAGGGGAAATGTTCCCCTCCCTGGCAATACTTTTAAGTCTCTGTATAACTTATCATGTCTACTGTTCATTTTCTTTCTTAGATACAAGATCTACGAAGAAGGAATATGACTGTTCTGTTTACCTATGTGTTCTGGGAGTTTGGAAGAGTGCCTAGCATCAAAAAAATATTTGGAATTTTGTTGATAGGGAAAAGGTTATAACTTGAGAGTAGAAAGTGGAGAAAGGAATGTTGAAGATTCAAGGAGAAAGAACTTATAATGTTCTAAGTTGGAGCGTACATTAGGGAAGTTTCAAATTGCTGCAGAAGACTGATTCAAGACTTGTGATCATAATTTAATGCAGAGGAGCAGAATTACAAAGAGCTCTGTTCAACTAAGGTAGGAGTGTCAAAGTGATTGAAACAGGCTGGAGAGAGGGAAATGAGATAATTACAGTGATGGTTCATGAAGTCTGAACTGCCTAGACAGCAAAGAAACCCTCTGTCTGAAGGGATGAAAGCCAATGAAAAGACATAGGATAGATCCAAGATTCTGATTGATGATAAATTGTTCAAATGTGGGGTTAAGGGGACTCAGTCCATGAATTAGGAAGCCAAAGATTAGTCATCTGAGAGTGGGATGGCTGAAACTATAGCTCTGGGTGTGATGTGATTATTGAGGTGTTGAGATGACCTTCAGGAAGAAACACTTAGACGCAAGGTCAATGAGCTGGAATGGTTACCCAGAGCTCAGATCCCAGATAACAGGTAATTGCTGCTAATAAGAAGGCCCTGGTGCCTCATGATGTTCAACAAAATGGTGTAAATCTTATTCAGACAGCTGATCAGATTTGCACTTTCACATATAGGCCAGCTTGTCCCCAAAGTACACAGTAATTACAAAGCAGAATACAAGTGAGTTCTCTGTTTGCAGAGTCCCAAGACAAGATTCTCTTTTAGATGCCAGGAGGGAGAAAATTAAACTCATCCTTCTATTGTAGTTAGAATTTCATCTAATTAAATTAAAGAACAGATTGAATAGTTTAACATATTTCAACGTTCATATGGCATTGAAAATCCTGGGTTGGCAGCTGTGTAAATCAGCAGGAAACCAGAGGAAGGCAGGAATAAAATGAATATTTAGAAGTGAAAATAACAAGCAGTGCTATTTCTAAAACATCCTTTGCTGCTTACATGGCAGCACCAGTAATTAAGACGTGAATTTAATGTTATTAATATACTATCAAGACATAATAGTAATTAAAACATCATGAGTTTTAACATACACCTATTTAATTTTACTTATAATCTCAGGAGCTGAACACTTAAAAGAGGCATTTATCTTGAGCTATTCATTTGTCTCCTTTATCCATTAAATTCCAGAAATATAAACAACCACTGTTATGATTATCATACCCAGACAACATCCAAATGTGCTTTGAGATGTGTAGCATAAAAATGACTTTGACATTCAGCATCATCACTTATACCCAGATGCACAGTTACGTAATTCCTGGGTCTTTAATGTGAGCTAAAGCCTCCACATTTTACTATTTAACATTTTTCTTGTGTGAAAATTCTCTTAAGTGCTGGGAAGCAGAAAGAATTGTATGATGGATCCCTCTACACTCATAATGCTAATTTGATAACTACCAAGATTTTACCACAATTTTATTTATTTCCTGCATTTTTTAATTGAAAGTTTTGAAGAAGAATGTCAAGTATCATTTCATTTCTACACATTTCAGAATTATATAGCTTGGCATTCTAGTGTTATGGGGCTTCTCTGGTGAGTCAGTGGTAAAGAATCTGCCTGTAAAGCAGGAGACTGGAGTTCAATCCCTGGGTCGGGAAGATCCCCTGGAAAAGGTAATAGCAACTCATTCCAGTATTCTTGCCTCAGAAATCCCTCAGACAGAGGAGTCTGGTGGGTTACACTCCATGGGATTGCAAAGAGTCAGACACAACTTAGCAACTAAACAACAACAAATAGAACTCCATAGTATGAAAGTACCACAGCTTGTTATTGTATGGTTATTCACAGGAAAGAGCACATGGGGCCTTTATAGCTATGCTTTCGGAATCGAGCCAAAGACCTAAGATTTATGTTGAATCAGATATCCTTGCCTTGCTCCCAGTATTTAGGGGAAAAGCATTCGATCTTTTTGTCGGCGTTCTTTATCAAGTTAAGGAAGTTCTCTGCTATTCCTGTTCTTCTGGAAATTTTTTGCTTGAAAATGTGTTGAATTTTGTCAGATGCTTTTTCTCTATTGATTGATATGATTATATGACTTTTGTTATTTAGCCTGTTAATATGGTGAATTACAATGATTGATTTTCTAATAGTGAGCCAACCTAGCATCCCTGGAATAGACTTCACTTGATCTTGATGTATAGAATTCCTTTTATACTTTACTTAAGTCTGTTTGTTAATATTTTCCTGAGAAATTTTGTGCCTATATTCATGATCTGTAGATTTGGGGTTTTTGGTTTGGTTTTTTTTTTTTTTCGGTACTGGTTTTCATACCAGAGCAATACTAGCTTCATAAAACAAATTAGAAAGTATTCCTTTCTCTCCTGCTTTCTGAGATTGTGTAAATTGGTGTCCATTCTTCAGCAAACATTTGATAAAAGTTTCTAGTGAAAGCATCTCTGCCTGGAGGTTTCTTTTTGCAAATTTTAAAATTAAGAATTCACTTGCCTTCATAGCTATAGTTACATTAGGTGAGCTACGACACTTTGTGCTTTTCAAGGAAGTGATCCGTTTTCTGGAAGTTATCCAATTCATATGTGTAGAGTTGTTTATAGGATTCCCTTATCATTCTTGGGCTTCCCTGGTGACTCAGATGGTAAAGAATCTGCCTGCAATGCAGGAGACCTGGGTTCGATCCCTGGGCCAGGAAGATCTCCTGGAGAAGGGAATGGCTACCCACTCCAAGATTCTTGCCTGGAGAATTCCATAGACTGAGGAGATTTCCAGGCTATAGTCCATGGAGTCGCAAAGAGTTGGACACAACTGAGCGACTAAGACTTTCACACATTATCATTCTTAGGTATATGCCAGGTTTGCAGTTACATCTCATGTTTTATTCCTGACATTGGTGTCTTCTCTCTGTCTTTGTCAGCCTTTATAAATGCTTGTCAATTGTGTTGACCTTTACAAAGAACTAGCTTTTTACTTTATGAATTGTCACTATTGGGGTACTGTTTTGAATTTCACTGGATTTTGGTCTTTCACATATTTACTTCCTTCCTCCTGCTTGCTTTGGCTTTATTTTGCTCTTGTTTTTCTAGATTGTCTAGATGGGAGGTTAGTTTATTGATCTGAGACTTTCCTCTTTTACACTGTCAGTACTTCGTGCTATAAATTTCGCTTTCACACTTCAGCTGTTTCCCACAAATTTTTATATGTGGTATTCTCATTTAGTTTAACATATATTTTTTTTAATTTCCTTGGGAATTACTTTTGACTGAAAGATTATGTAGAAATGGTTTTTCTTGTTGTTGTTGTTTTCCAAATGTTTAAGTATTTTTCTAGTATCTTTCTATTCTTGATTTGTAGTTTGGTTCCACTGTGATTTTAAAAACACATTCCATAGCTTCAAGTATTTTAAACTTGTTGACATTTGTTTTATGGCCCAGGAGATGGTTTACCTTGTTGACCGTTCCATGGCCATTGGGAAAAAAATTATATTGCACTGTTGAATAGCGTATTTTGTAAAATGTCAATTAAACTCTGTTGGTTTAATGATATTGTTGAGTTCTTCTATAACCTTACAGATTTTCTGTAGAGCTGTTCTATTAGTTACTGAGAGAGGAGTGTTTTAGTCCCTACCTATAATTATGTATTTGTCTAATTCTCCTTTCAATTCTATCATTTTCTGCAGTTTCTTGTATGGTAATATATATTTAGGATTGCCACATCTTTTTGGTGAACTGACTTTTTATCATTATATAACGTCAAGGCTGAATATTGTCACCCTGCTTATTTAACTTCTATGCAGAGTACATCATGAGAAGCGTTGGGCTGGAAGAAGCACAAGCTGGAATCAAGATTGCTGGGAGAAATATCCATAATCTCAGATATGCAGATGACACCGTCCTTATGGCAGAAAGTGAAGAGGAACTAAAAAGCCTATTGATGAAAGTGAAAGAGGAGAGTGAAACAGTTGGCTTCAAGCTCAACATCCAGAAAACGAATATCATGGCATCTGGTCCCATCACTTCATGGCAAATAGATGGGGAAACAGTGGAAACAGTGTGTCAGACTTTATTTTTGGGGCTCCAAAATCACTGCAGATGGTGACTGCAGCCATGAAATTAAAGGACTCTTACTCCTTGGAAGAAAAGTTATGACCAACCTAGATAGCATNAATTGGGGGGAGGAGGAGAAGGGGACGACCCAGGATGAGATGGCTGGATGGCATCACTGACTCAATGGATGTGAATCTGAGTGGACTCCAGGAGTTAGTGATGGACAGGGAGGCCTGGCGTGCTGAGATTCATGGTGTCGCAAATAGTTGGACACGACTGAGCAACTGAACTGAACTGAACTGAACTCACGTTAGTGAATTATGGAACTGGTAAAGAGAAATATTGGAAAAGGAAATGGCAACCCACTCCAGTATTCTTGTCTGGAAGATTCCACAGACAGAGAAGCCTGGCAGGCTTCAGTCCATGGAGTTGCAAAGAGTCTGACTCAACTGAGCAACTAAACACCTGTGCAAAGGGAAATATTTCTAATTTCATACCCAAAGTTTGGCTGCCTTAGTCATTCCAACACAAACACAAAAGAGAATCATTCTAGTACTGATTATTTCTCAGTGAATTTTTAACTCCTTATATTTCTAACCCGATTTGGGTGGGATCCTGTATGTAATTCATTAAGAGGCCAGTTATTCCCACTTTATCCAAGTGGATCTACATTTGACCCTTCAGCTCCTGACATTTTAGTGCATGCTGACTCTGAAATTAGTAAATATTAGCAGTACTTTGCTTCAAACCAGGTGTTAAGGCTTACAGTGAAAGAGGAATTCCTGAACTCTGATTTTCTTTAGTCTACTATTCCCAAGTCAAAGAAAGAAGCAAAGAAAATCTTTTGAAGTGGGGTTCTCCAGTTTAAAGCAATTTATGTGGCTGATGCACTCTCACTTTGGACTTGGCTGACCCTGCACACTTCAGAACAGCAGCAGCGCTACCACTGCTTAGCTCCCACTCTGCCGGCACATGGTCTGCAGGATCGGTGCTCAGCACGAAGTAGATGCTCCTGTTTATTTTCTCATCTGGCTCATCCTTCCCATCACCAATTACATCCACATGGATGAATCACAAGCTTATAATTTTCTTTTGCTTGGTCCTTAAAGGCACCTGAGGAATTCTTCCTCTCCACACCTGTACTTTTCAAAGAATATAAATGGACTTGAGAATCTATAAATAACCTAATCAACACTAAAAACTACCTTCAGTTGCTGACAAGCTGCTGTTCACTAGTTTCTCATACTGAGCCTTCATGCTGTTTGCATCATCAAATCTTTTTTTTTCCTTTTAAGTTACTCATGATATATATTCTTTGTGCTATTTATTTTGAAGTTTGAAAAAAGAAAAATAAGAGTTTACCCACTAATCCTTTCAAAGCAGCACTAGCTAGCAACAGTTTGCCTGGTTAATAGAATTGTTAGGGGAAGCACATTGATTGAAACCGCCCACCCTGGCCAGGCACCATAGTAACCATTTGCATGAGTTGTTTTATGACAGGGGATCCTGATAAGGAATACGGAACTAATAAGCCACCACCAACCGGAAGAGTTCGAGAAAGGTCTAAAGGAGACACCTCATGTCCGTTCACTTCCCAGAATCCCTCTCACTAGCATCCGTCTTGGCTAAGTGATGCGTGCGCCACCAGGAAAGACTCTGAATTAGAATGATTGGCCAAAGACCACCCGGAAACTAATCCCATCACCATAAAACCCGACATTGTGTGCCAGTTCTCCTGGGTTCCCTTAACCTACTACTCTCCACCCGGGTGCCCTTTCTCAATAAAATCTCTTGTTTGGTCAGTTCGTGTCACCTCAGACAATTCTTTTCTGAGTGTTAGACAAGAGCCTGCTCTGGGGGCTCTGTAGGGGTCCCCCCCTTCCTACAACAGAATGGAGACAGCTATGTAGTGGTAATGGGGATATTATTTTAGTCATAGTTATTTGTGTAAGAACGTTGATTTTATATGCTGTGTGTATGCTTTTTAACGTTTTTTTGACCCATAACAATTTTTACTATTATTGTATGAAACATTGGAAGTCTGTTTACTTTAGCTTAACGAAAAATCACAAAGATGAGGTTGTTTAACGAACAACATTACTGAGTGTCAAATGCCTCCTTGATTTTAAACTCCTTGATGAGGAGTTCATAAACATTTCTAGTTGAGAGACTTCTAATCCTTAGCAGGGATAAATCAAAATTTCTAGAGAAAAAAAACAAAATGAAATAATATGCATTATTCACAAAACCTGGAAAAGTTGTCCTCTAACTACTTTCAGTTTCAACAAATATTTGGTAGATATTTTATGAATGAAACAAAATTGAAGGAAATTGTCAGTGATTAATTTATGTACTTAGTCACTCAGTCATGTCGGACTCTTTGAACCCCATGGACTGTAGCCCACCAGGCTTCTCTGTCTATGGGATCCTCCAGGCAAGAATACTGGACTGGGTTGCCATGCCCTCCTCCAGGGGATCTTCCCAACTCGGACTGAACCTAGATCTCCCACACTGCAGACAGGTTCTTTATCGTCTGAGCCACCAGGGAAGCCCTGGGTTAATTTCTAATCCCCTTTCAGATAAAAAGCAGTGTGATGTTGGGGTCAAAGCTCAACCGTGACTTCTAATTTGAAGAGGGGGCAAACTTGAGGGTAGATTTTGTGAGACACACAAAACATTACCCTGGAGTAGCAGAAATATGTTTCCTGAATATGTCAGCAAAAACCGTGAAATGAATGAATGTTAAAAATTTGAGATTAAGATTTTCATCATTAGTTAATTACCAATCGAGATGATCATCTCAGGAATATCTGAGTTTCCTGAATACGTCAGCAAAAACCATGAAATAAATGAATCTTAAAAATTTGAGATTAAGATTTGCATAGTTAGTTAATTACCAATCGAGATGATCATCTCAGGAATATTTGAGTTACCTAAAATTTGCATTGATATAAAGGAGAATTTGGGAAAACTGCAATTCTGACATTTTCTTTTAATTTGTATTTTGTTACTTTTCTAGCTGAGGCACTGATTTTTGTTTAATAATTTAATTTGCCTTGTAAGAATGTAAACAACAACTAAAAATAAATTTTGAAACTGTATATAAATGGTTAAATATTTTCAGTTTCAATTTGAACAGAATTTCTTTTTAGTCACACATAATATTTACTAAAGTGAAAGTAACATAAATTAATTAATGAATAAAGTTTTAATAAGTGAGTGAATAAATGAATATTGTATACAAATGCCAGCAAAGGGAAGATAATTTGTATCTGGAAAAATAAGAATCATAAACAGTTTATCTTTACTTTGTATCACCTATTGAAACCTATTACCTATGAAATTACTTTTCCTAACTTCTAGATTTAAAGGGCCTAAATATATATATTCCCCTCCTTCTTCTTAACATTAACTTCATCCTAAAATTTATTTGCATAGAAACTAATTTTTAAAAAATAGTTTGTGTATAGCAGTATGTTGGTTATTCCACTATAGCATTAAAGTGTTTATAGTATACTAAAATACTGAAATTAAAAGCAAGTAACTTACTATACCTCTTTATTTAAAACTTAAGAGATTACATGGTTTCTGACTTTGACTTGCTATTTAAGAGGTTAAATATTATAAGGTGTATTTAATTTAAATGAATATAAACNTTTTTGAAAAATCTTTATACGGAAACAGTTTCATAAATAATAATCAATGTTAGATTTGATTTTATTTCATAAAAAGAAAATTCATTAGATTTCAAGTCAGTCTCTTTATTTCCTTTACTACGTTTTTTAACATAGGAAAAATATCCAGTATTTTGTGGGTAGTGTGAAGGGATTGCATTTTATGGGTCTGTGGAGAAAAGGCAGAGAATGTATAAATACACTCTAGAAAATCCATTTAACCCAGACATTGGTGGATTCTTTTTCAGTGTTTTATCTAAAAATGAGCATTAGTTTGTTGACTACATTATTTTCCTAAGCCCTTAGCTAATGGGGTACCCACTCCAGTATTCTTGCCTGGAGAATCCCAGGGATGGGGGAGCCTTGTGGGCTGCCGTCTATGGGGTTGCACAGAGTTGGACACGACTGAAGCAACTTAGCAGCAGCTAGTGGGGTGGAAGGTAGCTTATTCAATGCATGAGTAAGTCAGTAGAAAATGGCATTTGTTTCCCAAAAACCAAAATTTGATTATTGCTAACATTTTTGAGTATAGCACTTAGGAAAATAAGAGAGAGAGAAAAAGACAATAAAGACAAAGCAAAAAAAAAAAAAAAAAGTGCTCCACTCTGACTTCTCTGTAAGTGGAATGAGCCAGTCAATAATACAACTCAGTTCCTGGGCCTCTTGGACATGGATGCCCCATTTAGTTCTTCCAGATCAGTCTTTACAGTCTCAGACCCTCACAGATCACTGCAATTCTCTCAAGTTCATCTGGCTTGTCTAGCTTTCAGTGACACTGGCTCCCTGAAAACAAGCAAGAATTAATCAATCAAAAATGGCTTTAAACAAGTATTTCATGAATCCTTATTAAAGATAGGAACTCTATGTGAACATGGCCCATTTAAAAGAATATCTTAGTGTCTATAAGAATTATTGTACATAGCAGGTGATGTTAGATGTTTTTTGAATAAAAGAACCATTTGTATTACATTCATCACTAAGTCATGTCCAACTCCTTGAGACCTCAGGGACTAAAGCATGCCAGGTTCCTCTGTCCTCCACCTTATCTCCCGGAGTTTGCTCAAATTCATGTCCTTTGAGTCCATGATGCCAACTAACCATCTCATCTTCTGCCTCCCCCTTCTCCTCTTGCCCTCAGTCTTTAACAGCATCAGAGTCTTTTCCAATGAGTCTGCTTTTTGCATCAGGTGGCCAAGTGGAGCTTCAGCTTCAGCATCAGTCCTTCCAATGAATATTCAGTGTTTGATTTCCTTTAGGATTGACTTGATCTTCTTGCAGTCCAAGGGACTCTTAAGAGTCTTCTCCTGCACCACAATTTGAAAGCATCAATTCTTTGGTGCTCAGGCTTCTTTATGGTCCAGAATGTAACTGAGAGAAGAAAATGTAACAGCTTGGGGTGATAAAATAATTGAACACAATCAGCACCTGAGACATATATGTCACTACACTTAGTTTATTTGTGTGGTGACGCCCTTAAGCAGCAGCAAGACATTGAGAAGGAACGAAGTATTGAGCTCAAGGTATCTTTTATACCAAAACCTCCAGCACTTGGTAAAAATGAGTACTTGAAGTCATCTAATACCTTTGTGATTCCTAATACCTAGGTTCACAAGCTGCAATGTTCTCAGTTCTATCATTCTTAGGAAAACTAGAAGCACTGGTAAATGGTGGTGCTTTAGACACTGGAGAATTTCAGACCCCAGTGACAGAACTGATGCCATATGATCAACCTTTACAGAAACTCTAGAGGTGACAACATAAGTCACAAATCAAAGTCTCACAGGATGACTCCTAGCAGATGCCCTTCTAATGTCTCAGCATTCTCCAGGGTCAAATAGAATCCCAGAGGTATTTTTCCAACAGTGTAAATCACTACCTGCTCGCTCTCCATCAAGATATGCATTTTAGTATTTTTCTTAGAAAGGAAAACTCAGAAGAATCTTGACATTATTTCCTTTCTAACCAAAGTGATACTGTCATAGCTATGTCTATATCATTAATATTTTCATGGGACATCTATGTGCAGGGAGGTTTCAAGTTATATTATTTCTTGTAAGTCAGTTAGGTAGGTCCAAAGGTATTATTTTCATTTTAGGAGTAGGAAAACCAGTCTTCCTAGAATTTGAGTGACTTAGCTGATACCATGTGGGATCAGAAATAGTCCCCAGATTCCACATCACAGTTCTACTGAACCTCACTAACGTGGGTGGACTGGATAACACCTCTCTCCAGGGAAAATGCTTGTCTATTGTTAATTCTGTTACCTTTGTATAGCCTGAAAAGAGCAAACATTTTTAGAGAAAAGTGAACATCCCTAGGACCACTTTCAGATCTCCAGTGGAAAGGTAGAGCTTATTTCATTTCTTTGTGATGAGTCAATTTAAATTCTTGGATTAAAAAATTTATCAAAATAGTCATTATGTAAAAATTTTAAAAATCATAAATCCTGTGCAAATGATTGGGTCTTAATGGAGTTAGTGAAGTCACTGGTTCTCTTGGCTAAAGCAAACATCTGGTAAATTTATAGCTCATTGTCTCATAATTTAATGGCAAAAACAAAAATACTGTTATCACATCAATGGTCGACTAGCATAAGGAGCAAATGCTGTCATCCAGAAAGTAATCCCCTAGGAAAATGTTTTTCTAACTGATTAGCAAAGCTGGAACATGAGGACCCTGCATAATGAGGCAACTTTGTTTCTTAGCAACAGGAGAATAAAGCAGATTGAAATATGATGAGTCTGACGCTGGCAATGAATGGGGGAATCAGTGTAACTAAGAGAAGTTGATATGTATAAATGAAAGCCACTGAATGCTTTTCACTTTAAAAGATTTGGAGGGCAAATCCAGCATGGAGTATGATACTTGTGGCAAAACAAAACTCTGAAGAAAGAAAATTTGTTTTGCAGAAGAAAATGTTTCACTGTCTTTTATTATATTGGAAAATATTACAATCTAACAATAAGGAGTGAGAGTAAAGAAATGAAATTTACATGCTTTTTGAAAGCTATACTAGTGAAATAATCATAAAATGTAACACATCTTACAGATTAACATCAATTTTAATATACTAGGAGGGAATTTTCCCTAAAGATCATAATATATCAAAAATGTTAATTCATTTTCTCAAAACTCACTTGAAATTTCAATGGAATGGGGAGATTTTAATACGCAATATAAATATCTAATTCAATTCAATGCACACTTCTGGTGAATAATGATAATTTGCCAGGTACTTACTATGAACCAAACTCTTCCTAATGAAATTATATATATTATTTTATTTGATCTTTACAATATTAGTAAAGGAGGTGCTTATTTTTCTCATTCCCCAAAGGAAACCAGACACCTAAAGAACTTGGCTTGTGGTAGGCAGAATTCTAATATGACATAAGAATCCTACTGTGTGGTGTGCATGCTTCCTGCCTCTTGTGTTGTACATAAACCCCTACCCCTTAAAAATCAGTAGAGGACTTCTCTGGTAGTCCAAAAACTCCGGGTGTCCACTGCAGGGGAGCAAGGATTCCATCCCTGGTCAGGGAAGATCCCCTACAACATGCGCAGTTCAGCCAAAACAACAACAACAGAAAAAAACAAGCAGAATCGTGAATGTGGCTGGTAAATCACTTCTGTGTTTAGGTTACCAATTCATTCATTTTGAGTTAATCAAAAGGAATATGATCTGGATGTGCTTGATCTAACTAGGGAAATGCTTTAAAGTGTCTGACCACTTCTTGAAGGTAGAGAGATTGGAAATGTGAGCCAGCCTGTGGAGGGGCCACGTGACAAGGACTTGAGGGATGCCTCTAGGAAATAAGAGCGATCCCCGCTGGCAGGGTGACAGTGACCTCAGTCACGCAGTTGCAGGGAGTGAATCCTGCCCGTGACCAGTGAGCTTGGACGAGGGCTTGGAGCTTTAGCAAGGAGACTTAGACCTGAAAGTCACCTTGGTTTCACCCTGTGAGGCCTTAAGAAGAGGACCAGTACACTGGAAAATGACATTCAATAATGTTTAGATGATATATGCCTGTTTTTAAGATTAAATTTGTGATAATTTGTCATGTAGCAATAAAAAAATACAGTACATAAAGTATACTGCTATAATGTCAGTGAGATAGAAACACTGGGCAGTCTGCTTGTGATGGTCTTGACTTCAATCATCTTCATATCAACCCCGTATATATGAGGGGGTTTTGTTTGTAACCTATAGAAACTGATTTCTGGCTATCTGAAATAGAAATTAAAAGATTTCTTTTCATATGAAATGCTGAATATCTCACACAATTTTTTTTTAATAAAAAAAAAGGAAAGTTAAAAAAAAAAAAAGCAAGCTACCAAACAAAAACACCCTCAGGAAGAACAAGATAGGAAGCAGTTTCTAGAATTCCAGCTGAAAAAAATCTGCAGTCTTTGGGGAGTAGCTACTGTTGGAAGATGACAGTTTCAACTGCTTCAGTCCCGAAGCTCAAGATGCAGATTCTCCAGAAAGAAAGCCGCACCTTGGTCACAGCCCCACACCTGCAATCAGAGGGATGGAAAGGTGGTTGCCAAACTTCCAGAATCACAAATAGCAGAAAAGGTAGTAATCCTGAACTGTTTTTCATTTCTATTTTGGAAGAGATGGGGATATACCAGGGTTTTCCTGAGAAAGAGAAACAAGGGGATATATACAAAGAGGGAGATTTCTTTTAAGGAGTCGGTTCTACGTTTGGGGGCTGAGAAACTGGGAAATCTGAAACCTGTAGAGCAATCTGGCAGGCTGGAAATTCTGGCAATACTCCATGTGGTCTTGAGTCCAAAAGCAGTCTGGAAGGCAGAATTCTTTCCTCTTCCGGGACTCTCAGTCTTTCCACTTAAGGCCTTCAATTAAGTGGATGAGCCCACACACAGCATGGAGGGTAATCTGCTTTATTCAGGGTCTACCGATGTAAACGTCGCTGCTGCTGCTAAGTCGCTTCAGTCGTGTCTGACTCTGTGCGACCCCATAGACGGCAGCCGACTATGCTCCCCTGTCCCTAGGATTCTCCATGCAAGAATACTGGAGTGGGTTGCCATTTCCTTCTCCAATGCGTGAAAGTGAAGTCGCTCAGTCGTGCCCGACTCTTAGTGATCCCATGGACTGCAGCCTACCAGGCTCCTCCGTTTATGGGATTTTCCAGGCAAGAGTACTGGAGTGGGTTGCCATTGCCTTCTCCGATGTAAACATTAGTCACATCCAAAACTACCTTCACAGCAACATCTAGACTGATGTTTGGCCACACAGTTAAGAAGAGTAGCCTAACCAAGTTGACACATAAAATTAACTATCACAGAGAACTATGGGTGGGGGGGTGGGGGGCGGGGCTGGAAAAGTTGGAGGAGGCTTCCAGTGCTTCCACATGGTCTTCTTTATATGGTAGCCTTTTATTCTGGGCCAGGGAACCAATGAAAGGACTCTGAAAATTAGAAAGGACATCTTTCTAGAATGAATGCCACAATATTATCAGAGTTTGCACTGAAAATTACATAAACACCATAAATATTTAGCTTTAGCAAATTTATATTGATAGGAAAAAGCTGAATTCTCAAATGGGAGGTGGAAAAACATTGAAATCAAAATGAACCATTTAACTGAGCCTTTCCCCTTATGTCCAATCTACTACTAATATTAACTGAGTAAGCATCATGCTTGAAAGAAGCCTTGTAGTAGCTTTAACAGGATTTGATCAAAACATCCTTGGGATTTGACTTTGATTTGATATCAGAATTATAGTCAAGAATTGAAACAAGCTATCTCTGAGTAAAAACTGTATTTTGAATTTGTGTCCATTTAAAATGTAGATCCCCTGGAGGAGGGCATGGCAACCCACTCCAGTATTCTTGCCTGGAGAATCCCATGGACAGAGGAGCCTGGTAGGCTACCATTTATGGGGTCGCAAAAAGTCAGACACAACTGAGTAGGTTGCCATGCCCTCCTCCAGGGGATTTTCCCAACATAGGGATCGAACCCATATCTCTTATGTCTCTTGCATTGGCAGATGGATTCTTTACCACTGTCACCACCTAGGAAGTGAACAGACTTTATATTAAGGGGATGGGAAATCATTAGAATATGATATGATTCACAGGACAGCAACATGATTAAATTAAACATTTTAAAGGATAACTCTTGCTATTCTGTGGAGTATTTGTTGTAGGGCCACAAGGGCAGGTTTGTACAATACTCTAGAAATAAATGATAAGAGCTTGGAGTACTGAGATAGTAATAAGAAGCAGTCAGATATTTTTATATATTTTGAAAACTGAAGATGGCAAGATCTGATAAGGAATAAGATGTGGAATAATAATTATATTGGAGGATTGAGATGAGAACTGATATAAAGTATATCTACAACATAGTGCAGATGTTAAAGAAGTGTTACTTTTCATTAATAATATATAGAATTATTTAGAAGATACTTTATTTCTGAGACTCCTGGTGGTCTAGTAGTTAAGACTTTGCTTCCAATGCAGGGGGTCTGGATTTGATCCTTGGTTGGGGAGCTAAGATACCATATATCTTGTAGCTAAAAAACGAAAACATAAAACAGAAGTGATATTGCAACAAAATTCAATAAAGAATAAAAATAATACACATCAAAAAAGTTTTTTTTTAATAAGAGACATTATTTCTTTAAAGAATCTTATACAAAAGAGGCTTAACACCCTGATAGAATGTAAGCATCTACAGAAAGAAAGAAAGAATTAGTTGCTCAGTCATGTCTGAATCTTTGTGACCCCATGGGCTATAGTCAACCAGGCTCCTCTGTCCAAGGAATTTTACAGACACAAATACTGGAGTGGATTGCCATTTAATTCTCCGGGAAACATCTATAGAGTTTACTTAAAATCAAAAACGAAATTCAGTTCAATTCAGTTCACTCAGTTGTGTCCGACTCTTTGCGACCCCATGAACCGCAGCGTGCCAGGCCTCCCTGTCCATCACCAACTCCTGGAGTCCACCCAAACCCATGTCCATTGTGTCAGTGATGCCATCCAACCATCAACCATCTCATCCTCTGTCGTCCCCTTCTCCTCCTGCCCTCAATCTTTCCCAGCATCAGGGTCTTTTCAAATGAGTCAGCTCTCTGCATCAGGTGGCCAAAGTACTGGAGTTTCAGCTTCAACATCAGTCCTTCCAGTGAACACCCAGGACTGATCTCCTTCAGGATGGACTGGTTGGATCTCCTTGCAGTCCAAGGGACTCTCAAGAGTCTTCTCCAACACCACAGTTCAAAAGCATCAATTCTTCGGTGCTCAGCTTTCTTTATAGTCCAACTCTCACATCCATACATGACCACTGGAAAAACCATAGCCTTGACTAGATGGACATTTGTTGGCAAAGTAATGTCTCTGCTTTTTAATATGCTGTCTAGGTTGATCATAACTTTCCTTCCAAGGAGCAAGCGTCTTTTAATTTCATGGCTGAAATCNTTGTGCTTCCCTCAGCCCAGCGTTTCTCATGATGTATGCTGCATATAAGTTAAATAAGCAGGGTGACAATATACAGCCTTGACAGACTCCTTTCCCGATTTGGAACCAGTCTGTTGTTCCATGTCCAGTTCTAACTGTTGCTTCCTGACCTGCATACAGGTTTCTCAAGAGGCAGGTCAGGTGGTCTGGTATTCTTGTCTCTTTCAGAATTTTCCACAGTTTATTGTGATCCACACAGTCAAAGGCTTTGGCATAGTCAATAAAGCAGAAATAGATGTTTCTTCTGGAACTCTCTTGCTGTTTCCATGATCCAACAGATGTTGGCAATTTGATCTCTGGTTTCTCTGCCTTTTCTAAAACCAGCTTGAACATCAGGAAGTTCATGGTTCACATATTGCTGAAGCCTGGCTTGGAGAATTTTGAGCATCACTTTACTAGCATGTGAGATGAGTGCAATTGTGCAGTAATTTGAGCATTCTTTGGTACTATCTTTCTTTGGGATTGGAATAAAAACTGAACTTTCCAGTCCTGTGGCCACTGCTGAGTTTTCCAAATTTGCTGACATATTGAGTGCAGCACTTTCACAGAAATCGAGGTAACTGAAGACAAAGAAAAAAAGCAGTAAAAATTAGGATATTAAAAAGTTAATTTCTTTTCTTCTCACTGAATAGTCAATGTACATTATTATTCCTTTTGCTTTATGCTCAACCAAGAAAAAGGGAAGAATGGCAATTGGATGCAAGATTCAACTGCATTTAATTGCCCTTTTTAACTCAATCTAGCTTGTGTCTGAAAGCAATGGATTATACCAGAGAAAAATAGCTCCTTTCACCTGTAAGAGAATCTGTGAGACAGAAAAAAGTTCTGGCTTCAAATCTCAGTCTCTGGAGCACCACTAAAGTAAAAGGGTTTATCAGCACAGCCATAACCAGGGGTCTCCATGCTCCAGCCCAGAACAGTATTTCAGAATCTCTATTGTGTTCGTACATAAGAAATCACAAGAAGCAAGCCAGCTCTCTCCCTAAAGGATGGCTTAAATTTAATGAGCCTGTGGCAGTAAGAGCTTTTATCCCCTGAGCATACAGGTTCTTAGAAGACACTTTCATATTATGAATACAATATAAAGAGGATGGCTTATCTGTATCCTTTTAGAAACAAAAAATAATTGTAATTGTTAAGATCAGAATTATTTTGAAGATTATAAAAATAGTTTCTCTTACTGTTTTTTTAGGAAAGTCATCCTGATGTTCAATAATCATTTGTGAGAAAGAAAAGCATTCAGTAACCTTCCTTTTCTTCTCTGTTAGTGAGCCTCTGCTTCAAGGCAGCCCTGTTTTCTGTCCTCTCTCCCATGGTATAGATTTTTTCTCCACCAACCCCTGTGTCTTTCCCCAGCTATAGAATTTTCTATTTTCTTGTAGCTTTGATTCTGTTAACTATACTTAGTTTGTCTGTATGCTTGGTCAGATGGTCATTCCCCCCTCCCCCTTAAGTGAAATAGAAAGGCTAAAGCAGAGTGGATTGGGGGAGATTCCTTTTTCTTAACTGGTATAAAGGTTCAGAACTGTGCCCTGGCCAAGTCCTTTCTCCGGAGTATGAGCCGTTTTTATGGAGAAGCCTCTGAGAGTGTTTCCCAATACTCTTCCTGCCAGAGACATGTGAGTATCTTTCTGAGCACTTCACCATGAGAACCTGGTAGGATTAATAAAGAGAAAGCTTATGAAAGTGTGGAGGGCTCCCACTAAAGCTGAGCTCCAGAGGGTGGGAGGGAAGGTTCACTTTCATGCTAGCCCACACTCCATCTCCAGTAAGTCATGGAAATTACCACTGAAGTATTTCTACCATTCTTCTTTGTTGGATGAAGTTTGTGGAAATGAGGAGGAAAGATGAAAAAAAGAAAATGTGTTTATTACTTGATATTCACCAACCTCAGAATTCCTTGGTACGTCTAACTAAGTGAAAGTGTTAGTCGCTCAGTCATATCCAACTCTTAGAGACCCCATGGCCTGTAGCCTTCCAGGCTCCTCTGTCCACGGGGTTCTCCAGACAAGAATACTGGAGTCGGTTGCCATTCCCTTCTCCAGAGGATCTTCCCAACCCAGAGATTGAACCCAGGTCTCTGCATTGCAGGCAGATTCTTTATTGTCTAAGCCACCCAGGAATCCCTCAGTTCAGTTCAGTTCAGTTCAGTCGCTCAGTCGTCTCCGACTCTTTGTGACCCCATGAATTGCAGACAACCAGGCCTCCCTGTTCATCATCATCTCCTGGAGTTCACCCAGACTCACATCCATCAAGTCCATGATGCTATCCAGCCATCTCATCCTCGGTCGTCCCCTTCTTCTCCTGCCCCTAAACCCTCCCAGCATCAAAGTCTTTTCCAATGAATCAGCTCTTCGCATGAGGTGGCCAAAGTACTGGAGTTTCAGCTTCAGCATCATTCCTTCCAAAGAAAACCCAGGGTTGATCTCCTTCAGAATGGACTGGTTGGATCTCCTTGCAGTCCAAGGGATTCTCAAGTCTTCTCCAACACCACAGTTCAACAGCATCAATTCTTCAGCACTCAGCCTTCTTCACAGTCCAACTCTCACATCCATACATGACCACTGGAAAAACCATAGCCTTGACTAGACGGACCTTAGTCGGCAAAGTAATGTCTCTGTTTTTGAATATGCTGTCTAGGTTGGTCTTAATTTTTCTTCCAAGGAGTAAGCGTCTTTCAATTTCATGGCTGCAATCACCATCTGCAGTGACTTTGGAGCCCCCCAAAATAAAGTCTTACACTGTTTCCACTGTTTCCCCATCTATTTCCCATTAAGTGTTGGGACCAGATGCCATGATCTTCGTCTTCTGAATGTTGAGCTTCAAGCCAACTTTTTCACTCTCCTCTTTCACTTTCATTAAGAGGCTTTTTAGGTCTTCTTCACTTTCTGCCATAAGGGTGGTGTCATCTGCATATCTGAGGTTATTGATATTTCTCCCTGGCAATCTTGATTCCAGCTGTGTTTCTTCCAGTCCAGAGTTTCTCATGATGTACGCTGCATATAAGTTAAACAAGCAGAGTGACAATATACAGCCTTGATGTACTCCTTTTCCTATTTGGAACCAGTCTGTTGTTCCATGTCCAGTTCTAACTGTTGCTTCCTGACCTGCATACAGATTTCTCAAGAGGCAGGTCTGGTGGTCTGGTATTCCCATCTCTTTCAGAATTTTCCAGTTTATTGTGATCCACACAGTCAAAGGCTTTGGCATAGTCAATAAAGCAGAAATAGATGTTTTTCTGGAACTCTCTTGCTTTCTCCATGATCCAGTGGATGTTGGCAATTTGATCTCTGGTTTCTCTGCCTTTTCTAAAATCAGCTTGAACATCAGGGAGTTCACAGTTCATGTATTGCTGAAGCCTAGCTTGGAGAATTTTGAGCATTACTTTACTAGCACATGAGATGAGTGCAATTGTGCAGTAGTGTGGGCATTCTTTGGTACTATCTTTCTTTGGGATTGGAATGAAAACTGACCTTTTCCAGTCCTGTGGCCACTGCTGAGTTTTCCAAAGTTGCTGGCGTATTGAGTGCAGCACTTTCACAGCATCATCTTTCAGGATTTGAAATAGCTTAAGTGGACTTCCATCACCTCCACTAGCTTTGTTCGTAGTGATGCTTTCTAAGGCCCACTTGACTTCACTTTCCAAGATGTCTGGCTCTAGATTAGTGATCACATCATCATGATTATCTGGGTCATGAAGATCTTTTTTGTACAGTTCTTCTGTGTAGTCTTGCCATCTCTTCTTAATATCTTCTGCTTCTGTTAGGTCCAGACCGTTTCTGTCCTTTATCAAGCCCATCTTTGCATGAAATGTTCCCTTGGTATCTCTAATTTTTTTGAAGAGATCTCTAGTCTTTCCCATTCTGTTCTTTTGCTCTATTTCTTTGCATTGATCGCTGAAGAAGGCTTTCTTATGTCTTCTTGCTATTCTTTGGAACTCTGCATTCAGATGCTTATATCTTTCCTTTTCTCCTTTGCTTTTCACCTCTCTTCTTTTCACAGCTATTTGTAAGGCCTCCCCAGACAGCCATTTTGCTTTTTTGCATTTCTTTTCCATGGGGATGGTCTTGATCCCTGTCTCCTGTACAATGTCACGAACCTCATTCCATAGTTCATCAGGCACTCTATCTATCAGATCTAGGCCCTTAAATCTATTTCTCACTTCCACTGTATAATCATAAGGGATTTGATTTAGGTCATACCTGAATGGTCTAGCGGTTTTCCCTACTTTCTTCAATTTAAGTCTGAATTTGGTAATAAGGAGTTCATGATCTGAGCCACAGTCAGCTCCTGGTCTTGTTTTTGTTGACTGTATAGAGCTTCTCCATCTTTGGCTGCAAAGAATATAATCAATCTGATTTCGGTGTTGACCATCTGGTGATGTCCATGTGTAGAGTCTTCTCTTGTGTTGTTGGAAGAGGGTGTTTGCTATGACCAGTGCATTTTCTTGGCAAAACTCTATTAGTCTTTGCCCTGCTTCATTCCGCATTCCAAGGCCAAATTTGCCTGTTACTCCAGGTGTTTCTTGACTTCCTACTTTTGCATTCCAGTCCCCTATAATGAAAAGGACATCTTTTTTGGGTGTTAGTTCTAAAAGGTCTTGTAGGTCTTCATAAAACCGTTCAACTTCAGCTTGTTCAGCATTACTGGTTGGGGCATAGACTTGGATAACTGTGATATTGAATGGTTTGCCTTGGAGACGAACAGAGATCATTCTGTCGTTTTTGAGATTGAATCCAAAGACTGCATTTCAGACTCTTTTGTTGAGCATGATGGCTACTCCATTTCTTCTGAGGGATTCCTGACCACAGTAGTAGATGTAATGGTCATCTGAGTTAAATTCACTCATTCCAGTCCATTTTAGTTCACTGATTCCTAGAATGTTGACGTTCACCAATCCCTGTGTCTAACTAAATATTTAGGCTCTCTTTCTTTCCTCTTCTCCTGAAACCACAGGATCAGCTCAGACTACTGATAACAGGATGTCTAGTTGCCTTGCAGATACAGCAGAAACAAAACTGCAAGTCTTGTAACAAGGGCATGTACCAAGGAGGAAGTAAGTAAGTAAGTGAAGTCACTCAGTCGTGTCCGACTCTTTGGGACCCCGTGGACTGTAGCCTACCAGGCTTCTCCGTCCATGGGCTTCTCCAGGCAAGAATACTAGAGTGGGTTACCATTTCCTTCTCCAGTGGATCTTCCCGACTCAGGGATCGAACCTGGGCCTCCCGCATTGGAGGCAGACGCTTTAACCTCTGAGCCACCAGGGAAGATAGCTGCTGCTATGTCACTTCAGTCGTGTCCGACTCTGTGTGACCCCATAGACGGCAGCCCACCAGGCTCCCCCGTCCCTGGGATTCTCCAGGCAAGAACATTGGAGTGGGTTGCCATTTCCTTCTGCAATGCATGAAAGTGAAAAGTGAAAGTGAAGTCGCTCAGTCGTGTCTGACTCTTCACGACCCCATGGACTGCAGCCTATCAGGCTCCTCCGTCCATGAGATTTCCTAGGCAAGAGTACTGGAGTGGGGTGCCATCGCCTTCTCCGCCAGGGAAGATAAGCCCTCCTCAAATAATATTTGGAACCTGTGTTTCCTTTCCAGAGCCAAGAAAGCTAGAACGTTACCAGAACCTGAAAGTTGGAAACTTTTCAGAAAGGAGGGATCTTGTCCAGGAAGATCTGGTGCTGAAATCCATCTTTCCATATCTTCAATACCATAAATGGCCCTCCAGTGCAAGAGCTTAAAAAAAAAAAAAGTTTAAAGCACTCCATCATAAACCTCCCCTGACAGCAAATTCTGCATACCAGGCTGTTCTTCCTAACTCATAAAAGTTTGACACAAGCCCTGGATCCAGGAGACAGATCTGAGACCTGCCTCCTGTCTCCTTTGCCAGTGGACTTCTCAATAGAACTTTCTTTTTTCAAAAGCTGGTGCCACAGTATTGGCTTCTAGGTGCATTGGGCAGCAAACCTTGGCTTGACCAGACTCCCTCCCAAACCTCTTGAGCACTGGTCTCAGGATACTTATGCTCAGGAAGCTGAATGGGGGAACACAGTTGTGGAGATATTCAACTCAATCACAGCAGAGCTCCCTAGCTGTGTATGGGGGGGGTGGGGAGACAGTGGCCACCCTCTTTGAATCACCCTAGCTACTTGTCTCTAAAAATAGCCTCTTATCTAGACTTCAGAGTGTTCTACAAATATTACCATTTTCTTCCTGTGCCATGATGTGAAAAAGGTTAGAAAGGACTGCTTTGACAACAATGAATTTGAAAGAATTCCAAAAGGATGCCTGTTTTCTTCCAGGGCATGGCTGTTTTCCTAGGAGTTTAATGTAATGGGAAATAAGTGAAATTTTCTTATTTCTTCCACTGGCTCGGTGTAACTTTGAGTAAAGGACTTCAACATTGTGAAATGAGAGGTCAAGAAGAGATGATCTCTAAGAGTTTAATGTTCTTTGTGTTTCTGGACATTTTACAATAAATGCAAGAATAGACATAAATTTGAGGCATGAACTATATACCCATAGACCTACCAAGGTCTTTGACATGTTTTGTACAAAGTGGCTTCCTTTGATTTATGAATCTCACCCAAATAATGCTTTTTTTCCCCATAGCTTTTAGCATTTACTTGTCTATTTAAAGCAAATGTCAAGAAACTGATTTCAGACCACATCTCATCATAGAATGTCTTCATCAGTAGCAAAATCTCTCTGAAGGTCAATCTGAAAGAGAACACAAATTGGTTATTTTAAATAAAAGTTGCTAAAGTAGATAACAAGTAATTACAGACAATGTAAGAATGAGTTACACAGATTCATTTTTTAATGCAAATTGGAATATTCTGCTAATGTTTTTAATCAATTTTTTTATTGAATGGATATATCCATTTGATAGAAAAGAGAAGAGAACATTTCATCTTAGGCAGATGATTAGGATATTCTATCAGCAGTCCTTAGACTGTAGCCAGTTCAATCATCTGTAGACAAGAACTCAACCCAAAAAATTCTTGAGAAGATGTTCATCATATATCCTACATGTCATAAGTTCTAGGAGAAAATGGGCAAAGTTATAGCAAAAAGGGCTAAGGGAGATTCATAATACTTCTCTTGCATTAGTCTCATCGGTGGTTTCTAAATGTTTAGACTGCATCTCTGTCTTCAGAAATAATTGCATTCAATGGGGTAAATCCTGACATTGGAGAATATTCCTGTGACTAAGTGAGTGAATTACAGAGAGGCATTAAATATTTGACCAAAATGATGTTAATTCCAAACAGAGATTTCTCACTACTTTTTGAATATGGGATGCCCATCATTAACTTCAAGATGATCTTAGGTGGTTCACAGAGAGTACTAAGTAGCATTGACTCACCTGGTGAGAAAGTCACTAAGTGTTCAGTTTTTTTTCATTCCTTACTCATTAGTTCAATAGACAGTCTTAGTTTGATACTAATTTCTTTCTCTTATTTTTAACTTTCTATAATTATGAATATGCCATATTTATATACTGTTCATAAATCAAAACTTCAATAAAAATTGCTAATCTAAACTGTCCATTTTCCCTCACTGGAGGTCAATATTATTACTAACTTTATTTATAATTTTCCCATTATGGATTACTCAAATATATATATTAATACTATTTTCCTTATCTAAATAGTGTTATATCATATATAATTCTATGCTGTGTTTTTAGAATTATTTTGGGGTTTAAACACTTACTAATATCCCTTTTAGACAGAAAGATCTGTGTTTCATCAATTAATCAATTAGTAGAGTCAAGTTAAAATTTTATAACAACTTTAACTGTATTAGTTTTAAGGTCCATATAATGCTTTCTTTATAAATACACTTAAGTAAAATTCTTAAAACTTGAATCAATGTAAAGGAAAAAAAAATCCTGAATGGACGTTCAAATGAGTATGGCCCCTACCATCACTGAAAAAATTTTTAAAGAATATACTCATCATTTATTAAGGAAAAAGGAAAATGAACTGGGTAGAAGACAGGGATTATAATAAACAAATATGTAAGATATATCTAAGTCTATTGAACTATGGACTATAGATACCACTACTACTAATTTTTTTTTCATAAAACTTGGGATAAAATTTCCACACTAAGGGATAGTAAGAACAAAGCTGCTTCTTATAAATGAACATTCTTATACATTATTCTTGGTGCAATACCTAGGACTGGGTTGCATCGTTTCAATTTGTTTGCCAAAAGTAGTTATGGCAATTTATACTCCAAAAGTAACACTTGGAAATTTCTGTTTCTCCTCAAACATTGGTATTACCAGATTTTAAGTGTTCTCAATTTAATTGAGTGTCATTGTAATGTCAATTTGTATTTCTTGACTATTAACAAGGTTGGCTGAACAGCTGTCATACCTGAATGGTCTAGTGGTTTTCCCTACTTTCTTCAGTTTAAGTCTGAATTTGGCAATAAGAAGTTCATAGTCTGTGCCACAGTCAGCTCCCAGTCTTGTTTTTGCTGACTTGTATAAAACTTCTCCATCTTTGGCTACAGAGAATATAATCAATCTGATTTCAGTATTGACCATCTGGTAATGTCCATGCGTAGAGCCTTCTCTTCTGTTTTTGGGAGAGGGTGTTTGATATGACCAGTGCATTCTCTTGGCAAAACTCTATTAGCCTTTGCCCTGCTTCATTCTGTACTCAAAGGCAAAATTTGCCTGTTACTCCAGATATTTCTTGACTCCCGACTTTTGCATTCCAGTCCCCTATAATGAAAAAGACATCTTTTTTGTGTGTTAATTCTAGAAGGTCTTGTAGGTCTTCATAGAACTGTTCAACTTCAGCTTCTTCAGCATTACTGGTCGGGGCATAGACTTCGATTACTGTGATAGTGAATGGTTTGCCTTGGAAACCAACAGAGATCACTCTGTCATTTTTGAGATTGCACCCAAGTACTACATTTTGGACTCTTTTGTTGACCATGATGGCTACTCCATTTCTTCTAAGAGATTCTTGCCCATAGTAGTAGATATAATGCCCACCTGAGTTAAATTCATCCATCCCAGTCCATTTTAGTTTGTTGATTCCTAAAATGTTGATGTTCACTTGCCATTTCCTGTTTTACCACCTCCAATTTGCCTTTATTCAAGGACCTAACATTCCAGGTTCCTATGCAATATTGCTCTTTTCAGCATCAGACTTTACTTCTATCACCAGTCACATCCACAACTGGGTGTTGTTTTTGCTTTGGATCTGTCTTTTCATTCTTTCTGGAGTTATTTCTCCACTGATCTCCAGTAGCATATTGGGCACCCACTGACCTGGGGAGTTCATCTTTCAGTGTCCTATCTTTTTGCCTTTCCATACTATTCATGGGGCTCTAAAGGCAAGAATCCTAAAGTGGTTTGCCATTCCCTTCTCCAGTGGACCATGTTTTGTCAGAACTCTCCACCATGACCCATCCATCTTGGGTGGCCCTACATGAAATGGCTCATAGTTTCATTGAATTAGACAAGACTGTGGTCCATGTGATCAGATTGGTTACTTTCCTGTGATTGTGATTTTCAGTCTGTCTGCCCTCTGATGGAGAAGGGTAAGAGGCTTATGGAAGCTTCCTGATGGGAAAGACTGACTGAAGAAGAAATTGGGTCTTGTTCTGATGAGCAGGGCCATGTCCAGTAAATCTTTAATCCAATTTCCTGTTGATGGGTTGGGCTCCAAATTGCAGATAGTGACTGCAGCCATGAAATTAAAAGATGCCTGCTCCTTGGAAGAAAAGTTATGATCAACCTGCTGCTGCTAAGTCACTTCAGTCGTGTCCGACTCTGTGCAACCCCATAGACGGCAGCCCACCAGCCTCCCCCATCCCTGGGATTCTCTAGACAGCATATTAAAAAGCAGAGACATTACTTTACCAACAAAGGTCTGTCTAGTCAAAGCTATGGTTTTTCCAGTTGTCATGTATGGATATGAGAGTTGGACTATAAAGAAAGCTGAGCACTGAAGAATTGATGCTTTTGAACTGTGGTGTTGGAGAAGACTCTTGAGAGTCCCTTGGACTGCAAGGAGATCCAACTAGTCAGTCATAAAAGAAATCAGTCCTGAATATTCATTGGAAGGACTGATACTGAAGCTGAAACTCCAATGCTTTGGCCACCTGATGCGAAGAACTGACTCATTGGAAAAGACCTTGATGCTGGGAAAGATTGAAGGCAGGAGAAGGGGACAACAGAGGATGAGATGATTGGATGGCATCACTGACTCAATGGACATGAGTTTGAGTAAACTCCAAGGGTTGGCAATGGACAGGGAGGCCCAGCGTGCTGCAATCCATGGGGTCACAAAGGGTTGGACATGACTGAGCAACTGAACTGAACTGAACAACTGTCTGTATGTATAATGGCTATTTGGATCTTCTCTTTTGTAATGTATATACTCTTGTACTACATTGTCTTTCCATATTAATTTTGAAGTGACATTTCATGTATTTTCTGAATATAGGTTGTCATCAGTTATGTATGTTTCCAATATCTTCATTCATTATTTAGCTTTTTATTTCACTGTCTTCCTTTGTGGTTTTTGAAGACAAGAAATTCTTCATTCTAGTATAGTAAAAACCATCTTATCCTTTGATCCATTTTCAGAGGTAAATATTAC
>SJYQ01003741.1:103280-136015 GCA_006410935.1 Redunca redunca
GATGCATGAAGCATGAATGCTTATTTTATGGAATATTATGAAATTAACTTGACATGAAAATTGAATAAGGAAAACACAAGAAAATTATATAATCAAATCTAACATATAAATACAAATATATTAATAAAATTCTAGAAAGAAAGCAACTATGTATTAAAAATATGCATCATAATCAGGTAATTTATTCTAGGACTATAAGGATGGTTTATTATCAGAAAAAGAAATTGATATAATTCAGTATAAAAGCAAATTAAGAGAGTGCTATGGACTGAATATTTACATTCCCATAAAGAAGCTTCCCAGATGGAGCTAGTGGTAAAAATCTAGCCTGCCATTACAGGAGACCTAAGAGAAGTGGGTTGATCCCAAGGTTGGGAAGATCCCCTGAAGAAAGGCATGGCAACCCCCTCTGGTATTCTTGCCTAGAGTATCCCACGGACAGAGAAGCCTGGCAGGCTACAGTCCATGGGGTTACAAAGAGTCAGATATGACTGAGGTGACTTAGCACATAACATGCTCATGCTGGTCTACCTGAAAAAAAACAAGAAAAATTCTGTAAAGTAATAGAACCAGTAAAAGAGTTAGGTGACAAGGTTAACATTTATAAGATTTAATGGGCATTTCCATATAACAGCAATAACGAAATAGAAAATATATAGTAAATGAATATCTCCTCAATATAAACATAATATCTAACATAGGTAATGGAAGAATACTTTGGAAATTTTTTTAAAAAGCATGCCTGAAAGACATAAAATGAAGCCATCTTTTTTATCTGGATGATTGCACTAGTTTCACAGCTGATTTCTTTCCTTCTGCAATATTCTTATCTCCAGCAGCCAGAGGGATCCATTTACAATGTGAGCTAGATTCATCCAAAGCTTGCCAATGTCTTCCTTTTCCTTTAGAACAAAGCAGAGGTCGCAACAGATTCCTACAAGCCTCAGATCTGGTCAACAGTGCCCTTTGAACTTCATCTCCTGTGCTACCCTCACTCACTTTGCTCCAGTCTTTTTTCTCTCTCCTGAGCTCACCACTCAAATTTATATGGTTCCCTCTCTGAAATCTCCGTCCTTCAAGCACTCCTGACTACTTAGCCATTTGTTCAAATGTCCCATTTTCATTACTTTCTTACAGAACAGGTTGCTCTCTTTTGCTCTCTGCCCTCTTTATTCTGTTTTCTGTTTCTCCAAGGCACGATTTGCCATCTGATGTTCTATATGTTTACTTGTCTATTTGTCTGCTGATGGTCTCTTCCCTTCTCCCTCCCAAATTTCATCAAGACAGTAACTGTCTTTCTTCACTACTGTGTTCCATTCCCAGTACCTAGATGAACTTATGGATGGGAAGTGCAGTGATATTTCCAAAATACCACCAAAATAATGTTGCTTCTCACCAAAATAATCCATTTCACTTAACAAAACTCTCAAATCAACATTGATATAAGGTTTCATTTGATATAGGATTTCCATGTTGGAGAAATTAATTCTAAAGAATAACAAAGACTAAAGGCATAAAGGTGTATTTGAAGAAAAAGTAGAGCAGAGACTCACCCCACCAGTGCATTAGTATGCATGCTAAGTCATTTCAGTCATGTCTGACTCTTTGCGACCCCAAGGACTGTAGCCCTCCAGGTTCCTCTGTCCATGGGATTCTCCAGGTAAGAATCCTGGAGTGGGTTGCCATGCCTTCCTCCAGGTGACCTTCCTGATCTAGGATTTAACCTGTGTCTCTTGTTTCCTGCACTGGCAAGTGGATTCTTTACCATTAACACCACCTGGGCAGCCTAGGACATTAGCATATAGCTATAATAATTAATACTTTATTTTATCAGTGAAGTTTCAATTTAAAAAATGGATAAGATTAGAGATCATAGAGACAGCAAGCAATATGTGAGGGCCTTGAGGAATGAGAGACAGAACATTTTAATCTTTAAAGGGAAAGAAACATTTATATTGTTAAGATGATTCATTTTTCTTTAAAAATATAAATAGAACTTTATTTCACACAAAACAATAGTCATACTGAATCAAAGATCTAAATGTGAAACACTAAACTGTTGGAATATAATAAAGGATGCATTTACAATATTGGAATAAGTAGAGAAAGAATCCTTAGAGAAGAACCCACAAATACAAGTGACAGAGGAAAAACAAGTAACTTCCACTATATCAAAATATACACTTCTTGTGCCAAAAATAAAAAGAATGAAACAAAAAGGCAAGTTATATTCTGGGAAAAGATATCTATAACACGTAGTATAGACAGGCATTGATTAAACCCAAGGGGGAAAAAGAGGTGATGCAAAAGCAATCAAAGGATTTGAAAAGGAATAAAAAAAGAAAGAGAGGAAACCCAATGGCCAATTGTATATGAACAGGTGTTTACATCACTAGTCATTAAAGAAAAAAATCTAAGAAATAGTGAAATGCCATTGCTTAATAATTAGATTTGCATGCAAAAAAAAAAAACCACACACACACACAACTATTTTTAAAACTTTGGCAACTCAACATTTATGTGAAGTTTTCTTTGAGAATAAGAAAATCTAGTACATTGCAATTGGGAGGTGATCAGCTACAGTCACTTTGGAACAACTTGTCAATGTTTAATATATTTGAGAATGGCTGCCCTTGCATAACAGAAGACATTTATGGAGCTATTAATGGCAACAATTCTTGAAATAAAAAAGTGAGAACAAGCCATGTCTACACGTAAGAGAATGAATAAAATGAATACCTATGTCTATGTGTATCAATTGGAACAAGTTAAAGGGTCTTACATTCGTGAAATGGGGTTTTCAGATCCTAAAAGGTGGTGCTGATAAAGTGCTGCACTCCGTATGCCTGCAAATTTGGAAAACTCAGCAGTGGCCACAGGACTGGAAAAGATCAGTTTTCATTCCAATCCCAAAGGGCAATACCAAAGAATGTTCAAACTACCACACAACTGTACTCATCTCACATGCTAGCAAAATAATGCTCAAAATTCTCCAGGACAGGCTTCAACAGTACATGAACCATGAATTTCCAGATGTTCAAGCTGGATTTAGAAAAGACAGAGGAACCAGAGATCAAATTGCCAACATCTGTTCTATCATCAAAAAAACAAGAGAGTTCCAGAAAAACATTTACTGTTGCTTTATTGATTAAGCCAAAGCCTTTGACTGTGTGTGGATCACAACAAACTGTGGAAAGTTCTTCAAGAGATGGGATTAACAGACCACCTTACCTGCCTCTTGAGAAATCTGTATGCAGGTCAATAAGCAACAGCTAGAACTAGACATGGAATAACACACTGGTTCCAAGTCAGGAAAGGAGTATGTCAAGGCTGTATATTGTCATCCTACTTGTTGAACTTAAATGCAGAGTACATCATGCAAAATGCCACGCTGGATGAAGCACAAGCTGAAATCAAGATTGCCAGGAGAAATATTGATAACCTCAGATATGCAGTTTATACCACCCTTATGGCAGAAAGTGAAGAGGAACTAAAGAGCCTCTTAATGAAGGTGAAAGAGGAGTGTGAAAAATCTGGCTTAAAACTCAACATTCAAACCACTAAAATCAAGGCATCTGTTCCCATCACTACATGGCAAATAGATGGAGAAACAATGGAAATGGTGAGAGACTTTTTCTTGGACTCCAAAACCACTACAGATGGTGACTGCAGCCATGAAATTCATAGACACTTGGCTCTTTGGAAGAAAACTTGTGATCAACCTAGACAGCATATTCAAAAGCAGAGACATTACTTTGCCAACAAAGGTCCATCTAGTCAAAGCTATGGTATTTCTAGTAGTCATGTATGGATGTGAGAGTTGGGCTATAAAGAAAGATGAGCAACGAAGAACTGATGCTTTTGAACTGTGGTTTGGAGAAGACTCTTGAGAGTCCGTTGGACTGCAAGGAGATCCAACCGGTCCATCTTAAAGGAAATCAGTCCTGAATATTCATTGGAAGGACTGGTGCTGAAGCTGAAACTCCAATATTTTGGCCACTTGATGCGAAGAACTGACTCACTGGAAAAGACCCTGATGCTGGGAAAGATTGAGGGCAGGAGAGAAGGGGACCACAGAGAATGAGATGGTTTGATAGCATCACTGATTCCATGGACATGAGTTTGAGCAAACTCGGGGAGTTGGTGTTGAACAGAGAAGCCTGGCGTGCTGCAGTCCATGAGGTTGCAAGAGTCAGACACAACTGAGCGACTGAATTGAACTGAGCGCCAAAGAATTGATGCTTTGGAGAAGACCCTTGAGAGTCCCCTGGACTGCAAGGAGATCAAACCAGTAAGTCCTAAAGGAAATCAGTCCTGAATATTCACTGGAAGGACTGATGCTGAAACTGAAACTCCAATACTTTGGCCACCTGATGCGAAGAACTGACTCATTGGGAAAGCCCCTGATGCTGGGAAAGATTGAAGGCAGGAGGAGAAGAAGTCAGGAGAGGATGTGATGGTTGGATGGCATCACTGACTTGATGAACAAGAGTTTGAGCAACCTCTGGGAGTCGGTGATGAACTGGGAAGCCTGGCATGCTGCATTCCATGGGGTCACAAAGAGTTGGACATGACCGAGCGCCTGAACTCTCTGATGGGTTTAGTTTTGGATAACAGAACTGGGACACATAGGACAAAAGTGACATCCACTTCATCTGTATATTAACTTATTTCATTAAAAAAGTATGCAGCAGAAGTACAAAATTCAAATATTAGTAAATCTTGATTGTGACATATACATTTAGACATGCGATTTAAGAAAAAAATGCAGATGCGAAACTCAAATGACTGAAGTAGCATTTTATTTTTGTAAATCCTAACGGCTTAAATGTATTCATGTATCTGTGAAATGACTATTTTCCCCTGTGGATTAAATTTATATTAGATTTGATAAAGCCATACACATAACCTTGGTCTTTGGTTAAGTCTGTTATTCTATTAATTTAGCCTATTACTGTCTCTGTCAAGTGACTGAATTTATTGTGTTCACTGATTCATAATCAAGCTGCAATTACTTTGAAAGAATGAAGGACCATATTCAAGCCTTCTACCGTTGTTATAGCTGAACAGCTGTCTACACACAGATGCAAACGATGTTTATGGTATCTTGCACACCACAATACAGCCTAGTCTTGGCTCGGCTTTGATTATCTTGTCAATTGCTTTGTAAATAAACCGACCTGTACCTATTCACTTGGGTACAACATCCAAATATAAAACTGTGCTACTCCTGAACTTTTTTATTTTTTTTGGATCACAAATTAAAATCAGACCAATGCTCACCTCTATGCATGTTGAGTTTTCTCTCCAGGTAGGCTATATGTTGCCATCTTTTATTACTGTTGTCTTGGTGAATCTTTGATTGCTGTTGTTGTTGTGTAGTTCCTAAGTCGTGTCTGACTCTTTGCAACCCCACAGACTATAGACCGCTAGGTTCCTCTGTCCATAGAATTTTCCAGCAAGAATACTGGAGTGGGTTGGCAATTCCTCCTCCAGGGGATCTTCCTGATCCAGGCATCAAACCCACATCTGTTGCATCTCCTGCATTGCAGGAGGATTCTTTACCACTGCACCCCCCTGGGAAGCCCCTCAAAACCATGCATTGGCTGGGAAACAAAACAACAACAAAAAAGAAAACACGTTAATGAACCCTAAATATGACATTCACTGTACTAGGTTCTGGGAATACAATGATGAACAAAATTCAGAATCTGCTCTGAAGAAGTTAATAATAGTCAGGTTATAGTTACTATTATATCTGCCCAAATACTTGCTGAGAGGAAAACAATGCAATTAACCTAAAATATTTTATGCCTTTTCTTTTCTGAAACTACATCTTAGGCATTTCATTAAAGGTTAAAGGGAGTTTAAATAAATATTAGCTGAGTTATTCGAAAGATGATGTGATAAAGTAAAATAAGTATACATGAAGTTCTCTGAAAATGATTATTAAATTGGGCTTAACAGAATAAAACAAATTTTAAAGAGAATTAAATGTAAGTATAGGATCTGCAGATAACATCCATATGCAGAAACAAAAAAAAAAAAAAAGAGGCACTTAAGACATTGGACATCCCTTGTAGATGTCAGGAAGGTTGTCATTTCCAGTGGCTGGTGGACAGGTCTAAGATGTGTATAAAAAACTTGGGAGTTTCTTCGACTCTGGAAAGAAATGAACTTTGATTACATAGAACACAACAAAAACATCATCTCTATAGACAGTTTCAGCCGTTCTCCACCCAAATAGACAGATGGCTTCTCAGGACACTTAGTACATTCGCAAACTTTAGCTCAGAACTTAGGGAGAAAGAAAAATGAATTTAGTCACAACCAAAGATACTAATATTACAGCCTCAACTTGTAATGCTTCTACAGGGTTGGCTTAGCTTGTTTTTCATGCACAAATTCAAATGCAAATGATCTGAGTTATTATTACTCCATTTTAAAAAATTAATTTATTTTACTTGGAGGATAATTACTCTACAATATTACAGTGGTTTTGCCATACATTCACATGAATCAGCCATGGGTGTACATGTGTTCCTCATCCTGAGCCCCCCTCCCACCTCCCTCCCCATCTCATCCCTCAGGGTCATCCCAGGGCACCAGCCCTGAGCACCCTCTCTCATGCATTGAACCTGGGCTGGTGATCTGTTTCACATATGAAAATATACATGTTTCACTTCTGTTCTCTCAAATCATCCCACCCGCACCTTCTCTCACAAAGTCCTAAAGACTGTTCTTTACATCTGTGTCTCTTTTGTTGTCTCGCATATAGGGTCATCATTACCATCTCTCTAAATTCCAAATATATGTGTTAATGTAATGTATTGGTGTTTTTCTTTCTGACTTACTTCACTCTGTATATTAGGCTCCAGTTTCATCCACTTCATTAGAATGATTCAAATGCATTCTTTTTATTGGCTGAGTAATATTCCATTGTGTATGTGTACCACAGCTTTCTTATCCATTTACTTGCCGATGGACATCAAGGTTGAGGAAGGCTTTTTGCTATTCTTTGGAATTCTGCATTCAGATGCTTATATCTTTCCTTTTCTCCTTTGCCTTTCACTTCTCTTCTTTTCACAGCTGTTTGTAAGGCCTCCTCAGACAGCCATTTTGCTTTTTTGCATTTCTTTTCCATGGAGATGGTCTTGATCCCTGTCTCCTGTACAATTTCATGAACCTCCATCCACAGTTCATCAGGCACTCTTATCTATCAGATCTAGTCCCTTAAGTCTATCTCTCACTTCCACTGTATAATCATAAGGGATTTGATTTAGGTCATACCTGAATGGTCTAGTAGTTTTCCCTACTTTCTTGAATTTAAGTCTGGATTTGGCAATAAGGAGTTCATGATCTGAGCCACAGTCAGCTCCTGGTCTTGTTCTTGTTGACTGTATAGAGTTTCTCCATCTTTGGCTGCAAAGAATATAATCAGTCTGATTTTGGTGTTGACCATCTGGTGATGTCCATGTGTAGAGTCTTCTTTTGTGTTGTTGGAAGAGGGTGTTTGCTATGACCAGTGCATTTTCTTGGCAAAACTCTATTAGTGTTTGCCCTGCTTCATTCTGCATTCCAAGGCCATTTTTGCCTGTTACTCCAGGTGTTTCTTGACTTCTTACTTTTGCATTTCAGTCCTCTATAATGAAAAGGACATCTTTTTGGGGTATTAGTTCTAAAAGGTCTTGTAGGTATTCATAGAACCATTCAGCTTCAGCTTCTTCAGCGTTCCTGGTTGGGGCATAAACTTGGATTACTGTAATATTGAATGACTTGGATTACTGTGATATTGAATGACTTGGATTACTGTGATATTGAATGACTTGGATTACTGTGATATTGAATGACTTGGATTACTGTGATATTGAATGATTTGCCTTGGAAACCAACAGAGATCATTCTGTCATTTTTGAGATTGCATCCAAGGACTGCATTTCAGACTCTTTTGTTGACCATGATGGCTACTCCATTTCTTCTAAGGGATTCCTGTCCGCAGTAGTAGATATAATGGTCGTCTGAGTTAAATTCACCCATTCTAGTCCATTTTAGTTCGCTGATTCCTAGAATGTCAACGTTCACTCTTGCCATCTCCTGTTTGACCACTTCCAATTTGCCTTGATTCATGGACCTGACATTCTGGATTCCTATGCAATAATGCTCTTTACAGCATCAGACCTTGCTTCTATTACCAGTCACATCCACAGCTGGGTATTGTTTTTGCTTTGGCTCCATCCCTTCATTCTTTCTGGAGTTATTTCTCCACTGATCTCCAGTAGCATACTGGGCACCTACTGACCTGGGGAGTTCCTCTTTCAGTATCCTATCATTTTGCCTTTTCATACTATTCATGGGGTTCTCAATGCAAGAATACTGAAGTGGTTTGCTATTCCCTTTTCCAGTGGACCACATTCTGTCAGACCTCTCCACCATGACCTGCCCGTTTTGGGTGGCCCCACGGGCATGGCTTAGTTTCATTGAGTTAGACAAGGCTGTGGCCCTAGTGTGATTAGATTGACTAGTTTTCTGTGATTATGGCTGTGATTTGTGTCAGAGAGTGTTTTGCCTATATTTTCCTCTAAGAGTTTTATAGTTTCTGGTCTTATGTTTAGATCTTTAATCCATTTTGAGTTTATTTTTGTGTATGGTATTAAAAAGTGTTCTAGTTTCATTCTTTTACAAGAGGTTGACCAGTTTTCCCAGCACCACTTGTTAAACAGATTGTATAATCTTTCCTCCTTTGTCAAAGATAGGGTGTCCAAAGGTGCATGGACTTATCTCTGGGCTTTCTATTTTGTTCCATTGATCTATATTTCTGTCTTTATGCCAGTACCATACTGTCTGGATAACTGTAGCTTTGTAGTATAGTCTGAAGTCAGGCAGGTTGATTCCCACAGGTCCATTCTTCTTTCTCAAGATTGCTTTGGCTATTCAGGTTTTTTTGTATTTCTATACAAATTGTGAGATTATTTGTTCTAGTTCTCTGAAAAATACCGTTGGTAGCTTGATAGGGATTGTATTGAATCTATAGATTGCTTTGGGAAGTATACTCATTTTCACTATATTGGTTCTTCTGACCCATGAACATGATATATTTCTCCATCTATTTGTGTCATCTTTGATTTCTTTCATCAGTGTTTTATAGTTTTCTAAATATAGGTCTTTTGTTTCTTTAAACAGATTTATTTCTAAGCATTGTATTATTTTCGTTGCAATGGTGAATGGAATAATTTCCTTAATTTCTCTTTCTGTTTTCTGTTAGTGTATAGGAATGCAAGGTATTTCTGTGTATTAATTCTATATCTTGCCACTTTACTATATTCATTGATTAGCTTTCTGGTGGTGTCTTTAGGGTTTTCTATTTAGAGGATCATGTCATCTGCAAATAATGAGAGTTTTACTTCTTCTTTTCCAATCTGGATTCCTTTTATTTCTTTTTCTTCTCTGATTGCTGTGGCTAAAACTTCCAAAACTAGGTTGAATAGTAGTGGTGAGAGTGGGCACCCTTGTCTTTTTCCTGATTTTAGGAGAAATGCTTTCAGTTTTTCACCATTGAGGATAATGTTTACTGAGGGTTTATCATATATGGCTTTTTTAAAGTTGAGGTATGTTCCTTCTATGCTTGCTTTCTGGAGGGTTTCTTTCATAAATGGGTCTTGAATTTTGTCAAAGGCTTTCTCTTCATCTATTGAGATAATCATGTGGTTTTTATCTTTCAATTTCTTAATGTGGTGTATCACAGTGATTGATTTGTGAATATTGAAGAATCCTCACATCCCTAGGATAAAGCCCACTTGGTCATGATGTATGATCTTTTTAATATGTTATTGGATTCTGTTTGCTAGAATTTTGTTAAGGATTTTTGCATCTATGTTCATCAGTGATATTGGCCTGTAGTTTTCTTTCTTTGTGGCATCTTTGTCTGGTTTTGGTCTTAGGTGATGGTGGCCTCATAGAATGAGTTTTGAAGTTTACCCTCCTCTGCAATTTTCTGGAAGAGTTTGAGTAGGATAGGTGTTAGCTTTCTCTAAATTTTTGGTAGAATTCAGTTGTGAAGCCGTCTGGACCTGGGCTTTTGTTTGCTGGAAGATTTATGATTACAGTTTTGATTTCCATGCTTGTGACATGGGATGTCTGTTAATATTTTCTATTTCTTCCTGGTTCAGTTTTGGAAAGTTATATTTTTCTAAGAATTTTTGCATTTCTTCAAAGTTGTCCACTTTATTGGCATATAGTTGCTGATAGTAGTCTCTTATGATCCTTTGTATTTCTATGTAATCTGTTGTGATTTCTCCATTTTCATTTCTAATTTTGTTGATTTGATTCTTCTCCCTTTTTTTCTTGATGAGTCTAGCTAATGGTTTCTCTATTTTATTTATCTTCTCAACGAACCAGCTTTTAGCTTTATTGATTTTTGCTATAGCTCCTTTGTTTCTTTTTCATTTATTTCTGCCCTAATTTTTATGATTTCTTTCCTTCTACTAAACCTGGAGTTCTTCATTTCTTCTTTTTCTAGTTGCTTTAGGCATTATTTGATTTTTATCTTATTTCTTGAGATAAGCTTGTATTGCTATGAACCTTCCCCTTAGCACTGCTTTTACTAAATCCCATAGGTTTTGGGTTGTTGTGTTTTCATTTTCATTCATTTCTACGTATATTTTGATTTCTTTTTTGCTTTCTTCTGTGATTTGTTGGTTATTCAGAAGCGTGTTGTTTAGCCTCCACATGATTGTATTTTTAATAGTCTTTTTCTCTGTGAAAGTGAAAGTGAAGTCGCTCAGTCGTGTCTGACTCTTTGCGACCCCATGGACTGTAGCCTACCAGGCTCCACTGTCCATGGGATTTTCCAGGCAATAGTAGTGGAGTGTATTGCCATTTCCTCCTCCAGGGGATCTTCCCGACCCAGGGATCGAACCCGGGTCTCCCGCATTGTAGACAGACGCTTTACCGTCTGAGCCACCAGGGTCTAATCTTTGGAAGGAATGATGCTAAAGCTGAAACTCCAGTACTTTGGCCACCTCATGAGAAGGATTGACTCATTGGGAAAGACTCTGATGCTAGGAGGGATTGAGGGCAGGAGGAGAAGGGGATGACAGAGGATAAGATGGCTGGATGGCATCATTGACTCAATGGACGTGAATCTGAGTGAACTCCGGGAGATGGTGATGGACAGGAAGGCCTGGCGTTCTGTGATTCATCGGGTCACAAAGAGCTGGACATGACTGAGCGACTGAGCTGAACTGAACTGACATCTAATCTTATTGCATTGTGGATCAGAAAAGATGCTTGGAATGATCTCATTTTTTTTGAATTTACCAAGGGTAGATTTATAGCCCAGGATGTGATCTATCCTGGAGAAGGTTCCGTGTGCACTTGAGAAAAAGGTGAAATTCATTGTTTGGGGGTGAAATGTCCTATAGATATCAATTAGGTCTAACTGGTCTATTGTATCATTTAAAGTTTGTGTTTCCTTGTTAATTTTCTCTTTAGTTGGTCTATCCATAGGTGTGAGTGGGGTATTAAAGTCACTCACTATTATTGTGTTATTATTAATTTTCCCTTTCATACTTGTTAGCATTTGCCTTACATATTGCAGTGTTCCTATGTTGGTTGCATATATATTTATAATTGTTATATCTTCTTCTTAGATTGATCCTTTGATCATTATGTAGTGTCCTTCTTTGTCTCTTTCCATGGCCTTTATTTCAAAGTCTATTTTATCTGATATGAGTATTGATAGTCCTGCTTTCTTTTGGTTTCCATTTGCGTGAAGTATCTTTTTCCAGCCCTTCACTTTCAGTCTGTATGTGTCCCTTGGTTTGAGGTGGGTCTCTTGTAGACAGCATATGTAGCGGTCTTGTTTTTTAACCATTCAGCCAGTCTTTGCCTTTTGGTTGGGGCATTCAACTCATTTACATTTAAGGTAATTATTGATAAGTATGATCCTGTTGCTATTTACTTTGTTGTTTCTGGTTTGAGTCTATACACCTTTTCTGTGTTTCCTGTCTAGAGAAGATCCTTTAGCATTTGTTGAAGAGCTAGTTGGTGGTGCTGAATTCTCTCAGCTTTTGCTCATCTGTAAAGCTTTAGATTTCTCCTTTATATTTGAATGAGATCCTTGCTGGGTACAGTAATATGGGTTGTAGGTTTTTCTCTTTCATCACTTTAAGTATGTCCTGCCATTCCCCTCTGTTCTGAAGAGTATCTATTGAAAGATCAGCTGTTATCCTTATGGGAATCCCTTTGTGTGTTATTTGTTGTTTTTCCCTTGCTGCTTTTAATATTTGTTCTTTGTGTTTGATCTTTGTTAATTTAATTAACATGTGTCTTGGGGTTTCACCTTGGGTTATCCTGTTTGGGACTCTCTGGGTTTTTTGGACTTGGGTGGCTATTTCCTTCCCCATTTTCGGGATGTTTTCAACTATCATCTCCTCAAGTATTTTCTCATGGCCTTTCTTTTTGTCTTCTTCTTCTGGGACTCCTATGATTCGAATGTTGGGGCATTTGACATTGTCCCAGAAGTCTCTGAGGTTATCCTCATTTCTTTTAATTCTTTTTTCTTTTTTCCTCTCTGCTTCATTTATTTCCACCATTCTATCTTCTACCTCACTTATGCTATCTTCTGCCTCAGTTATTCTACTGTTGGCTCCCTCCAGAGTGTTTTTTATCTCAATTATTGCATTATTCTTTATTGATTGACTCTCTTTTATTTTTTCTAGGTCCTTGTTAAACATTTCTTGCATCTTCTCAATCCTTGTCTCCAGACTATTTATCTGTAACTCCATTTTGTTTTCAAGATTTTGGATCATTTTTACTATCATTGTTCTGAATTCTTTTTCATGTAGACTCCCTATCTCCTCCTCTTTTGTTTCGTTTGGTGGGCATTTATCATGTTCCTTTACCTGCTGAATATTTCTCTGCATTTTCATCTTGTTTAGAATGCTGTGCTTGGGCTGGCCTTTCTGTATGCTGGAAGTGCATGGTTCCTCTTTATTGTGGATCCTGCTCCCTGTGGGTGGAGTTAGACGAGTGGCTTGTCAATGTTATCTGGTTAGGAAAACTTATGTTGTTGTTCTGGTGGGTGGAGCTGGATCTCATCTCTCTGGAGTGCAATGAAGTGTCTGGTAGTGAGTTTTAAGGAGATTCACAGATTTGGGTAGAGAAGAGAAAGGGGAGGGAGGAGATAGAGGTGTCCTAGGGGAGAAAAATGAGAGTCAGAAAGGGGAGAGGGCAATCAAGCCAGTAATCACACTCCTAAGTAAAAATGGGTACTGAAGATTGGATTCTTAAGTGTACAAAATTGATAACAAATGCCAAAAAGCAAAGATTAAAAATCTAAAGTGAAGGTTAAACTCTCAAAGACTCTGATGCTGGGAGAGATTGAGGGCAGGAGGAGAAGGGGACGACCCAGGATGAGATGGCTGGATGGCACCATGGACTCAATGGACGTGAGTCTGAGTGAACTCCAGGAGATGGTGATGGACAGGGAGGCCTGGCGTGCTGCGATTCATGGGGTCGCAAAGAGTCAGACACGACTGAGTGACTGAACTGAACTGACTGAAAAAAATACAAAAATTATAAAAAATATGAAATTTGCTTTAAAAATAGGGTCTTTTTTGGTAAGGTAATAGTGAAAGTGAAAGGGAAAGAGAAAGGGAAATTGCTCGGTCGTGTCTGACTCTTTGCGACCCCATGGACTATAGCCTACCAGGCTCCTCTGTCCGTGGGATTCTCCAGGCAATAGTACTGGAGTGGATTGCCATTCCCTTCTCCAGGGGATCTTCCCGACCCAGGGATCAAACCTGGGTCTCCCGTATTGTAGACAGGCACTTTACTGTCTGAGCCATAATAGTAGGTTATAAAAATGAAAATTAAAGGAGTAATAAAGAACTTAAAATTTTTTTAATTTAAAAAATGATAATAGTAAAATATATCCAGGAATTTCTCTGAAGCTGTTGAGGATAGTTTGGGGTCAGTTCAGTTTCAGATAGTTCCTTGTTCCAGCTTATACTTCTTCTCAAGGTCTATAGGCCCCTTCAAATGTAGTCAGTATTAACTACAGGGTTTTAATCTGTTGCACCTATCGGTTCCAAAGTGGTTCCCTCTTCTTTGTTTATTTTGGCTTCCTCTGTTTGCAAGTCTCTTCAGTGTCTAATTTCTGCCCTGACACAAGGGGGCAAAAGTAGTCTCTTATTTAGGCTCATTTGTTCAGTTGTGCTGTGGGGAGGGAGGAACACTGCAAATAAATATCACTGGTGTATGTGGGGAGTGCTTGCAGTGTATGGACCACACTGGGTTTGCCCCTACTCACAGCGTGTGTACTTTTGTGGTCTACATTGCTCAGTCCCCAGGTTTCTCTGCAGGGGAACTGTCTAAAGCGGGCCCTGGTTTGCATGCACTTCCCAGATCTAAGCCACTCAGGTTCAGGTTCTTGGGCACTCTACCAAGGCACAGACTTGGTTGGGCCTGTGTTTTGTGCCCTTCCCAGGTCCGAGTAGCTCAGGCGACCAGGTCCTTGGTGAGCGCACTCTCCCCAGGTGAGCGGGGCATCTTATCACCTCCCCGGTCATGACTTTTATCCTATTAGTTATTTTTCATTACATTCAAATAAATTTAGACTGAGGTAAACATGATTCTCATTCATATGATCAAAATATTTTTTCCATGAGCTTTTTGAATTGGTGATGGTGTCTTTTGTTATTATTAAAGAGACGAACACACATTTTAGTGTTTGATTGACAAATGGAAGTATATTTAGGCATACTTATATAATAAAACATGGCAATTAAAAATACCTAATAAACCAACAAAGGTCCAGCTAATCAAAGCTATGGTTTTTCCAGTAGTCATGTATGGATGTGAGAGTCGGACCATAAAGAAAGCTGAGTGCCTAAGAACTGATACTTTTAAACAGTGGTGTTGGAGAAGACTCTTGAGAGTCCCTTGGACTGCAAGGAGATCAAACCAGTCCATCTTAAAGGAAATCAGTCCTGACTATTCATTGGAAGGACTGATGCTGAAGCTGAAACTCCAATATTTTGGTCACTTGATGTGAAAAACTGACTCATTGAAAAAGACCCTGAAGCCAGGAAAGATTGAAGGCAAGAGGAGAAGGGCACATCAGAGGATGAGATGGTTGGATGGCATCACTGACTCAATGGACATGAGTTTGAGCAAGCTCTGGGAGTTGGTGATGGACAGGGAAACCTGACGTGCTGCAGTCCATGGGATCGCAAGGAGTCAGATATGACTGAACAACTGAAGTGAACTGAACTGAATAAAAGCGATGGGGCTATTAAGTTTACATTTTTCAAAAGAATGTTCTTTGTTTCAAAGCTGCCTGCAGGGATTTAAAGCTTGTTCATTTCTTCATGTGGCCTATTACAACACCCAAAGAGGCCTTAGCATATGGTTTTTTGTTTTGCAGAATATCAGGGCTGAAGGATACTAATAGTTGTTTTAATACAATCAGGTCAAAGTGCTTGTGAGGTGCTCCCAGTCAACTGGCTAAACTAATGAAGGCAAATATATCATCCAAGATCCCAGTGTCCTGAAAGAAGGCCTTGCCTCCCTGACATATCCATGAGTAAACAGACTAGATAGGAAGGGGGGGAAATGGGCCATTTGCTCCTTTAAGTTATATGGGGTCGACAGGGTCAGTATGATGCCTCCTTACATCATAGCTTCAGCTACAACTTTAAGCAATGAGAGAAGAAAAGATGTGTTATGAATTCAGCTGCACCAAGGTATCTGAGTTAAGCATAAGGCAACTGAAAGTGTCAGGGATCTGAAAAGCAGGTCCTTGTTGCCCGATATTTTATTGCATTTCTGCCAAGCGTTCATTTTAACAAAAGTTAAACTCTTCACCGTTTTTACATATGAACTGCATTGTGTTAATACCTACTCTGCTTTGGGGATACCTGTGATAATTAAATGGGTGGAGCACAAAGAAGCAGATGGGATTTTTATTTCAATCTTCTGCCTGCCTGCCAAGTCACTTCATTTATGTCTGACTCTTTGCAACCCCATGGACTTTAGCCTGTCAGGCTCTTCTATCCACGGGATTCTCCAGGCAAGAATACTAGAGTGGGTTATCATGCCCTCCTCCAGGGGATCTTCCCGACTCAGGGATGGAACCGCCAAGGATCGAATCCCCATCTCCTGCTTTGCAGTAGATTCTTTACTGCTGAGCTACTGGGGAAGCTCACTTTCAATCTTCTACTTTGATACAAATAAATTTGGTATGTGCACCTGAAAATAGATATTTCATAGCTGGTATTACCAACTATCAGTTAACAGAAGAAATTTGTCCAGTTCATGTACTCCTCTTTTCTTTAGCTTTTTCTATACCTTGCTTGGGATTTTAGATATAGAGCAGCCCAGCTGCTCATCAAATCATCCACTGGAGGTTAGCAAGTAAAACCAGGAGGTTAATAGACACCAGTTCTTGAAGAATTCATTTTTAAGGGGTACGAATGGAGAAAGGCAGAAAATAATCAAACTGAAAGTTGCTCCGTTGTGTCCAACTTTTTGCGACAGCATGGTCTATATAGTCCATGGAATTCTCCAGGTCAGAATACTGAAATAAGTAGCTGTTCCCTTCTCCAAGGGATCTTCCCAACCCAGGGATCAAACCCAGGTCTTCTGCATTGCAGGTGTATTCTTTACCAGCTGAACCACTAGGGAAGTGAAGGTAATGAGTAATAATAATTTTATTATTTTAAAATTTACTTTATCTTGAGGGGATCCAATTTATCAGTTGGGAGATTGGGATTGACATATATACACTACTATAAATAAACAAGAAAACTAATAAAAACCTACTCTATAGTACAGGGAGCTCTTCTCAATGTTCTGTGGGAAGGAATGAGATATAAATGGGAAGGAATCCAAAAAAGAAGGGTATGTAAACATCTAGCTGGTTCACTCTGCTGTACAGAAGAAACTAACACAACATTGTAAAGCATCTATAGTCCAATAAAATTAAAGACACATATACACTCCATTAAGCTTTAAATTGGCTTGTAACACAGAAAAGTTCATTGTGACAGCCTCTTTCACCTAAGTTGGGACCAAAAAAAAAATCTTTTTTTTAGTGGGAGATGGGGTGTGGAAAATGACAAGTTAGACTTATTTTCCATTTTTATTAAAATATAGGATTCAGAAGGTCTAATATCCACTTTTACTTCCCCTCTAATCATTTTGGGCAGGTCAGGTAAAACTACCATCAAAGTGACAATTTGGCCAGATCGTAAATAACACCTTCTTCCTGAGAAATACTTAACAGTCAACAAATAATCTGAAGAAATGCACAAAAGAGACAAAGACCCAGAGTTAAAAAATGAAACTGTGGCCAGGAGAGGCTTTGTCATGTCCTGTACCCAGTGGTGAGATGCTAAGATGCTGTGAGCATGTTGCTAAGGACAATGGCAGGGCTTCCCTGGTGGTCCAATGGTTAGGACTCTGCGTTTCCACTGCAGCGGCCACGGGTTCAATGCTTGGACACGGAAGTTCCACATGCTTCCCGGTGCACCCAAGAAAAATAAATAAAAACAGTGGCAATATTATTTGAGTGCAGTGGGCTCAAAAAAAGGAATTTCTGTGACTCCTCAGCCGAATCAGAAAATTTGAGCATTTGCTATCAAACACTTGAACCATGGTACTTATTTGGACTTAAAACGTACGTTTACAAGCTTTAAAGTCACAAAAGTATGACTTTCATCAAATTGCTGCTTGCTACTTTTCCATTTCAACATTTAGTTATGTAAGCTATTTTTAACAGAAATAATTTCAATCATGTACTCAGAGTACCTATAAAAGGAACTTTTGAAACTTACAATAAATTTCTCCCAATTCCCCTTTATTCATCATTTTCTGATTATGATTTGAAAAATCAAAGTCACTATTTAAATTGAAAGGCCATTTTACTTATTAAGTGTTGATGGGTCTTCCATCAGCCACAATAAAAAGCCACTCAAAAACTCAAAGGAGAAACAGTGATTAAAGACATTGGGTTCTGGAAAGATTAACAAGGTTACTTCAAATAGTAGTACCTACATGTTTGCTGTGGTTGTCTTGTGTCTGGGTGTCTCTGTGTGCATAGCATGAAGGATGAAGAGGAACAGGGGATTTACCGCGACATGAAAAACCAGCTGTAATTTTAAAAATTAAATGCAGAATATTTCAGCTTTGTAAAAATGTTTTTACAGAAGCCAGAAATGTAGAGTCCCTCATGCCCCCATCTAAACTCCTATTCATTCTATATTCGCCTTGAAACTATCTACTGCTATCTGAGAAAGAGTCCCCCTGCCTTCCAGATACTGAAGGATGATGACTCATTAGTCAAACAAGGTGCTCACATGTCCTCCCCGCCACCTCAAACCGCTATGCAGCTTTTCACAAGATGTTAATAGTCCACATTGCCATGCTAGAGAATACAAATGTGTTAGGCTTTCATTTTCATTTTAATGTCATGAGAAACTCATCTATAAAATAGGCTTGAAACCTGCTTTTGTGTTTTGCAAATGTACTCTAAGATGACAACTTAGTGAAAATATTTTTATCTAAATATCTTTTTACTGGGTGAAGAAAAACATTATCATATCAAAATTTCTCTTTTCCTTTTCTCTTCCCAGTCTCTACCTGTTTTGAACGTCTGGGAACGATTCTGCGCTTGTGCTTTAACTTAATAAATGTATAATATACAGTGTGCATAAACTAAAAGTTTAGCATCTTTATCATACTTCATAATTTTCAGTAGAAGCAAAACAACATACTACAATACCAAGACAAATAATATAGTCATAGTAAGGGAATTATTTTAAACTACTGTTCAGCCATTTATACCTTTATTCAGATGATTTGGGTCTTGTCCTAAAATCAAAATATAGACAATAGCAGCTTGCTGAAGACCAAAGAGGAGTTTTTTTCATTTATCAGTTCATTTAAACAATTTTTTTTTTAACACCTGCCACATCAAGCCCTGTCTTAGACCTTTGGAATATAGAGACAAACATAAATTAGACATCTGCCCTCAAGGAGCTTACATTCTGATGTATGTTGAAGAAAAATACGAGGTCAGAAATAAACCTAACTGCACGTAATTTTCTAAGGTGATGTCATTTTAAAACTTTCCAAATTTAGAGACCGCTAACTTTTTGGAGGCTAACTTTGGTTCTTTCAAATGTGAGATAGAAATTTCAAAACTCCAAGTGCTGAGGTCTGGCTTTGTGATTTTTTGATGTTGCTCTTTTTCTTTTTTAAAAAAATTTTTAATTCCTTCATTCTCTGTTGAAGGCAATGCTAAATGTCATTCAGATATTCAGTCAGTTCAGTTCAGTCACTCAGTGGTGTTCAACTCTTCGTGACCCCATGGACTGCAGCACGCCAGGCTTCCCTGTCCATCACCAACTCCCAGAGCTTACTCAAACTCATGTCCATTGAGTCAGTGATGCCATCTAACTATCTCATCCTCTGCCGTCCTCTTCTCTTCCTGCCTTCAATCTTTTCTAGCATCAGGGTCTTTTCCAATCAGTCAGTTCTTTGCATCAGGTGGCCAAAGTATTGGAGCTTCAGTTTCAACATCAGTCCTTCCAATGAATATTCAGGACTGATTTCCTTTAGGGTGGACTGGTTTGATCTCCTTGCAGTCCAAGGGACTCTCAAGAGTCTTCTCCAACACCACAGTTCAAAAGTATCAATGACATTTAGCATTGCCTTCCCTGAATTTGGCTCTGTGTTAAATAAGTAGCTTTTTCAAATAGACTAGTCATCCTGCACACTCAAGCTGGCCAAAGTTTCTGGAACAAAGCTATGGCTGTGATGGTCTGTGAGAGTCATGACTAGTCCTGTGAGCACTGTCATTTCAGTGCCTCTAGAGATGTGTGTGTTCTTCTTCCCTTTTCTTCCTTTCTTCCTTTATTTCTTCCTCCTGCACTCCCTTCCTCCCTTCTTTCCCTTCTTCCTTCCTCCCTTTGTTTCTTTCTCTTTTTCTCTCTCTCTCTCCATTTGTTTATTTATTGATTTTTACCAAGCACCCTAGTAGAGATTAGTTAATAGAATCTACATAAACGGATGAGAACTATTTGCATTTTACACTTAAAACACATTCAGTAAAGTCATGCATCACTTTTGTGGGATATTCTTTAAAAGTATAAACTTTCACATTTCATCATCAAAGGAGAGGCAACATGAAAATATTTTGTGTTTGTTAGTTTCTTTTTTTTTTTTCACTTTATGTTTTTACTTAGACACCAACCAGAACAATCTGTAAAAAGTGTTTACTGAGAACCAAGTAGAGCTTAATGAGTGTGAAGCCTATGCTAGGTGCTGGCGATAAGGTGATAAAAGCCACCGCCCCTAAGGAACTCTGACCCTAACGGAGCTTCTTTGAGAGCTTGTTTGGAGGTTCTAGCAGGGGAGCGCAGCTACTCGTATACCCTTGACCGAAGACCGGTCCTCCTCTATCGGGGATGGTCGTCCTCTTCGACCGAGCGCGCAGCTTCGGGAGGGACGCACATGGAGCGGTGAGGGAGGAAGGGGACACCCGCCTAGCCAGCCAGATCAGCCGAATCAACCCTGGCGATCAATGGGGTGACAGATGTCGCAACCAGATCGCCCTCACATCCACGGAGCTTCTTTAATAGCTAATGTTGGTTAGTTTCCATCTCCCTTTTCACTTTTAGTTCCACTGTACATACTGATGTTTGTTAGTCTCATCCTAGGTTATCTCTGCTGACTGTTGCCCTCTGATTTGAGGACCTCTCCTCTCAAACTCTGCTTGTGAACTTGCTCAGGAAGAAACTCTCAAAGTCTGCATCCTCTGAATCCACCTGGCCTGAGCCACCTGCTATAATCACCGCAGGACTATGACCATGCTTACTGGCAGCTGGAAGCTGTCTCTCTTCTGGCCAAACTTAGTGTTCAAGCTGTTGCCCTTTGATTTTTTGCAATCCATTAAAATTCTATGTCCTACAACAATGCAAGGAAGGAGCTATAAATGACTTTCACTGAAAAGAACAACTTCAAAATGACAAGTATATCACCATTATGTAGTATTGAATAGCAACAGAATTTGACTTTGATTGATGTGAGTTGAAAAAAAAAATTAGGCATTTCACAGAATCAACAGGAGCGGGGCTGGAGAACCAGGCTTAGTGTTACATACCTAGAAGAAACAACAGCCCACATCACACACACAACTGATCTGCTAAAGAAACTTATTTCCACACTGAGCTCTGAGTATTGCAGCTTGCATTGCAAGCTCTAGTACTCTGAAAATGACTACTCCCATACAGACTCATGACTTTCTGCTGCTTTGGGTCCAAAGGGCTCCAATTCCATCTTGGGGGAGGTACTTGTGACTGGCAGAATTTCTAAGCCCAGAGGCAAGGAAGGATGGGAAAGCAAGCCTCTGGCATTTTCAGTTCCCATAATATAAGGTTGATTCTTCTTCCCCCTAGATTTACAAGATCTCAGAATATTACTCCAATTCAGATTCTGGACAGCTGAATAGAATGACAAATGTCTATTTCAACATCCGAATTAAAAATTGTCATCATATTGGTCAGAATCATATATGCTGAGAAGCTGACAGGCTACTAAGGCCCTAAGCAGGTATTATTTATCAGAGTTTATGGTCAGTTTCCCACAGGACACACACTATGGGAAGCATGCATGCACACACACACACACACGCACACACACAGAAAATAAAATCACAAGCATACTTATTCCTGAAATACAGATAAACAGTTAATTTTTCTAAATGCTGGGCAAGTCTATGAAAAATAGAAGGTGAATAGAAATTAACCATTTGGGATTTTCTTTATTTGCCTTTCTGCTTGCTAATGACATTTTAAAAAGTATTTTCCATGCTAATTTTGGTAAATGAATGCTGGATAGAATGCATTGAATATATTATTCTTCAATCATATTCCAGAGAAAGTTTTTGTTGTTAAAACAAAATCAAAAAAATCACAATAAGTGTATGAAGTTATAGCCTATGAAATGTATAAGGGCATGGACTTATTTTTAATATGGAAGCCTAAAATGTTAGATGTAATTGAGCAAGAGTACAGAATTTTAGTATATATAGTTAGTGAGAGCTTTAATTTATATTCATAGAGTAGGATGCTGTATAGTAAACCCATATAACAAGGAAAACTCACAATTTCCATTTTTCTCTTATTTTATATTCATGTTGAACATGCCCATACATTATATAACACTAAAGTTGCTGAACTTTTGTTTTCTTTAGTGGGAAACTGCTTTATAGCTCAGGGATCTCAGCTCAGTGCTCTGTGATGACCAAGAGGGGTGGGATGAGGGGAGCGGGAGGGAGTCCCAAGAGGGAAGAGAATATGTATACATATACCTGACTCACTTTGTTATACAGCAGAATCTAACACAACATTGTAAAGCAATTATACTCCAGTAAAAGAGGATGGCCTTCCCTACTGGCTCAGACAGTAAAAAATCTGCCTGCCATGTAGGAGACCTGGGTTTGCTCCCTGAATCAGGAAGATCCCCTGGAGAAGGAAATGGCTACCCACTCCAGAATATAGTCTCATTCTTTACTTCAGTTGTTCCAAGCAAACCAGCTAGTTGAAATAAATCTGATACACTATTTCTGTTCTCAACTGTTACTCCTGTTTACAGAGCACCAGCACACTCTGTTGGCCACTTAGAATAATGAATGTGGTCTCCAAATCAGTGCTCTGATGTCACTCAGTTCAGTTCAGTTCAGTCGCTCAGTCGTGTCGGACGCTTTGCGACCCCATGAATCACAGCACGCCAGGCCTCCCTGTCCATCACCAACTCCCGGAGTCTACCCAAACCCATGTTCATTGAGTCCGTGATGCCATCCAGCCATCTCGTCCTCTGTTGTCCCCTTCTCCTCCTGCCCCCAATCCCTCCCAGCATCAGAGTCTTTTCCAATGAGTCAACTCTTCGCGTGAGATGGCCAAAGTACTGGAGTTTCAGCTTTAGCATCATTCCTTCCAAAGAAATCCCAGGGCTGATCTCCTTCAGAATGGACTGGTTGGATCTCCTTGCAGTCCAAGGGACTCTTGAGAGAAGTTCTGCTAAAATGATATGATTTTCATGGAGAAATCTAGAATTTTGGTATTTAGTAATAATGATGTAAATACTACATTTTACATGTAAAATGTAAAATTTTTATAATGTAAAAATTAAAGCTGGTAATGCATCTGTACTGGCAGACCTAATCATCTGAAGGGCAATGGGATGAGGAAATGAGAAATACTTTTGGGTCATCACTCATCATGTAAGCAGACAGACCACGAGTAAGAAATTACAATCATCCCCTGGTATCCACAGTGCACTGATTCCAGGATCCCTGGTGATACCAAAATATGTGGATGCTGAAGTCCCTTATACAAATGGCATAGTTTTTGCATATCACCTATGTACATCTGGGTCTTCCCTGATGGCTCAGATGGTAAAGAATCTGCCTGCAATGCAGGAGACCCAGGTTCCACCCCTGGGTAGCGAAGATTCCCTGGAGAGGGAAGTGGGCTGCCCACTCCAGTATTCTTGCCTGCAGAATCCCCATGGACAGAGGAGCCTGGTGGGCTAAAGTCCATGGGGTCACAAAGAGTCAGACACGACTGAGTGACTAACATTTTCACTTTATATACATCTGGTATACTTTAAATTGTCCTTAGATTATATAATATCTAATACAATGTAAGTGCTACATAAATAGTTGTAAATATAATGGAAATGCTATGTATAATACATAGTTGCCAGAACTCAGCAAATTCAGCTTTTGCTTTTTGGAACTTTCTAAAAAAATTTTTAAAGATATTTTTGACCCAAGGTTGGTTGAATTCCAGGATGCAGAACCCTAGGATGCAGAGTCTTGACTGCACTCATTCAACTCAGCACTTTCTGAATACCTGCTGTCTGTAAGAGAAGCTAATTATGTGGAAACAAAAATGGCCAAGATGGTCCTGCCTTGTCACTCTGAAAAAATGGCAGAGTTGAAATGTTTATGAAATACTTTCAGTACTAAGTAAGCAAAACCTAGATAAAGTTTAACTTTTAAATGTCCAGTACCATAATTGTTAGCACTGTGAGGAGTTTAATTCTTAGAAATAAGACAGAGGTGAGCATGTTATTGAGCTTCCCTGGTGGCTCAGCAGTAAAGAACCTACCTGCCAATGCAGAAGACAAAAGGGATGCAGGTTCGATCCCTGGGTCAGGAAGATTCTCTTGGGGAGGGCATGGCAACCCACCCCAGTATTCTTGCCTGGAGAATCCCATGGACAGAGGAGCCTCACGTGCTACAGTCCATGGGGTTTCAAAGAGTCAGACATGACTGAAGCGACTTAGCACACATGTATGAACATGTTATTAAGACCACAGACTCTGGGAACTTACTATATCTACTCATATCTGCCCATGATTTATTTTGATATCTCAAGAAAAAGGTTTCTAGACTCATATAAATTATAAGCTTATCTTGGGATGAAAATAATGCTGGGATTTTTAGTGCTTGTTATGTGCCAGGTTCTTCTCTAAGGGTTCAGCCTATGTGATCTCACTTCATTCTCACAGCCATCATATGAGACGTGACTCTTTTTCCACCTTGAAGAGATGCAGAGACCGAAAGCACAAAGGGCTTAAACAATTACCAGCAGATCACACAGCTTGTTACACTTGGCAGAGTTCAAACCCAAGCACAGGATATAAGAGCTCTCAGTTTTATCCTGTATCGCCAGTGTTTCTGTGTTTAACCTATTGTATAAGAATGTGGGGAAGATAAAGAATGCTTAGCAGTGCTTTTGGATCTTTAGAAAATCACAGATCTAGACAGCAATAGGGTATCTGGTTGTCTATGGCTAAGGACTAGTCATGATAACACAAACTAATAGGTGTGTAGCTTGTAGCTATTCAAATGCTTCCCTAATAATATGTCAGGTCAACATTGCTATGATGAACAACGGATATGCATAGTCTATGATAATCACAATGTGTCTTCCTTCAAACTTGACTAAATACATTTTATATGTGTTTTTTTGCACTGGAAGCATTTGTGATATATGTGTGTGTTTATATACATATGTACATATATGTTTATATACATATGTACATACATATATACATGTATGTGTGTGCTTACATGTATACTTGTAAACAAAGCAGCTTTACATGTACATATATATATATCCTGTTTCATAAAAGAAGAAAGGGTATTTTATTAATTACCATAAGTCAGACAAACTCTAATTCATCATTAATATAGATTGAGATGATCTGATTCATTAATATTCTTGTTAATAAAAATTCATTTATCATTGATTCACATGCCTATTTGCTTAGGTCTCATAGTCATTTAATTTGTTTACTTCTCTTATCTTCCATGAGATTGCAAGCACATTGAGTATTCAGATTAAATTCATGAGTCAGTTGCTTATATAACAGTTCCAAATGTTAAGTATGGAAAATAAATGCCCCATCATCAAAATAATGAAATTATTAATGTTATAAAATAAGCTCCAAAATAAGTACTTAATTTAATGACAAATATGCCAATTTTAATAAAAGCAAGTTGTTTCTAAAGCAGTTGTCACTTTTTTAAATTGAAACCAAAATGATTATGACAACATAAATGAGAGACTCATACACATGCATATTTATAGTATTGTGCCCATAAGGAATCTCAGTAACAATCTGATTTGTAAAATCAAATTTGTTATGCTCCTTTAATTAGGAACAAATGGGAAGGTACAAATAGGGGCAAATATCAGAAAAAAGATAAGCTCTATCTTAAGTGATTCAGACAAAATCAAATAGCAGAAATTGCACTCTGTAACATCTTTTGTCTCCTAAAACCACTAATAAATATACGAAATCACTATTTTCATAATGATGGAGAAAACAATGTTTATGAATTTCAATATAAATGTAATTATGTAATCTTGCCCTAAGTCCCCAAAAAAAGGAAAAAATGACAATAAGCTGTGGCAAAGAAACGTCTTTAAGGCACTCTCTCATGTATTACATTGTTTCTATATGTGAAATCTAAATGGTTCAAATCAAAATCACTTATTATTGTACACAACACACATCGGGAGTTGTTCAGACGAATCAATGACTATTATTCAGAGAACTTTGAAACTGGAAGTCTTAAGACCCATCCAACAATGGGGCAAACTCTTGGTGACTCCATGATGCCAAAATGTGGAGTGGAAATGTCTAACCTGAATTAGTCAGTTTTGCGTTTTCTTTTCTTTCAGTATTAACAACAAAGAACTTGTTTGATTTTATTTGTATCAGGCTAAAAACAAACTTAAACAATCTTTTCCAACATTATTTGAGTGGAATAATACATTGCCAGAGATGAAATTTAGTGATTACCATAAAGTCAGGGAAGAAGTTACCCCTGGGTATAGAGAAAGGAAGCATGATGTGTTAGGGAGAAGCACACACGAAGCTTCAAAGATACTGGCAGTGCTTACTGTACTGACTTGTTTTAGTAATGCGTCCCTAGGTACGCATTTTAACTCTTTAAATTGTGCATATGTGCTGTGTGTCCTTTATTCGATGTAAGACAAAGTTCACAAGAAAAAAAATTAAAGGTTAAAATGATTTTAAAACCACTGAATAAACACATTTGAACTTCCTATATATCTGTTGTTAGCTTATCTATTTGTTTGAGAGTTACTGTGTTAGATTATTTTATATTTCTCTGGGTACCATAAAATTCTTTGTTTCTGGATATAAGTCCTTAATACATTTTAATTAGGATTAAGTTCTACTTCAAGTTAAAAAAAATAAAAACAGTGGTCCAAAAATACATGTTTGTTTTTTCTCACATTAAAAAAAATAATGTCACAGGCACTGGCAATCCAAGAATGATGTGATAGTGTTGCTCAAAAGGTTCTCAGGGACCCAGGCTTCTTCCAGTTTTCTGAACCATGAACCTTAGGCTATGACCTTGCTATTCATAATATGAAATAGAATGTCAGTCTCCCATTCCAGTTCTAAGCAGCTATATAAAGTGAGTGGGATAAGATGGAAGGAAAAGCTGCAATATATTCCTATTAAAACCTCATTGACCAGATATTGATCATATGGTCATAGCTTCTTACAAGAGAGACTGGGAAATGTAGTCTTAATTCTGATAGCTTGGTTGCTCTGCTAAGCATCTTTTTTGTATGAAAGAAGAAAAAAAATACTAATAAATCCTAACTGACCTGAGAATAATGTGGCAATGTTAACCATAAGAAATAATATCTTTCTGATGATTATGTTTACATATTTGAAAAAATCTTTCTCTCCTTTAATTTAGAGTTTATCAGATTAGAAACTCCCTCTACTCATCTGTATCTTCTATCTTCTAAATATTCAGATTCATAGACTGTTTTGCAGAGGCCATTCAGTATACTCTATTCTTCCCAGCAACACTTGATTGTATTTTAATATAAGAAACTAAAAGGGAAATATAAACATAAGGTCAATATGTTATCAGTTTTATTAAATTATCATGAACATTAAAGTGTAATACCTGTAAGAATAACATTACCACTTTTTTACCATTCATTTGTTACCTATATTGAGCATATTAAATGTAAGCTAGGAGTGAAATTTTCTTTTCTCCTATTCACAATTCGACCTTAATAATAAGTGAAAACATTAGTATAGTTTTGGTTTATTTCAGTCATTTATCAAAAATAATATATATATGTTAAGTTCAGACTACTACAAAGAAAAATTATTTTTCCTCATCCTATTTACATAGCTGAACCAGAGTTTTAAAATATTTTTAAAATATTTATTTAATAGTCTGCTTTTTTCTCAGTTTTTTAATAACCACTTAATACATCATCTTTAAGTGAATAACCAAAGAAAAATGTTGACTCATCCTTCATTCTGAATTTCAAATAGTTGTGATAAATCAAATTTCCTGTCTCACAAGTAATAAGTTTTACCTTTTTCCACCAACATTAACAAATCAAAGTACTATTACGGTGTAATATTTGATAGTCAAAACAGACAAAAGAATGGAGCAAAGAGAAACTCTAAGAAACAGAAGTGTAATATGTACATACTAAAGTGAAAGTGTTAGTCGCTCAGCAGTATCCAGCTCTTTGCAACTCCGTGGACTGTAGCCTGCCAGACTCTTTTGCCCATGGCATTCTCCAGGCAAGAACATTAGCATGGTTAGCCATTTCCTTCTCCAGAGGGTCTTCCCGATCCAATGATCAAACCTGGGTTTCCTGCATTGCAGGCTGATTCTTTTCCATCTGAGCCATCACTGCTCACTTAACGTACATACTAAGCTTTCTAGAAACGTAGTAACTGGCTGTTGTGTAAACTGACAGTCCTCTGATTTACACAGAGAAAAATTAGGTATAAGTAGAAAATGCAGTGATATCATAAAGTACTCACATACAAGTTGAATTCATAAATATTTTAATGGCAAACCTTCAGTTAAAAATTGTTCAGAAAGTCATGAAGCCGAATGTGGCAGTCAACTACTAATCCCCAACTTGGAGATTCAATCTGATGTTAGAGTCTTCTACTCTGGGAGAAGGGTTTCTCAATTTACTTTCAGCTTCAAGTCAGCTTTTCATTTAGCACAAAGATAATGTTAAGGGCTGCTTTCCTGAGTGTAAGGGTAGTTAGAGAAACAAGCAACTTTTTTTGTCTGTATTTACTCTCTGTCTTTCCTCCCCACTGTGTTAATTCAAGTCACCCCCCGGGCTTGAGTCTCTAATGAAGACTGTATTTGGTGGTTGCCACCTGGAAAGTTTATCCACAACCTGATACTGTGACAAAGCTTGCTCTGTTCTTGGCAGGGTGGCTGGGTGTAACAATTTAGAGCAAGAGCTCTGGAAGTCCAGGTGACTGTTTGTCAATCCTAGCTCTACTGTTTAGTAGCTGTGTGAACTTTAGCAAGTTAATTAACCTCTCAGTGCTTTGTAGATGATTTGTATGGTGGGTGTGATTATAAGAGAGATACACGAAAACAGATAACATAAGTAGATGCCTTGCATCTAACAAGTACTCAAAAACTATGTATCTTCATCATATATTCTATATCAGTATAGACATATGTATAAGTGTCTGTATAAACATGACATTTAAAAAGAAATTATTGAAGAAGTTTTGAAAGTATTGAACAAAAGTTTTGAAAGAAAGTTTAAGAAGGAAGTTGGGTAGGAGCATTGGAAATTAGAGTTGTTCAAGACCAAAACACTGAGAAGTCGAAAGAGAGTGAGTGAAATCCCAATTAACCTCTTAAAAACTGTTATGATGTCGCTGTGCAGAGTACTTTTTACTCCACCTTGGATGATTCTGTTCGCCAGATCTGAGCTGTTACCCTAGATTTACATGTGATTTTTAATTTCTTGGGTAGTAATAGATACCCAAATCCCCCAAGGATCAAATAAGCCTTGATCAGTGGACAAGATGCTGATTTCAATCCACCATTGCAAGCTTCTCTTTCGTCACTACCCTCCCCTCTCATCCAGCTGCTTGCTGTTCACCGTTTAGGGAATGTAATTCCTACCTCTGGGAGTTTGCATGAGTTATTGTTCTTACTTAAATAGCCTTTCCCTAACTATCTCTTCCACGGGTGAAGTCTTGCTCTTGTTTTAATACCCAGCTCAATCATTTTGTCCTTCCCATACTCAACAAGGTCAGTGGCTGTCTCCTCTGAGGTCCCCCAACTCTTTCCACAAGCTCACTTCACCTCCATTCTGCCTCACTTGGTTGTCTTTCAGCCAAGATCACTAGACTATTAGCTCTTTGATGGCAGATGTTTGCTTATTTTGTTTTCTCCAGTATCTAGCACACAGCCTGGAGTATAGAGTAAGTACTCAAAGAGTTATTATCATGACTGAATAAATGTAAGCTCCTTATGAAAAGCTGAGACATAATAACAATAATGCTAAATTCATGTGAAGTATTACAGGAACTCAGAAGAAAGAGAAAGGAATGTCATATTAACACACAATGATTTTCCAAGATATATACTTCTTGTATAGAGACACTTGCATAGACTCATGTATTTCCTAGGAGCTAGAAAAAGATGAGATGATTCTTGCTTTTCTAAATTTACAGTCAAGTTAGGGAGACAAGATCAGTAAGCACTGTTCAAGATAAAATTCAGAGGTTTACAGAAGTCTAGAGATGGGGAAATCATATAGAGCTAAATTAGCATAAGCAAAGATAACTTTCTTGAGGAGGTGAGACTAGCGTTTGATGTCAAAAAAGACAGTGTTTGTACAGCGTAGGGGAAAAACAGATGGTTTCTGAGATGTGCGAAGCAAGGAAAAGCAAAGGGAGCCTGGTGTGTTTGGGAACTGCTGAAACAGAGCCCAGATTGCATGTTAGGAAGCCGTGGGAAATCATGGGAGACCAGTAGGTCGGGCCAGATTCTGATGAGGCTTTTAAAGTTACTGTTAACTAAAGTTTGAGATTTTTCTGGTAGCTGAAGCAAATGATTGATTGATGAAGCAGGGGGTGGGGAAACATTGCACTGACTAAATGTTGACCATTATAATTTTCAGCGCAACAGCTGCTACTGAAATTGCAGTCATTCAAAACGAAAAATAGACACTGTTGTTCTGAAATAGCTTGGACTATTTGGAACCCTGGAGCCTGAGTGCATGCGATGTGGTTTCACTAAGAACATGATGGAGTGCGGGTTCCTGTTTTTCTTTTTTTTCTTAATAATTTGTTCTATGGATTGAGAATTCAAACTGAGCAACAATTTCACAGTCGGAGTTGGAGTGTGGGTTGTATAAAGTTGCAGAAGCACTTTTCCAAAGACTTGAAAACTCCTCCTTCCTGCCTAATTACACTCTCTAACTAGAATGATATTTGAAAAACATCAATTGCTTACTTTCCTGACTCCTGCAAGTCTATTTATTATCAACTCATTATTTACATTGTATTACTTGCTGATAGTTATTTTACCAAAGAATTTAGCCATGAAGTTTGACATCCTATTTATACTTTAAGATAAACATTTACAAAACTACCCATGTCATGTAAACATTTGAGATAGGAATAATCCATAAATATTATTTATAGTTAAACTCATGATTACTTATTGTTTTCTACACCAGATAAACAATTTTTTTCAAGGTCATCATTTTAGCTTCTTAGGGATTAGCAATCTCTATAATGTTGAATAAATTATGTTACAGTTCAACATTAATATACTATACATCTTTGTTTATTTACCGGCTCACCATCTCTGTACCTCTAATTTATTATGGGTGATTTTTCCATATCAAGAAATTTGGACATCATCTCATAGTAGATATTTGAAAACAGAGAAAAGCTAAAAAAAATCACTATCTATGTTTTGAATATATAATATTGGCAGCAATAGAAAGATGAATTAGAGAGCAAAGGACGAGATTTAAAGGCAGAAGAACTACTTACAAAATGAATGGTTATGGCATGAACAGATTGTGCAAAAAAAAAAAAGAGAGAATGAGAGAACCAGGTTGGAGAGCATTTTAGCGGTTGAATGGGACTTGTTTTTAGGGTACATATAAAACTACCTACCAGTGATGGAGTCCCAGACATGCTTGCTAAGGGTAAAAATGGAGCTCTCTTGGTTACTGTAAGGAGAGAATGGCAGAGGCTTCTCTGGGTCGCAGGTTGCTATAGCAACAGTATCTTGTCAAGCACAGAGTCCCGTTGTCTCTGCTGGTGACCCGTAGAGGTTTCCAGAAGGCTGAAAATGTATTAGCATCCTGGACCAATTGCCTTTTTTTAATTTTAAACAGAAAAGCAATCATTAGGTGGCTATCATAAACATGGTTAAGATTTGAACAGAAGCCATATCTCATCTTATCAAATGTTTATGGGACTAAAACAAGTTTTATGTAAAAGTAGACTCCTGAAAACGACTCTAGAAAAGTTGTTTAAGATCTGTGTTTTCATATTTCTTCACCTGCGCTGCTGCTGCTGCTGCTGCTAAGTCACTTCAGTCGTGTCCGACTCTGTGCGACCCCATAGACGGCAGCCCACCAGGCTCCCCGGTCCCTGGGATTCTCCAGGCAAGAACACTGGAGTGGGCTGCCATTTCCTTCTCCAATGCATGAAAGTGAAAAGCGAAAGTGAAGTCGCTCAGTCGTGCCCGACTCTTAGCGACCTGGTGGACTGCAGCCCACCAGGCTCCTCCGTCCATGGGATTTTCCAGGCAAGAGTACTGGAGTGGGGTGCCATTGCCTTCACCTGTAAGACAGAGTAATGATTATGCCTATCTCATAAGCTTGTGATATGGTGCTTAAAAAGTACGAGTTAAGTAAAAGGTAAACATTAGCCATTATTGCTATTGCTATTATCATCTGCCGCAGGTGAGTAGGTAGCATAGCGTAGTAATTAAAAACATGAGCTCTAGGAAGAAAATACCTTGGTTATTTATTTCAATATGGCACTTTTTAGCTGCGTAAACTTGGCAAGTTGTTTAACCTCTCTGTGCTCCTGTTTCCTCACTTTATTTTTCTTTAATTTTTATTGGAGTACAGTTGATTTACAATGTTGTGTTAGTTTGGGTATACAGAAAAGTGAGTCAGTTACACATATACATATATCCACTTTTAGATTCTTTTCCCATTTTAGAATGTTGAGTAGAGTTTTCTGTGCTATACAGTGGGTTCTTATTAGTTACCTATTTTATATACAGTAGTGTGTCTGTTTCCTCCTTTTAAAAATGGGAAATAATTGTATCTACCTCACAG
>SJYQ01003741.1:146832-199024 GCA_006410935.1 Redunca redunca
TTCTTTTAAATTCTATGTATCTTTTTTAGATTAATAGACTTTACTGTTAATGGCTTTATATTTATTTTTAAAAGTGTGCAGATAATGCTGAGTTCTCATATACATCCCTACCCTACACACAGTTTTCCTTAGGATTAAGATCTTACATAATTGTGCTACATTTGTTAAAATTAATAAGTCACATTTGAGACATTATTATTCACTGAAGCCCATTGTTGTTGTTCAGTCGCTCGGTCGTGTCCGGCTCTTTGCAACCCCATGGACTGCAGCACACCAGGCTTCCCTGTCCTGCACTGTCTCCCAGAGTTTCTCAAACTCATGTCCATTGAGTCTATGAAGCCATCCAACCATCTCATCCTCTGTCACCCCATTCTCCTCTTAAATTCCATGCTGCTGCTAAGTCGCTTCAGTCGTGTCCGACTCTGTGCAACCCCAGAGACGGCAGCCCACCAGGCTCCCCCGTCCCTGGGATTCTCCAGGCAAGAACACTGGAGTGGGTTGCCATTTCCTTAAAGTCCATAGTTCACATTAAAAGTTGCTCTTTGTAAGGTACAGTTCTCTGGGTTTTGACAAATATATAATGTCATATATCTACCCTTACAGTGTCATATGAAATAATTTCACTGCCCTAAAAATCCCCTGCACTTCATGTATTCATCTTTCCCACCACCACTGCTCCCCAGATGGCTGTCAATCATCAAGTTGCATACTGTCTCTGTAGTTTTCTCTTGTCTAGAATATCATAGTTGCAATCATGTAATAATTAGACTTTTCAGATTGCTACCTTTTGCTTACTGACATGCTTTTAAGATTCCCCCATTTCCTCCATGACTTGATAGCTTTCTTTTTATTACTGAATAATATTCCATACTGCTACAATTTATTTATGCATTCACCTATTGAGCACCTCTTAGTGGCTGCCAATTTTTTTGGCAATTAGCAATAAAGCTGCTATAAGCAAATGCGTGCAGATATTTGTGTGAACATCAGTTATCAACAATTGGGAAAATAGCTAGAAATGTGATTTCTGGATAGTACAGTAAGACTGTAGTTTTGTAAGGAACTGCCAAACTGTCTTTGAAAGTACCATTTTTCATTTCTAGCAGGAACAAATAAGAATTATTGTTGCTCCACAGTCTCTATAGCATTTGGTATTGGTAGGATTTCTTTTAATTTTAGCCAGTTGAATAGGTGTTTGATGCTACCTCATTGTTTTAGTCTTCCTAAGAGAGTAAGAATATTTAATAGGAAAATATTAGCATATTTAATATTCTCATGGACCAAACATGCATGGAGAAAAGCGGACAGAGAGTTTTCTGCAAGGAACTAGAGATTTTCCTTCTAAAATTTTTAAATCTGAGAGCACCAGTAAGATGAAACATAATTTAAAGATTTTGAGAAGTATTGGTTTTACACCATAATGAGATGATTCTACATCAGACATTTTCAAATTCTCTCAGAGATTTTTTAAATTGCTATCTGTGGAATACGTTATTTTAGTAAAACCTGGAAACTATTGCCATTACTTTGAAAACATTTTTGAAAGTCAGTCAAAGATTTGGAAAGCATGTTAGCCTTACTGCTTACAATTCCACTTAAATTAGGGGACAATCATGTGAATATCTATATTTCTTCTGTATGTCTATATAAACTTGGAACTGAAGAGCAGAAGCCCGTACCTGATGCACCACTCTGTATAAGAGAAATAATGAATTTCTCTTCATTGAGTATAGAATTTCTATGAAATGTTCCAACATTTGGGCTGCCCCACAGTATTACTTGGGTTTCCCTGGTGGCTCAGACAGTAAAGAATCCGCCTACAATACCGGAGACCTGGATTAGATCCCTGGGTTGAAAAGATCCTCTGGAGAAGGGAACAGCTACCCACTCCAAAATTCTGGCCTGGAGAATTCCATGGACAGAGGAGCCTGGCAGGCTACAGTCTGGGCATCGCAAAGAGTCAGACAAGACTGAGCGACTTTCACTTTCACAGTATTACTTGTAGGAATTATTTTTATCAAACCTGACTTTATAAGCTCGCTGGCAAATTTAGTTGGTATATTTTACCATGTAAACCATCCTCTCTCTGTGTGTATACCCATATATTCCATTTATTTATTATCTCCATATCACTCTAGTTCTACAGTATAAGGATGTGATAACACTTCACACTTTAATTTTCAGATAAATCAAGTTTCTTTGGTGTTGTATGAACCAATATACTTACTGCCTTTGTGTCTGGCTGTTAGAAATAGTTCATAAGATACAATGGTCTCATCACGTCTGACTCTTTGCACCCCTGTTAGACTGTATATAGCCTGCCAGGCTCCTCGGTCCATGGGATTTTTCAGGCAAGAACACAGGAGTGAGTTGCCATTTCCTACTCCAAGAGATCTTCCTGGCCCAGGGATCGAACCTACCTCTCTTATATCTCCTACATTGGCAGGTGGATTCTTTACTGCTGAGCCACCTGGGAAGTCATAAGATATAGCATTGAGATATAACACAGCTCAGCTACTTTTTCGTTTTAGAGGAATAGTATTTAAGGCTGTTAGTTCAGTACATGCCATTACATCTGTGGATCTTGGAACTTGGAACTCATTTGTTAAATATGAAGATTCGCATAGTACAGGGAAGAACAAAGTAACCTAGAGCTTTCAATATTGAAGACATAGTGCCATCTGGTGGGAGGAAAAAAAAAGTAGAGGAGAAATACAAAACACAGGGTCCCCACTGAAGGCAGAAAGATGCTGGGAAACAGACAAAGGCAGGTAGGGGAATCGGAGAGAGAGGGTCATTTCTGAACCCTCAGTGGTCAGTTTGTTGTTGCAAACCGTGCTGTCATGAGGGTATCTCAGATGGGAGAAATTTTCTAACCGTAATCTTCAAAACTTTCATTCATCCTTTCGCCCACTTTCTTAACTGTGAAGCACTGTCCTAAGCCAGACATCATAGAATTTGCACCTGGTGGAAGGACGTGGACTATAGATAGATCGTTTTAAAGATGTATTTAATGCTTCAGAGAAAGAATTAAATAGACAGGACTCCAGGAGTGCTGGATGCAGGAAGGGTAGGGGGGTGGTGCTTCTGGCTTATACTGTGACGCTTTGGGCAGTAGCTGGATCGAACTTAAGAGCAGCCTGTGGGGACACCTAGGGGAAGAATATCACAAGCAGGAGAAAGAGCAAGGGCCGAGGTTCTGAGAAAGGTCTGAGAAAGGGACTTGGCTTATCTGAGAAACAGGTGTGTATCCGGAGTCCACTGAGCATTGGGAAGACATGGATGAGGTGAGGTACGGGAGCAGGGGCAGAGCAGATGATTCACCAGTGTTTGCACGATGCCAGCTGAGGGACAATTTCTCAAGGAAATTGAGAGAAGCAGGTGTTTATTACTTTCGACTGAATGAGGGCAAGGGAGATTCACCGTATTTCTACATTACATGAATATTTTATGAGTGCCTGTTATTTGCTATACCTCATGAAAGATACTGAAAACACATACATAAATACGATGCTTTCAATGATGCCAGTCTAATGGGGAAAGTACATTAACATAATTATAATAAATAGCCCTATCCGATAATAGTAAGGCTTGAATGAGATACTACATATAAAACTGTTAACAATTTGGGGGTAGGCTGCAAATAATAAATAAAGGTTAATCCCTTTATTTATTTATTTATCAGTTTACTTTGCAGTTGAACGGGATAAGAAGACATGTTACAGCCACCAATAAATAACAGAACGATGCTAATTTAGCATTGATATGATTGTAAAACTACACCAGCAATATTGCAAAAATACCCATGATGTATCCTCTATATTCTCTAATCATCAAGATAAAGAGTATATATCTAAGGAGAGGGAGTGGAGAACTAGGTCTTACCTAGAAAATGTGTTAATTCATTACTAAAACACAAAAATGAAAGCACAAAACTGTTCATAAGGATTTTAAGTACAGGAGCCTCTGTGTCAATGTCTCCTAGAATAAAAGGAGAGGCTGCCCGTGTATATGTGGTGAAAAGAACACACATTTACCTTAAGAGGTACCCCCTGGATATGTCTACCTGCAGAGAAGCCCTTCTGCTGGTCACCATAAATGACCAGTCATTTAAGAGTGAAGAACTTAGAAAATTATGTCAACCTTACCCTCAGATTCACACTCACCTTCTATTTCTCGGTCACAATTAACTTTCATGATAGCCTTTTTTAACTACTTGATATTCTCAAAACCACGTGCACTCTGGATTTTTTCCTCTCTACCCAGAATGTTGCCCTCTCTTCACTACTCATCACCACATCTGACTCATAACCTCATGTAGCCTTCCTGTAAATGTCACCTCCTCCAGGATGACGTCCCTGGTTCCTTCAGGTGAAATTCAGAATTTTCTCTTATGCTTCTCTGTAATGTTATTTATGTGCTCAGGCATGTCTGACTCTTTACAGCTCTACAGACTGTAGCCCACCTGGCTCTTCTGTCCATGGAATTTTTCAGGCAAGAATATTGGAGTGAGCTGCCAATTCCTCCTCCAGGGATCTTCCCGACCCAGAAATCAAACTTGCATCTCTTGTGTTTCCTGCATTGGCAGGTGAATTCTTTACCACTGCAGTACCTGGGAATCCATAACAAATTTATTTCTTCTTGAATTTTAACTTGTTCCTGCATGTATTTATTTCTCCATCAGAATATAACCTTGAGGCTAAGAGATTATCATCTGTTCATTTTTGTATTTTATATACTTATCACAGTGTTTGTAACATGGAAGCACTTAAGTTTTTCCAAACTATAAGTCAAAATGAAGAGAAAATTCTAAGATGTGAGCTAGGAAGGGTCTTTTCCAGTTTCTGACATGAAAATATTTCCTGTAAACAAGTGGTCTTAAATTCACCACAAACTGCTGAGCCCTATTTTTTTATTTTGAAGCAAGTTATTTACTTATCAACATGATTAAAGTTGAATGTCCTTGGATATGCATTCCAATAGCTTAAAAAGTCTAGAGAAATACAAGTGATGTCAAATACCTAATTATTTTTCCTCTCTATGAGGTTTCAAAGATACACGCGTTCATTGTTTTCCTCCATATAAAATAAATATGACAAAGCATAAAAGTAGAAGTGATTCAGGGACATATTAAGAAATGGAAGCTGAGTTAGGGTTTTCCTGGAACCCCCATGTGCAGAGGCTTGCTATCAAAGACAAGCACTTATGCCAACTTCAGAGTAAACCCTCTTCCCCTGCTGTCGGAAGGCAGCTTGTATAGCAACCGCACACTTTCCAGCCACTATTTGTCATCTTCAAACATGGTCATCCTAAGCTAGTCCAACATAGAGACTGTGCTCTTCAAAGGATCCAGAAGCACAAGAAGGCTTAAAATATCACTCAACAGAAAGATAATGATGCTTTGGCAAGGCTGTGTCATTTGATCGTTCGCTCTTTCACAAGTGCCACTAAGTACCTCTTTGGCCAAGCATCAGGTTTAGCTAACAATGTGTAATTCAAATCTCCAGTGAGATTGGGCAGGAATGTGCACCGACTGATCAAGGTCCTGGTGGGATGAGAAAGCAGAGCCCTCTGGGTCAGAGTTGGGCTCCACCACTTTATCAGTACAGGAGCCCTCCTGCGGCTGACGGGGGCCACTGCTGCTGTCTACAGAGCATCCGAAAATAGGAAGCACCCGGGTTGCTATACTTGATGCCATAATCATCAATGGTCTTTCCTAATAGGAAATCAATCAAGTTGAACAAAAATCAGAACCTGGTTTAAAAATGCAGTGGCTCCCTAGCTGCCAGTGAAAAGTTAGTAGTCATTCAATGAACTTAAAACATTCCTAGAATAGTGTCTATATGTCAGTCCCAGTCTCCCGATTTATCCCCACCACCTCCTTATCCCCGGTAACCATAAGTTTGTTTTCTACATCTGTGACTCTATTTTTGTTTTGTAGATGAGTTCATTTGTACCCTTTTTTTAGGTTCCATAGCTAAGCAATCTCATGTGATATGTGTCTTTCTCTGTCTGACTTATTTCACAAGTATAACATATTTCATAAGTATAACAATCTCAAGCTCTATCCATGTTGCTGCAAACTGACATACACACCACTATACATAAAACAGGTAACTAATAAGAACCTACTGTATAGCACAGGGAACTCTACTCAATGATCTGTAACGACCTATATGGGGAAAGAATCTAAAAAAGAGTATGTATACATATATACATACATATATATTGTGTATATAACTGATTTACTTTGCTGCACACCTGAAACTAACACAACATTGTAAATCAACCATACTTCAATTAAAAAAAATTTTTTTTTAAGAAAGAACATTCCTAGAGGGGAGAAAACCACTGGTGAGCACTGCCAATCTGTTGGGCTCTGTAGTGGGCCCTTTACCTAAAGGCTCTTGCTTTTACCTTCACCATCAAGCCTTTCCATTTCATGTTATTGTGGTGGTTAAGGCTGTGCTTCCACTGCAGGGGCCATGGGTTCGATCCCTGGTCAGGGAACTAAGATCGCCGAGCGGTACAACCAGTAAATAAATAAATAATAAATAAGATCACAGCTGCAACAATTTGAAAAAAAAAAAAAAGTGGTGCACCTTTCCCAGAACACAGAAAACAGTCCAAACTCTGAGACTAAATAACTTTGGCCTTCCCTGGTGGCTCAGAGGTTAAAGTGTCTGCCTGCAACCTGGGAGACCTGGGTTTGATCCCTGAGTCAGGAAGATCCCCTGGAGAAGGAAATGGCAACCCACTCCAGTATTCTTGCCTGGAGAATCCCATGGACGGAGGAGCCTGGTGGGCTACAGTCCACGGGGTCACAAAGAGTCGGACACGACTGACCAAGCGACTTAACTTATGCCCACTTCACAGACTGAGGAAACTGAGAATCAGAGAAAAGTTATAAAATTTTTTCAAGTTCTCATGGGTGAGAAGTATCACAGCTAAGATTTTAACTCAGTAATCAAATTTCCTTTCCACTATAGCAAACATCTCTAGTTTATTCCTGGTCTGAAGCTTTCTAGGTCTTATAAGCTCCCTTTTCCTTACTCTAACCAGTCTTTCTCTATTCTTTTCATCTCCTTCTCCCTTACGCTTTCTAAAGTTTTCAGAAAATGAACCAACTTCATTGCATGCCTCTCAAGATTTTGTTTCTAACCTTCAAAAATGCCAACCAAGTATAAATGAATTTTGGACTCACTGTTTGGAAACTGCACACTTTCTTGTGCTAGGAACCATTTCCAAACATAAGGAAATCAATCATGCTTCATAGCAGATTCAGAAACAGGTCAAAGAGAAAGCACTGGGCTTATTGACCAGTTGTTTCCTTGGAGAGAAATTCTTACCAGCAGCAATGGGTGCAAATGTATCCTCAATATTCATTGTTGTTCAGTCGCTCAGTCATGTCTGACTCTTTGCAACCCCATGGACTGCAGCATGCCAGCTTTCCCTGTCCTTCACTATCTCCTGGAGTTGGCTCAAACTCATGTCCATCATGTCAGTGATACCATCCAACCGTCTCATCCTCTGTTGCCTTCTTCTCCTCCTGCCCTCAATCTTTTCCAGCATCAGGGTCTTTTTCATTATACTTCTCCCATATATGTGTATAATGGCCTAAAACTTCACCTTATCTCCAAATAAAGCTATTTCACCCTGGCTTTTTGCAGAAAACAAATATTTCACTAGACTTTCACTGATTGTTTTTTAATTCTAATTTTTCAGATCAATGAGCAATAGCAACTAGAGAACAAATTTGCATAAAGGACTTAAATTTCTGGAAATGTTTGCTAGCTGTATGCCAGGTATATGTGAGTATGTATTTTCTGATATGTACCAAGATTTGAATTTTTAGACTTTTGGATTGTAAAGATAAACTACAAATGTTCGTAATTTGCTGGACGATTTCCAGTACCCCATCAGTCTCCTCACTGCCATCTCACACTCTCCATATACTGCCGTTCATCAAAAACTACAGTACCTGCTGCTGGATTGGCTATCTTACCCACGTTCTGTCATCATCCTGACCAATAACATCATCACTGACAACACATACAATCTCCCAGAAAGCCAGCTCCTTGAACTCCAAGGATATTCACTTCCATTCAACTTCAAATACCCTCAGACCATCGTTTCAAACTAGTTAGTGTTATCACCCAGAATGGTTGATGCTTGTGAAACTCGAATCCCAAGGCTGCTGGGAACAACTGAGAAACAATCACACAAACTTCTATCAAAAGAGTTTGCCTGCTGACTCACGGGGAACCTGTCTTAACTGAGCCTTCAGTTACCATCCTCTCCTACCCTAAGAAATTCCCCTTTACTCCAGAGCATTTCTTCCACAATCTTCTGTAACTTTGCTAAAATTTGCTAGCCAAACATCTTTCCCATGTTTATTTTTCATTTACTTATTTCTTCGTTATAAAATATTTATTAAACACCTATAATTCGCCAGATCCTAAACTCAGGGTCTCAGCTTCCACTTTGCAAAGAAAATGGGGTCCATTAGAGAGGTAAGTCTTCAGCTTCTTATCATGTCATCTACGAAGTACGTGGCACCCTTACCTCTCTTTTCCGGCTTCTCTGTATCAGAAGGGGTTCCCACACTACTGAAGATGCTTCCATCTTTCCATCTATACTTGGTTTCTTCATTCCTTCCAGGCTGCTCTTCTTTACTCCAGCTTTTCCCTTGCCATTGGCTACATATAAGCTGCACAAAAATATCTCAAATATTTCTAAGTTAAAAACAAACTAAGCAAAGAAACAAACAACAACAACAAAAACCCACCTGACTGCACCTTCCTTTTTAGCTATTGCTTTCTTTTTTCATCTACCCCTTCACCTCTCATTCACTCCTGAACTTTTTGCTTGTTTGTTTGTTTGTTTGTTTGTTGGCCATGAACATATGGGATCTTAGTTCCCTGACCAGGGATCAAACCCTCATTCCCTTCATTGGGAGCACAGAGTCTTAACTACTGGACCTCCAGGGAAGTCCCAACACTCCTCCACTTCTTGCAAACCAGCTTGCCTTCCCATCACTCTATACAGCATTGCTCATCAAGATTATCAGCAATCTCTCTGTTACTCTATGCAACGGACACTTGATAGTCTTTATCTTACTTCACCTTTCACAAATGTTTGGCACTCTTGACCACACTCTATTTCTTGACTTCAGAGACACCTTGTGCCCCTAGTTATATTATCTTCTCAGATTCTGGGTGGGTTTGTCATCCTCTCTGCCCTTTGCCTTCAGGTTAAAGTCCAAAGTTACTAACATGGCAAGCCTTTGTCTTCTTCCCAGATGCTCCTGCCCCTTCTTCATCGTAACACACTCAGCTTTGCTTTTCTTTCTCTCCAACACCTTCCCTTTCCACTTTTATCTGTCAGTGCCCACCCATGGAGAGGTATACCACCTTCTCTAAAACTCTTTCTCATCCTGCCACAGAGCTAATCACCCTGTACTGAAACTGCCTCTGGTGGCTCACATGGTAAAGAATCTGCCTGCAAGGCAAGAGACCCGGGTTCAGTCCCTGGGTTGGGAAGATCCCCTGGAGAAGGGAATGGCAACCCACTCCACTATTCTTGCCTGGAGAATTCCATGGACAGAGGGGCGAGGTGGATTATAGTCCATGGGGTTGTAAAGAGTTGGACACGAGTAAGCAACTACACTTTCACTTTCTTTCCCCACTGGACTGCCAACTTCATTTTTTGTTTGTTTTTATTTTGTTTTGTAGTATAGCTGATTAATGGGCTTCCCTGGTAACTCAGTTGGTAAAGAATCCAGCTGCAATGCAGGAGACCCCGGTTCAATTCCTGGGTCAGGAAGACCCCCTGGAGAAGGGGTGGGCTGCCCACTCCGGTGTTCTTGGGCTTCCCCGGTCATTCTGGCAGCACAGAATCCCCTGCAAGGTGAGGGTTTTGGGTTCGATCCCTGGGTGGGGAAGATCTCCTGCAAGAGGGCCTGGCAACCCACTCCAGTATCCTTGCCTGGAGAATCCCATGGACAGAGGAGCCTGGCAGGGTACAGTCCATGGGTCGCAAAGAGTCGGACATGACTGAGCAACTAAGCCCAGCACAGCACGTAGTTGATAACAGCATCGTGATAGCTTCAGGTGGGCAGCAAAGGCACTCAGCCATTGGCAGAAGCCACGATTAGCCTAAAATATTTCACATCATCACACGTCCCATCAACATGTCGCTGTGCTTTCACTGTGCTGATATAACTGACGTCTACTAATTTATGGATGACTACAGCAATCTGAACTGTGAAGGCTGCTAATTTACAATTATTTGAGAAATCTAAATTGTAACACAGAAATAAAGCTTGACTGATTTTAAACTGACATCATATATGTTCTTTGCAAAGAATAGTAAATTTAACCTCTAATTGAATAAGTCTCTTTGTTTTCAGAATCTGAGGACAGTAGTCACCAGTATGGATTTTTCACTAGTGTCAAAATGCCTGTTGGATTTATGAGCAAGGCTTTTTGTTATCATATTTCTAGGTGATTTCTTTCCTCAGGCCGATTTTTTAGGGATTGGAGGGAGGCATGGCCTTTATCAAAGTCACCTTGTTTTACAGAATCCAGCTCTACCAGCTTCTCTGAAGGTGTCAGGAGGAGGTCAGCTCCATAGATAATACCATAACATGGAATTCAAATGCAATTCACTTAGTTTTGTACTGATATCCTTTCTGAAGTCTCCTAAATTAAGAGCAGACTTTTCAAGGAGACCTGCTTTCGAAAACATAAGAAACTTCACAAAACGACCTTAGATATTTTAGGAGGGCACATTGGGCATTAATTTCTATTATGAACTAACCATATTTAGCAGACTGTCTTTTTGTATACCTACTTCACTCCACTTTAACAAAAACTACAGGACTGCTTGCTAAATGGGGGAGGTCACTGTGAACCACTCCAGCTAAATCATCAACTATTATTAAAGCACTGTCAGGTTTAAGGAACATATGGTGAAATCGAAGACATGATGTCTCTCTCTAAGCTTCAGACTCTACCTTTCAAGTATTTTCTAGTCCTATATTTATGAAGCATGACAGTGTGCATAGCTGTTAAGTGAGATATGGACTCTGACTCCAAGTATTCATAGTCTTGTAAAAAGAAATTTGGCCTGCTTCTAAATAGCGATCAAGCTGAGATAGCTAGGATAAATGCTTGAGGAAGATATTAAAGTATATATTATGGGAGTGTGGGGAAGTTAAGAGCAGAGGTGTTTTCACATGGATGAAATCTCCAACTCATCACGTTCCAAACTGTACACCTAAATTCCCCTTGTCTCAGGCACTCACTGTTTTCTTCCAATGAAATGTCAAAGTACTGAATATACGCCAGGTGCTGGGCTATGTTGATGACAGACCAATGCGTAAAATCCAGTGCCTGCGCTCAAGGGAATGTCCATCTACTTCCTCAAATCTCTCCTAGCACATTGCATCCTATCTCATTAACGGCACCATCACGCTCCTCTTCCATCAAGCCAAGAACTTCAAAATCTTTCATTCCTTCTCCTTCATATTCAATAGGACCAGAAACCCAGTCAGTTCTTTCTCTTTTCTTTCTATTCACATTGTCTCATTCTGAGCTTAGCTATTTGTTAATAATTTGTTATAACAAATTGCTGGCTCCCCATATGGGACCTCTCCAATGTCCTAGCCAACACCTTGCTGTTGTCACCATTGTTCAGTCGCTAAGTCACAGCCGACTCTTTGTGACCCCCATGGACGGCAGCTGGCCAGGCTCCTCTGTCCACGGGATTCTCCAGGCAAGAATCCTGGAGCGGGTTATCATTTCCTTCTCCAGGGATTTCCCGACAAGGGATTTCCCGACCTAGGGATCAAACCTGCGTCTTCTGCATTGACAGGTGGATTCTTTACCGCTAAGCCTGGGAAGCCCCGAATAATTACATATTACTAATATTTACATGTTACTAAATATTTACATATTACTGAATATTTGCATATTACTAAAAAGTGGAAGGAAAGACAAACATCCATAATCCAGGTTGGACATGAAATAGTAAAGACACTGAAGCCTATGGTAATAAATTTTAGGTGTGTGTGCGTGCTCAGTCGTGTCCAACTCTGCAACCCCAAGGATAATAGCCCACAAGCTCCTCTGTCCATGGAATTTTCCAGGCAAGGGTACTGGAATGTGTTGCCATTTCCTCCTCCAGGGAATCTTCCCAGTCCACAGCTTGAACCAGCGTCTCTTGCATTTCCTGCATCACAGGCAGATTCTTCACCACTATGCCACCTGGGAAGACGTATCTCTAGTTCCTAAGGACTTTGGCCCAATTATTACAAGTGCTTTTTTACTGTCTTCACACTGAAAGTAGTGATAACTCAAGATGGATAAGAGAAAGGCATTAACACTAGAATTCTCACTTACATTATCAAAACTAGTCCTCCTCTCCACATCTGCTATATGTCGCTAAAAGACCAGCTCTGGAGTATGAATTCTCACACTCCCACATTACTCCTTCCAGTGGAGTTATAGAAATGACAAGCAACCCATCAAAACATTTGGCAGCTTCATATCTGTGCCTCATGTTTCAGTGTCTCCTTTGATGTTGTAAGAAAAGCTGGTGGTTTTACATAAGAGAGCAAGATTGGGAGGTATGTGTTTCAACTTTAACTATATCTCAATGTGATCATGTTACATGAATTTTTGATTCTTTTAAACTAGAAAGACTCCATTGTCACAAAGTCAAGTCTGAAATAAGTGATTAAAGGAGGTACCCATATTGTGTTAGTAGCAAATTTAATCTGAATCTTAAATCTCTACCATAAAATTGTTCTGTAATGAATTAGGAGTTTGAAGTAAAACATATAAAAGAAATTTTTGCTCTACCTGAAAGCATTTAGAATTTATCAGAACTATTATCTTCAGTTCCAAGCATTGTAGTTTAAGGAGAAAATGGTTCAGTGGAAATACAACTCAGAGAAAATCACCAGGTTGATGAAGAACATGAGACCACAGGCTATCTCAAACTGTTGAAGTAATTGGGGTGTTTATCTTAGTAAAATTGAATATTCAGGAGGGAGTTGGTAATTATATTCAAGTATCACTTGAAAAGAAGGGTTGTATTTGCCCAATAAGACACTAAGATTTAAAATAAACCCAATGGGTAAAAGTTCCAGGTAGGGAGAGAAAAAAACAAGTAATTTTTTTGATACCTCAGAAAAAGAAAGGGCTTCCTTGGAAGGTTGTGCAGTAATATATTCCCTATCAGTAGAGAAGATTAAAGAGCCACAGTGACCTAGTGGCTGATTCTGTAAAATGGATTCTGCTCCTAAATGAGTTGGTCAGATGACCATTGGGATCATTTGCAACTAAAGATTCTGTGATTCACTTACTGTATGAAAACAGAGTTCTCATAAAAGTGATAAAGAGCTTCTGAATAACATGTTCCAAACATAAAAACTGGAACAAGTTATTACTTAATATAAAATATTCCTTTTTACACTCTGAAAAAGATAATTCCAGCAGATTTTCCACTCATCTTCAAGGATCCTAGAAATATGGTAAGTAGACAAATTGTTAGAAATAAAATATTTTTCCCAGTTTTGTCAATTCTTTTTTTTTTATTAATTTAAACTTTTTATTTTCCATTAGGGTATAGCTGATTAACAATATTGTGATAGTTTCAGGTGAACAGCAAAGGGACTCAGCCATAAATATACATGCATCCATTCTCCCCCAAACTCCTCTGCCATCTTGCCAGTTTTTTATGAAACAACTGAAAGAGTGCTTGGAGATGAAGGCTTCATCCAATGAGATTTTATACAGCAAATGAAAAAGCAAGCAGCAGTGTGAACAGTATTTAATTAAGGAAAAAACAGAGAGTATTAATGGTTGTACAATATTGTAAATATAATTAATACCATTGACTTGTACACCTAATAATGGCCGTGATGGCAGATTTTATGCTGTGTATATGTTACCACAATAAAAATAAAGGCAGTGATTATACTGAAGGTAAAGAAAGAAAAACGAGTAGAGAGGAAGGAGGAGGGAGGGGGAGAGAGAGGGAGAAAAGAAAGAAAGAGAGAAAGAAAGCAAAGAAAGGGGGAGTGAGGAAGGAAAGAAAAAACAAAGGAGAAAAAATCTGAATATACACTAAACTACTAAGTAACGGGTTGTTATTAAGAGTAAATTTAACTTTTTGCTCTTCCATAATACTTGAAAATTTTTTCAAAATTCTATATTATTTTTTAAAGTTTATTTAAAATGATTGTTAAACTAAAGCTGACAGAGAACCAACCTCTCTTTAGCACTCAATATACATGAATTGACTCATTGGAAAAGAACCTGATGCTGGGAAAGACTGAAGGCCAAAAGAGAAGAGGGCATCAGGGGATGAGATGGTTAGATAGCATCACAGACTCAATGGACATGAACTTGAGCAAATTCCAGGAGATAGTGGAGGACAGGGAAGCCTGGTATGCTGCAGTCCATGGGGTGGCCAAGAGTTGGACACAACTTAGCGACTGAACAACAACGAATATGAATGACTTTCATTATAGAAGTTCTCAAAATATATTTCTGCCTTAATACAATTTATTTTAGATGGTACTCTGCATTAAATGTCTATTAGATTTAAATACAAGCCAAAATAAATTAAAAAGATAAATACAAAATGAATGAATAAAAAGTGAGGAAAGGAAAGCACTATTCCTTTCTTCATGAAGATCATGATCAAAGAGAAAGGATAAGAAATGCATACACAAAATAACTAAGGGGCATATTTACCAAGCAACATATTCACAGAGCAGGCTTCATTAGAGAATAGTTAAAAAAAAAAAAAAAACTATGTACATAAATGATAAAGAATCTTAAATAAACCCAGGGTTAAAATTAGGTGGAGTTGCACAGAAATATTTTATAGATGAAGTAGGGATGTTGTTAGTACAGGTTTCTAAGAAGGAAGATGAGGGAAAAAGTTAGATTAATTGTAATTATATGACTCCTCCTCTCGAACTCTTAATTATTATACACTTTCATGGATTGTTAAAAAGAAAAGCCTACTCTCTGCATCTTTGTTTCCAAGGACATCCAGCTTATATTTGCTAATTACCATTGTAGTTTAGTTTGGAGGAGAGTCTTATGTTATTCAGGCTTAGGGACCCAGGTGATAAATTTGTGGTTCTTCTTGGGTACTCTGTGTTTCAGACATACTGTCAAAAAAGCTTTGCTCCAACTTGTATCTGAAACAATAAGAGAAGTCACAAAAGGTAACTTAGGTAACTTTTCCTCCACTTAGTCTCACAGCCACGTGATGGCCTACTCCAGCTTTCCCATCTATTAGGTAGAGACTGTTGTTGATAACCTGATGGGTAACTCCATGCATTAATAAGGGCTCTTGAACTTTTATTACACTTCTTTTGGCTTGTATGGTTTTTTAGTGAAAAGTATGGTTTTTTAGTGAAAACGCCTTAATTTTCTTACAGAAAACCATATCAAGGCTAAATTGCCCATTTGGATGATGTCCAAGATCTAAGCATTCTCTAAATTATGGGCTGTGTAGATTTCATGATCACTTTCATCAGAGACAGAGGGAAAAGGAAAGGGGTAGATTAAATGTACATTTCCCTGGTGTTCAGATGGTAAAGAATCCAAGAGACCTGGGTTTGATCCCTGGGTCAGGAAGATCCCCTGGAGAAGGGAATCGCTACCCACTCCAGTATTCTTGCCTGGAGAATTCCATGGACAGAGGAGCCTTGGCAAGCTACATCTGTGGGGTAGCAGAGAGTTGGACACAACTGAGTGACTAACACTTTCACTTTCATTAATATATTACCACTTTTAACATCTGTGGTAAAGAATGGACTAGATGGACAATTTGCTTAAGTGTTTTAAATCATTATTTGCCTTTCTTTGCAAAGGTGTGGTTGAAGCAACCCAGGAGTCTTGACTTGACTCTTTAAGGAGCTTTGGCGAGTTATGATGTGTCTCGCACGTTTTTAGACACTCACTCACACTCACACACACACATGCATGCACACACACACACCTTATTTTTAATCCTCCAAACCACCTTGTAGGAAGGTATTTTAGGCTTGCTTCTTAAAACTAAAAGAGATGTTCATAGAACTTAAACAATGAACTCATCATCAGACAGAAATTCATAGCATAACCAGATTTTGAATAGATTTCTTTTAACTCCCTGAACTTGCACCTCTGAGGTCTGGCATCCCTGTGGGTCTTGTGAGCATTGGGCTAGGATCTCACACTCATGAGCATGGAGCCTGCCATTCCCTTCATGATGGGGTCCCCTTCCCAGCGGTCTCTTCCAATATACTGATGTTGAATGCTTCTGCATTCTGCATTCAAATCCTCCACTCAGGAAAGCAGCTACTCAGTTGCTCTCCCCTCCACCCCCATGGAGCATGTAGTGCCTGGTGGGGTGGCCCCAGGCTCGCCAGCATGGGCACAGACACCCTCTCTCCTACCTGTGCCTCAGTGCCTTTGGTGTGCTTGCTCAGTGTTCCAGGGGATGCCATGTAATTGAAAGGTTTGCACACTTCCTTGGTAGCATTCATGAAAGAGTAGCATTGAGTTTGATGTTCTTAACTCATCTGAACCTGTCTCAGTGTTTATTATTCAATTCAAAGTGTAGACAAAGTGACTTACTTGATGAAAAACTCAGTCCTACTTCCTGGGCTTTTAAATCTAAGAAAAAGATTCAAATTCTCAGCTCTACTTCGTCTCTCAAGTCACTTAGTCCTACAGGCTCTCATCTGCCTTTTTAGAAAGCCACTAGGCATCCCTGGTAGCTCAGTGGTAAAGAATCCACCTGCCAGTGCAGGAGACTCAAGACATGGGTTTGATCCCTGGTCAGGAAGATCCCCTGGAGAAAGAAATGGCAACCCACTCTAGTATTTTTGCCTGAGAAACCCCATGGACAGAGGAATCTGACGGGCTACAGTCCATGGGGTCGCAAGAGTCAGATACAACTGAACGACTAAACCACCACCACCATCCTTCATCCCTTGTAATTCTTTGTGAAAATGTGCTTCAGATTTCCAGGTGTGGTTTTCAGGATTTAAAGGAAAAACTGTCCTTCCTTCAACTAAGTCTGATTTTTACAACTCAAAAGTACTTACTTTTAGGCTATGATTTTCCTAAGAACTCAACAAGCTGTACTTATTTTAAACCTCAAAGCAATTTCTTTGTGTTAGGGACTTTTTGAAAGAATGAATGCCTCCTTTTCAATGGGGGAGGGTCTTGAGATAATTAAGGAATGTGAAAGCAGTTTCAGAAAATAAAGATGTTGGTTGAACATTATAAAAAGTTTTAGCCTCAATAGTCTACATTTCCCATGTTCATTTTTTAAAGTCCATTGAATTTGTTAAAGATACTTCTAATTTTTTGTTTGGTTTGGTTTAAAGAGTCACAAAATTTTTAAGATTATTTAAAGTAGTAGCTCTTGACATCATCTTTAGCCCTTGAAACAGCATCTGAAGTAGACAAATAGGAATTTTTGGCTTAAAAACTGTGAAGACACAATGGACTATAGAACACCTCAAATTAGATCTTTTGAAGCTTTGAATTTTTTCATGCAATTTTCATTGTTCAGAAACTATGAAAAATGTAAGTTGCAAACTTTAATCCTTTAGATATAATTATACAGGCACACAAAATCTATTCTACAAAATGGCACTTATTTTATCCATATATTCAGAGGTATAACTATTGCAAGCCCATATTTCAGTTTTTTTTAATCTGTCAAAGTTTTTACGTTGCTCTAAAATTGATTGTAATGATGGTTGCACATACTGTGATTTAACTAAAAGCGATTATACTTTATACATTACATGAGCAAGCTGTACAGTATATATGAGCTGTGTACCAATAAGCTGTTTTAAAATCTATAATGTACCATTGTATTACATATTGTTATAAAATTAAATTTTTTTAAAGTGTTTGCACTTCAGAAATTAATTTTTTATTCTATTGTTCAAACCGTCATTCTCTCCTGAAATATATATTTACAAATATATCTCACAAAACAAGCACTGCGTTGAGGACAAGGATTCAATCAACCATATTTATTAACGCACTGCTGTATTTAAAATGGATAACCAACAAGGGCTTACTGTATAGCACGGGGAATCCTGCTCAATGTCATGTGGCAGCCTGGATGGAGGGGAGTTAGGGGAAGAATGGGTACATGTATATGTATGGCTGAGTCCCTTAGCTGTTCACCGGAAACTATCACAGTATTGTTAATCAGCTACACCCCGATACAAAATACAAAGTTTTTTTAAAAAATTGCTGTCAAACATCTTTCCAGGAGCTAAAATTATAGTTGTGAATAAAACAGATAAAAATTCTTAACCACATGGAACTTGCAAAGTAGTGAAGGATAACAGTGAGCAAGCATTAGTAAATCAGTAAGTAAGTTTCATGGCAGAAAACGTCTGCAGCCATTAGACATGGGCAACTAGGTTCTGCTCTGGGCTTCGAAGTTTAGAAACACCTGTTCTGATCCTTCACCAGCCATGCACCTCCTGTCTGGACAAGCCATCCACAGGGTGAAGGGTATGTGTTCATCCAGCCCTCAGCGCTGGGGTGTCCACAGGCCTGTAGCTTTATATTACTGCACGAGGAAGCTGAAGGTAGGAAGAGGGATAGGGAAGGCTGAGGTTTCCCTTTGCTCTCTAGCCCTAAGTCCTAAACACATAAGAATATGCACTTTGGGGCTTCCCTGGTGGCTCAGGAGTGAGGAATCCACCTGTCAATGCAGGAAACACACGTTTGATCCTTTACCTAAGAAGAGTCCACATGCCACCAAGCAACTACACCCATGTGCCACAACTACTGAGCCTGTGCTCTAGAGCCCAGGAGCTGAAACCATTGAACCCACAAAGCTGCAACTACTGAAGCCCACGCACCCTAGAGCCTGAGCTCCGCAGCAAGTGAAGCCATTGCAATGAGAAGCCAGCACACCGTGGCCACGAGTAGTCCCTGCTCACCGCAGCTAGATAAAAGCCTGTGCAGCCATAAAGACCCAGCACAACCAAAAGTAAATAAATTTAAATTTATAAAATTTTTAAAATAAAGACTGTGTACCTTTGATTGATTGTTACTGGCTGGACTACTTCCCGTCTCTGTAGGTGTATAAATTAACTTGTAGAAAAATGATATTAATGAGTATAACTACCATTCATCATGATGTAAATAAATTTTGTCTGGTAGAGTTTCAATCGATTTCTACTCTGTAAAAAAAAAATTAAAAGACAACCTCAAACATTTTACTGCTTTATAGAATACTTATCAGCTTTGCATCTATTAGCAACTTCATTTCAGCATTCCTGACTATACACATGTGTGTGTATGTATATGTAACGGGCATGTTAAGTCATGTCCAACTCTGCGAACCCCTGGACTGTAGACCGCCAGGCTCCTCTGTCCATGGGGTTTTCTAGGCAAGAATACCTGAGCGGGTTGCCATTTCCTTCTCCAGGGGATCTTCCCCACCCAGGAATTGAACCCACATCTCCTGTATTGGCAGGCAGATTCTTTACCACTGAGCCACCAGGGAAGCACTGCGCCATGTATACATACACATTCATACATATGTCAAGAGTCTCCTTTGAACTTGTGCAAACATCTTATAGGTTCTTTCTTCATTAATTCATTAATGAGTTAAATGACATTTTTATACATATTCATTTTTCCTTACAGGATTTTACCTTGTGAAAATTACACTTCAGAAAGAGTTTAAAGTTTACTTTTTTAATATAAATTTATTTTGATTGGAGGCTAATTACTTTATAATATTGTATTAGTTTTGCCATACATTGACATGAATCTGCCATGGGTGTACATGTGTTCCCCATCCTGAACCCTCCTCCCACCTCCCTTCCCATCCCATCCCTCTGGGTCATCCCAGTGCACCAGCCCTGAGCACCCTGTATCATGCATCGAACCTGGACTGGCGATTTGTTTCACGTATGATAATATACATGTTTCAATGCCATTCTCCCAGATCTTCCCACCCTTGCCCTCTCCCACAGAGTCCAAAGGACTGTTCTATACATCTGTGTCTCTTTTGCTGTCTTACATACAGGGTTATCCTTACCATCTTCCTAAATTCCATATATATGTGTTAGTATACTGTATTGGTGTTTTTCTTTCTGGCTTACTTCACTCTGTATAATCGGCTCCAGTTTCATCCACCTCATTAGAATTGATTCAAATAGATTCTTTTTAATGGCTGAGTAATATTCCACTGTGTATATGTACCACAGCTTTCTTAAAAATATGGAATGCTTCACAAATTTGCGTGTCATCCTTGCACAGGGGCCATGCTAATCTTCTCTGTATTGTTCCAATTTTAGTATATGTGCTGTCAAAGCGAGCACAGAGTTTAAAGTTTAAAACAGGATCATCAGAGAAGGTCTCACCGGTAAAGTAATATTTGGGCAAAGGCTGAAGGATATTAGAGAGCAGCAATTTGGTTCTCTGAGGTAAGAATGTTTCAAGCAGAGAGAAAAACAGATTAAAAGGCCTAAGAGAGAAGACGTAAATAATGAGAAAAAGAAATTGATTCACTTCCACCTTTTACAACTGATGTACAACTGAGGTTTTTGAGAACAGACACAAAACAACAAACAAACATTGTATGGATATGGGTGACAGACGTCTGGAGTCTGTGTAATTCAAAATACACATTTCTGAGGGGACATAGCAAAGGAAATAATTGATTCTGCTTGGATGGAGAGACAGAAGTCTTCCCTATTGAAATAACAATGAACATTTGGTAAAATTGGCAGACAACTAGAAATTTAATCATGCTGCTATGTGTCTGTCATTTTGAACTGACTTTGTCTAGTCATTTTGAATTAAAGTGACATTCAGAATAAATTTATTTTTTTTAACAGTTTTACTAGATCATGAAGATGTGAAATTTAAGAAATTAGTCTGAACATAGANTCATATTCTACTAACCAAAACTTAAAATCTGTAATAATTGAGAGATTAGTGTCTCACTTTACATTTTGCCCCAGAAATGAATAAGGCTCAGAGATAATAAACTTGATTTATGGATACAAAACAGGTAATTTGTATTTCCTATTATTAACAAAATATTCTCTGAGCCTCTTTCAGAATGTCAAAACACACATGAAAAGAAAATAAGTTTCATTAGCAAATAAGTCATTCACATATTTTTAAAAGCTGACAGAAGAAACAGGTTGTCTGACCAGTTTTTTTCTATTCATGCTCTTTTATGTGAAAGACACCATTCTGAAATTTTAAAACATTAGGCCAAAGGATGAAGGTACATAGTGTTTTGAAATATTTGTCTGCATTCCCCAGACTTTCCTTAAAATGTGGAATCATTTGGGGCAGTATAAATAAATGAATAGTTCTATGGAGATCTATTTATGTCCGTGGTCACAAGCAGGGTCAGAGAGTCCCTGCCTTCACTTTTCTACTCAGCTCTTCTTGTCAGCCTACAACAGAAATAGACCCCTGCCCTCCTTCCAAGAAACAGCACAGCAAAGCATGCACAAGACAGCAAGGTGTACAAAGAATACTCTGAAATAGTGCTTAAAAACTAATGATCACAAATACAATGAGAATCTACATCCTGACCCCATCTTAGCTATACGGACATAAGTTCTGGTCTCCAGGAAGTGTCAGGATCCAGTAAGCAAGAATGATGAAGCAAATGATCAGAACACTGTTGATTTCACTCTAGGCTACCTTTGATGGCTATGGTCATGAGTGCAGAGCAGCATTATTGCCGCTTAGCACAAGAGGCGGCTAGAAGAGCACCTGTAGGAAGAGATTGCCAAAGGCTGCTCTCAAGAAATAAGAGGAATAGCAGAGAAGAAAAAGGGGAGAGGAGCTTAGCAGCAGGAAAAGGAAGCTCTTATTTCTTTAGATCTCTCAAAACCTGGGAAGAAGCTACACAAAATTTGGAAGTTTGGGAGGCAAACAAGAAATCTACAAGCAAATGTGGTATTAACAGTTTTTAGATGTCTGGCTGGTGAATTGAAGTTGATTTCAGGAAATCTCAGCAGTTTTAAGACAGCTGGAATGCAAGAAACTCCTTCACCTAAAGGGATCCACAAAAATATGTATCTTTGGGCAAAAGGTCAAAGATGAGGAGAAAAGCTACCGAGTTAACACTGTTTCCTGATTTATGATGATTAAACTTGTCAGCTAGTTCTGTTAAAGTCCAATTTGGAGGGCAAACCACTGTCCATGTCAGTGCACAGATATTCTAAATAAAGCATTAGATCCATAACGTTCTTAATCTTAAGTCACTTGAGGCATCAAAAGAAAAAGGCGCTTTGTGTTTTTGTGTGTGTGTAGTTGGATTATACATAGGCATTAATAGAAAATTATTTTCATCAGTGTTGTATTTTGAACATTATCATATTCTAACTAAAGACTTTCTTGCTGTCATCTCCAGAAGGTGCTGTAAAGATTAAGAATTAAGCAATCTGTGGTTATGCTGGCTCTAATGATAAATTCATTTTGTAGATCCTCAAAGGTTACTAAATGAAGGTACAAACTTTGAATCTTTCAAAGTTTATGTGCTGCTGTTTTTTAAAATTTTTTATTGGAGTATAGTTGCTTTACAGTTTTGTACAGTGAGTCAGCTATACAGCAAAGTGAATCAGCCATACGTGTAGATATATCCCCTCTCTTTTGGATTTCCAAAGAGCACTGAGTAGAGTTCCCTGTGTTACACAGTAGGTTCTCATTAGTTGTCTATTTTATACAAAGTGTCAATAGTGTATATCTGTCAATCCCAATCTCCCAATTCACCCCATCCTCCCTTCCCCCTTGATTTCCATACGTTTGTTCTCTATATCTGTGTCTCTATTTCTGCTTTGTAAATAAGATATCTGTATCAACTGTTTCAGATCCCGCATACAGTATTTGTTTTTCTCTGACTTACTTCTGTATGACAGTCTTTAGGTCCATCCTCATCTCCACAAATGACCCAATTTCATTCCTTTTTATGGCTGAGTAATAGTCCATGGTATATGTGTACCTGTGTGCCGCTATCTTATTCCAACCATTTTGTAGTAGCAACTCAATTTCCAGTGGCTAGTACAAACCACCCCAGCCAATCAAGTAATCTAGTTTGTCAAATGTTTGCTTCATATTATGAAAAACACAAAGTAGACATGTGGAAATCTCAGCCTTTAGTTTTATGAAACCATTTCTGTATCTTCCGGCGGAGACACTCCTACTTGGAAACTTAGAAGACTTAAATCATAAAAGTCCAAAGTTGCAATGAAGGGAAGCAAACATGTGCTAATAGACCACAAGATGGAACTGTGAGAGGAGCCATAGAGACAGTCATTCTGATGTTAAACATTTATAGTGATTAATGTTTTGTTGACATTATAAGATTATAACATCTGCTCTTATCAAACAAGTAATTAAATAATTATTTTTTGGCAAAAAGGAGCATTTCTCCCGTATAGAAATTAAATCTTAAAAGAGTATGTGATGCAGTTAAAACTAAGGTAATCAGTAAGCAACTTATTCAATGCCACAACCTCAAATCCTTTCAGGAATGAAGCAAATGGGTAAAAAATTGCATAAAGCTAAACATTAGATATATACATGATGCTATACATTTCACTGTAGGATTTGAGCCATAGGACAAGTATAAAACACGGATTATAAGCTTTCCATAGAATAAAAAATTCACTTCATATATACAGATGCTCAGAAAATATAATTTAACTGGGAAATAGATGGAAAATAAAAATGCTTTTTGAGACTTCGTAATTGCGTAAAAGTTTTTAATGCACTTTTATGGTTTGGAAAAATTGGGCTGGAAATGGAAAATTAACTAGCAACATGTATAATTAACTCCTTTGTCAAAATGTTTTCAGGCAGCTAATTCTTCAGGAAATGTAGCATGGTCCACTGCCAGTTAGAATGAATTAATGCTTTATTTTCCCTAGGTAGTATCTCACACCTGTTTCTAATATTTGTTCCTTTGAAATAATTCCATGCACTTGGTTCACTGATTTCTCCTTTTCAAGTCTGCCTAGTCTAAAAGAGTTGAGCATAACTACTAAACCCAGGTGGTCTAGAAATCTTTATCACTGCAAGAATTGCGGTTAACCCTACTGGGTGGCAGTGGATATGATGCTTAACAAAACACGCCACTTTCTTTAAAGAAATCACATAGACCACACAGTCCTACTTCTCCATTGATGCAGTTGCCTAATGAGATGGGTTAATGGATTTGACTTCTTCAAATAAGTGGTAAAGCAACTTCCAACATAAACATGAATCGTTATGCTCCAAGGAAAGCGATGGTGGTAAATTTCTTTTTGTGGTTTTGAAATCCAGCTAAAGATAACCTGAATGAAAGCCCTGGACATGCGAATCAGTTTATCCCTGTAATGTGTTGGAGCTTTGCTTCCATTTGTATAGTGAACCTTTGCCATTCAATTGGAAGCCATGGATACACAAATATATGATCTTAGATTCACTGAGCATGTATGAAAAAAAAATTATTCATTGTTTATTCTGAAAGAATTTCTGACCTTACAAAGGCCACAGTTTGGTGACAAAAGCAGCTAAAGCCACCAAAGAAATATAGTAAATGTCAGAGTTTACTACCAAAGTTCAAAGAAGGAAGACGTAAATCAGAACTTTAGGAGAAAAACCACAAATCTGACATGATGTTCCAGGGGATTTAACCTAAGCTGGACCTTGGGGCCAGCAAGAACTAATCAAGAACAGAGTTGGAGAGAGTTTTCCCTGATGAAGTAACAGCTAGAAGGTCAAAAACAGTCATCATGCTCAGAGAATGTCAGGCAGTTTTATGGGACTGACACATGGACCATTTGTGGAGGTGATAGACAACGTCAGGCGGCTAGGCAGGCATTTGATGATGAGGCCATGATATCTGCACTTGCTTACTTGAGTTTTATCTAAAAGCCTGAGTAGCCAGTGGAGGATTTTAGGCTATAACTTGACATGATTACCTGCATTTTTAAAAAAATCTCTGGCAACCTGCTTTGATTGGCAGAAATCAGGTTATATATAGGAGAGATATGGGATTCAGTTCAGTTCAGTCGCTCAGTCGTGTCCAGCTCTTTTCGACCCCATGAATCGCAGCACGCCAGGCCTCCCTGTCCATCACCAACTCCCGGAGTTCACTCAGACTCACGTCCATCGAGTCAGTGATGCCATCCAGCCATCTCATCCTGGGTCGTCCCCTTCTCCTCCTGCCCCCAATCCCTCCCAGCATCAGAGTCTTTTCCAATGAGTCAACTCTTTGCATGAGGTGGCCAAAGTACTGGAGCTTCAGCTTCAGCGTCATTCCTTCCAAAGAAATCCCAGGGCTGATCTCCTTCAGAATGGACTGGTTGGATCTCCTTGCAGTCCAAGGGACTCTCAGGAGTCTTCTCCAACACCACAGTTCAAAAGCATCAATTCTTCGGCGCTCAGCTTTCTTCACAGTCCAACTCTCACATCCGTACATGACCACAGGAAAACAAATAGTGGCGATTAAAAGATCCCTGGGTGGAGAAGACCCCCTGCAGGAGGGCACAGCAACCCACTCCAGAGTTCTTGCCTGGAAAAATCCCATGGACAGAGGAGCCTGGTGGGCTACGGCCCATAAGGTCGTAAAGAGACAGACACAACTGAAGTGATTTAGCACACAGAGAGATGGTAAGAAGGCCGTTAGTTTCCAGGGACTGAGGGAAGCAGTGGAATCACCGTATGAATCTGCGGTGGTGGGTACATGTCATTATGCACACATGCTTGGTCACTTTAGTCATGTCTGATTCTTTGTGACCCCGTGAACTGTAGCCCACCAGGCTCCTCTGTCCATGGGATTCTCCAGAGAAGGATACTGGACTGGGTTGCCATGCCCTCCTCCAAGGGATCTTCTCCACCCAGGGACTGAACCCATGACTCCTGTGTCTCAGTCATTGCAGGCAGATCCTTTACCCTCTGAGCCACCTGGAAAGTCCACATATCACTATGCATTTGTCCAAATCCATAGAATGTATACCATCAAGAGTGAACCCTAATGTAAACTGTGGATTTGGGTGATTAGGATGTATCCGTGGAAGTTCATCAGTGGTCACAAACATAGCACTCTGGTGACCATGTTGATAATGGAGGAGGCTGTGCTTCTGTCAGAAATCTCTGTACCTTCTGTTCAATTTCTTCTGAGCCTAAAACTACTCTAAGAAAAACAACTATTGGGACTTCCTTGGTGGTCCAGTGGTTAAGAATCTGTCTGCCAATGAAGGGGACACAGGTTTGATCCCCGATCCAGGAAGATCCCACGTGCTGCAGAGCAGCTAAGCCCAGGCACCACAACTACCTAAACCCACGTGCCCTAGAGCCCATGCTCTGCAACAAAAGAAGCCACCGCAATGAGTAGCCCCCACTCACTGCAAAGAAAGCCCATACACAGCAAGGAAGATCCAGTGCAGCCAAAAATAAAATTAATTACTTTAAAAAGAGGATNATAAAATTAATTATTTAAAAAAAAAAAAAAGAAAAACAACTATTAATAAAAAGTATAATGTTGCTGTTTTTTTTTTTTTTCTAAACAGTGAATTAAACTAGATAGTGGAGTGCTAAAGAATCAACCACGTTCCTTCCTTAAAGAAGAAACACTGAGGAGGCCCGCTGCTTCATGCATTGTTCACCTTCACAGAGTGGAACAAGCTCTGATGGGATGCAAGGTATACTGTGCTCTGTGTCACAAACATATTCGAAGATATTTCCAGATAATTCAGGAAAGTGGAGAAATACTTGACGCATTTCAAAAAATTCTTGTATAGTAACACATATGTGTGAGATCTAGAAAAATGCTATAGGTATGTCTTGCTCAGTCGTGTCTGACTCTTTGTGACCCTGTGGACTGTAGCCCACCAGGCTCCTCTGTCCATGGGATTTTCCAGGCAATAGTACTGGAGTGGATTGCCATTTCCTTCTCCAGCGGATCTTCCTGACTCAGGGATCGAACCCAGGTCTCCTGCATTGTAGACAGATGCTTCACCGTCTGAGCCACCAGGGAAGTCAGTGAAGTCACTCAGTCGTGTCCCACCCTCAGCAACCCCATGGACTGCACCCCACCAGGCTCCTCCATCCATGGGATTTTCCAGGCAGGAGTACTGGAGTGGGGTGCCATCGCCTTCTCCATTAGTAATTCTGCTGCTGCTGCTAAGTCACTTCAGTTGTGTCTGACTCTGTGTGACCCCATAGACGGCAGCCCATCAGGCTCCCGAATCCCTGGTATTCTCCAGGCAAGAACACTGGAGTGGGTTGCCATTTCCTTCTCCAATGCATGACAGTGAAAAGTGAAAGTGAAGTCGCTCAGTCGTGTCCGACCCTTAGCAACCTCATGGACTGCAGCCTACCAGGCTCCTCCGTCCATGGGATTTTCCAGGCAAGAGTACTGGAGTGGGGTGCCATTTCAGAAAAATGCTATAGATGATCTTATTTGCAAAGCAGAAATAGAGACACAGATGTAGAGAATAAACTTATGGATACCAAGGGGAAAGGGGGATGTGGGATGAACTGGGAGACTGGGATTAACATAGATGCACTATTGATACTATGGATAAAATAGATGACTAATGTGAATCTACTGCATAGCACCAGAAACGCCACTCAGTGCTCTGTGGCGACCTAAACGGGAAGGAAATCTGAAAAAGAGGTATATATATATGTGTGTAGCTGATTCACTTTGCTGTATGGCAGAAATTAACACAATATTGTAAAGCAACTATACACTAATAAAAATTAAATACTCTAAAAAAAATGATTCTAAGACAACCTTGTGCTCTGCAACCTTTAAAAAGGTAAAGTTCACTTAAAGAATTATAAAAGTCACAAGAAAATCCTGAAATCAGTGAAATACTATAATGTTGTACAGAGAAGATCCCCCTCCTTTTCCCTCACACAGAGATAGCATCAGGTGGTTAAACATTCCAAAAATGTTCAAGTGCTTGAGGCTTTGGTCTCATAAAAGCCTAGTTAGTCATCCTTCCAAGTAAAACAGATTTCAAAGATCAACAATGTGCTCATTTCATCCTCTTTTTCCTCTTTATAGAAGAGGAAGCTGACCACAGTGTATTGCCTAAAACCACCTAAGATAATGGCAGAATTACAACTAGAAACCCCAACCATTTGCTCTTTCTGCCTATTTATGACTTCCTTTAGTAAAGTATTTAAAAAACTTTTTTCTGCTTTATCGTTCCTCCAAGTCTCATCTCAAATATTTATCGTATAAAGTGTTATCCAAAAGTGATCATACTTTACAGAAGCATTAACCAAAACGTCACTTACAAGGCTATAATATTATGTAACTTTTAACTTTTGAAGATTATCATTTCAATGTGTCAGTGGGTTTTATACAAGTATTTCCATCAGATTGAGTATGCCACAATCATTCTATAGAAAAGAGGAAAAAAGTGAAAGTGAAGTTGCTCAGTCGTGTCCGACTCTTTACGACCCCATGGGCTGTAGCCTACCAGGTTTCTCAGTCCATGGGATTTTCCAGGCAAGAGTACTGGAGTGGGTTGCCATTTCCTTCAGGGGATCTTCCCGACCCCGGGATCGAACCCAGGTCTCCCCTCTGAGCCACCAGGGAAGCCCAGAAAAGAGGAAATCATTGCCCAAAGGTTATATCCAGAGAGTTCTCAGCAAAAATAGAAAGAACAGATTTGGTAAGTTTTATTAAACATGACTTGGCTAGAAACCATATGATTATTTAGATAATAAAAAAAGCATGCTGCTACTGCTGCTGCTAAGTCACTTCAGTCGTGTCCGACTCTGTGCAACCCCATAGACAGCAGCCGACCAGGCTCCCCCAGTCCCTGGAATTCTCCAGGCAAGAACACTGGGGTGGGTTGCCATTTCCTTCTCCAATGGAAAGTGAAAAGTGAAAGTGAAGTCGCTCAGTCGTGTCCAACTCTTAGCGACCCCATGGACTGCAGCCTACCAGGTTAAGCTGCGATTTCATCAAGTCGGCCATTTCTAATTTGTGGGCTCTGATGTGAAATCCCAGTATTTTCAAAGGTGAAGTCCTGGTAACAACCAGGATTGGAGTATTTGGTGGATGGTAAGAAATCTAGGTGAAGCTTGACTTTAAATTCACTGTGTCTTTGGACAGACCATACATGCAATTATTCATTGATGAGGAAGGAACAAAAAAAGAACACTGAAGGACTTTTTTTTAAAGAGGTAACTGTGCTTGTGAGTTTAGTTTGTGGGAACAGGGAGTGAGAGAGAAAGCCCCATGGTACAGTAAATCCTCCCCATTGAGAAGCGCTGCCCAGTGAATAATAGGTCTTGAATTAAATTGTCAATTCCTCTTGCTTTGGGGGGAAAAAAGTGTGGAAAGAGATAGGAAAATCTTTCTCTCTCAGGGGTCAAAGGGCTGCCATCTGAATGGTAAAGGAACTGCCGTCTGAATCTTTCTCACATCTCCAATAAATTCTTTTTCATCTCTGTCCAGATAAAGAAAGAAAGAAATTGTTTTTTTGACCCTATGTATTGGTTTTATATTGGAGGAGGAAATGGCAACCCACTCCAGTATTCTTGCCTGGAGAATCCCATGGATGGAGGAGCTTGGTGGGCTACAGTCCACGGGTTACAAAGAGTCGGATATGACTGAGCGACTTCACTTTCACATTGGTTTTATATAAACATTCCAAATGAACAACTTCTTGAGATATTTATAAAGTACTCTCAAAACAGTTTGAAATCTTTTTCTGGTTTTCTTTTGTAACAGTTCTGTAATGGGAACTCCTAATACTGAGATTGTCAGAAGGTATTTACATAAATTAAGATTAGACAGTTTTTCTCATTGGACTTGATGCTTTTGATTGTCATTCAACATGAATTGTGAAGATGCAAAGATAATATAACAACAAAATATTTCTAGAACCAAACTTTTGAAGTAACCTAGCCAATACAAATGAAATTGCTCATATTCAATGTCAGCTCATGTAAAACAAATCATCTTTATATCAATAATACCTCAACAACTTAAAACTTTATTCACCATCTCATCAAGTTTTGCTTTATCAGCACTTATTTTTCACTTCTTTTTCAGCTTCTTTTTTTAAAAAATAGTACAAGTTTTTATCAAGTTGCGAAAGTTTTCCGTTTATGGTTTGTTGAGAGTTGTTTTTTTTTCACCCATGAATAGCAGTTCAGTTCAGTTCAGTCGCTCAGTTGTGTCCAACTCTTTGTGATCTCATGGACTGCAGCACACCAGGCTTCCCTGTCACCAGAGAACCAACTCCTGGAGCTTGCTCAAACTCGTGTCCATCGAGTCAGTGATGCCTCCAACCGTCTCATCCTCTGTCATCCCCTTCTCCTGCCTTCAATCTTACCCAGATCAGGGTCTTTTCAAATGAGTCAGTTCTTCCCATCAGGTGGCCAAAGTATTGGAGCTTCAGCATCAGTCCTTCCAGTGAACATTCAGGACTGATCTCCTTTAGGATGGATTGGTTGGATCTCCTTGCAGTCCAAGGGACTCTCAAGAGTCTTCTCCAACACCACAGTTCAAAAGCATCAATTCTTCAGCACTCATCTTTCTTTATGGTCCAACTCTCACATCCATACATGACTACTGGAAAAACCATAGCTTTGACTAGATGGACCTGTGTCAGCAAATTAATGTCTCTGCTTTTTAATATGCTGTCTAGGATGGTCATAGCTCTTCTTCCAAGGAGCAAGTATCTTTTACTTTCATGGCTGCAGTCACCAGCTGCAGTGATTCTGGAGCCCAAGAGAATTGTTTGTCACTGATTCCATTATTTCCTCATCTATTTACCACGAAGTGAATAGAGGTTGGATTTTGTGAAATGCTTTTTCCGTATCTATCGATACTGTCACATCATTTTCCTTTTTTTCTTTAAGCTTTATTGAGGTTAAATTGATATACAAAGAATTGTACCCACATAATGTATACATCTTGATAAGTTTGGATATACACATACACCTAGGTTACCATCACCACAACCAAAGTACTAAACATATTCATAAATCACATGGCTTTATTTACTCTATATAATTGATTAATCTAACTAATATTTCATTCCTACAATGAATCCCACCTCCTTGTGGTATATGATTCTTTTACACATTGTTGAATTTCATTTGTTAACATTTGTTGATGATTTTTGCAATTGTGTTCATTAAACATAATTGGTCTGTAGTGTTTCTTTCATGTAATGTCTTTATATAATTTTAGAGTAATGTCAGTCTCATAGTAAGAGCTTCTATTTTCTGGAAGAGGTTATAGAGAATTGGTATAATTTTTTCCTTAAATGTTTGGTAGAATCCCATAGTGGTACGATCTGAACCTGGTGATTTCTTACTTGGAAGATTTTTTATATACACTTTATTTAATAGTATAGTCCTATTCAGATGATCTATTTCTCCTTCTGTGAAATTCAGTAGTGTATGTCATTCAAGGAATCAGTGAATTTCACATTTGTTGTCTAATTGATGGGACTTCCCAGGTGACGCTAATGGTAAAGAATCTGCCTGCCAGTGCAGGAAACATAAGAAATCTGGGTTTGATACTTGGTCGGGAAGATCCCCTGGAGAAGGGCATGGCAATCTATTCCAGTATTCATGCCTGGAGAATCCAATGGACAGAGGAGTCAGATTGGTGGACATGGAGTTTTTCACTGGGGGACAGGGGTCTGATTACTCCCTGGAGTGAGAATCTGATTCAGTCATTTGGGGTAGAATGCTTTGCTTTGCTTTTTTGCTTCTTTAACCCACAAGTTGATTCTCATGAATTTCTAGGTTTAAGAACCACTAATGCACAAGAATGGTCAACAAGTTTAATTAATTGCCAGAGATGAATTATTTGACCATATATCTTCTCAGAAGGGTATACTCTGCTGAAGCAGATAATCTTCCTGGTCTGCAGGAGTGCGCAGTGCAGGCAAATAACTATATACAGCTATTTTCACCTGTAGAGTCTCCTTATAAGCTCAAGGTCCCTTCCAAGGTGCTTGGAGGATTTTCAGTTAAAGCTTTGCATTCAAAAATGCATTATGTGTAGGGTATTTTATTACATGAAGGGAAAGGCTGGAATAATCCACAAGATAATGAATTCATTTTGGAGATATCAGTATGAACTCACAGTTTAGCTTAATATAAATAGATATGAGTAAGTACAGAAATATTTATAGAAATAGAAAATTTATAGAAAATTAGAGATTTGTTTTAAATTAATTTATGTTGATGTATATTTGATGTAGGGCTTCCCAGATGGCGCGAGTGGTAAAGAAACTGCCTGCCAATACAGGAGGATAAAAGAGACGCCGGTTTGATCCCTGGGTCAGGAAGATTCCCTGGAGGAAGGCATGGCAACCCACTCCAGTATTCTTGCCTGGAGAAACCCATGGACAGAGGAGCCTGGCAGACTACAGGGTCACAAAAAGTCAGACAGGACTGAAGCGGCTTAGCACTCACACATATTGGATGTAGCCTCATCTGCAGGCTCATTGTGATAGCACTGATGCTTGTAAGTGTGCTGGTTAATATATATTATGAGACTCCGTCTTACTTAAGTGCCTGTTTGGGAATGTTGACTTTTGGTTTACAGCCACAGAGGCATTCCTGACGGTCACAGAAAGGGCTGGACACAGGAAAGGCGGATGTAATCTTGTCTTGATCTGGACCAGGGGCACAGTGATTCTGACTGAATGCATGCCTCAGCGGTTTAAAAACTCCTGTGGTGGTGGTAGTGGTGCTTTAATTGCTAAATCGTGTCCAACTCTTGTGACCCCATGGACTGTAGCCCACCAGGCTTCTCTGTCCATGAGATTCCCCAGGCAAGAATACTGGAGTGGGACTGAATGCATGCTTCAGGCAGTTTGAAAACTCTTATCACACTTTGTCTGGATTTCCTTGCTCTTTTACTAAGGGCATGCTTCTTAAGGGAACTTCTCTCTCTTGCTCACTCGCTCGCTCTCTCTCCTCTTCTTCCCCTTCCCATTTCCTATTTGTGTTTCAATGAGTGACTGGGCTTCTCACACTGCGTTTGAATCTACAATCTTTATAGAGTGAAATTAACACATTTAGGGTGGTAATTGAGCTTTGTTTCAGTTGTTAACTCTCAACATATTTACTGTTTTATAAGATTCACAAAAAATAATCTTTTTCTGCATTCATGTGGTATTCACTCACTACCTCACTTGAAAGAAGGAGCCACAATTCACTACTATCAGCATATACAGTCATAGCTTCAATTTCATGTAAATAACTTCACTGCTATTTATTTTCATGATTTTCCATGTTGGATAGGACTATGAGAAGAAACTATTTTTTAAGCTGCTGTAGACAGAGTCTCTAATCCATTCACACCTGATACGTGTGATATAGGAATCGGCCTGCTCCCAAACGCACTCAGCTATTTCATACTTAGACATGTCTTTCACAGCATCTGCTTTAGCTCTCTGACCAGCTGAGGCTTATACCCACTGTCAAACAACAGAGAAAAAAAATGTTTGCTGTGTCTTAGCATGTGCCTTTGGGGCACAACCTACATAACATTCATTCATTTATTAATAAGTTCAATGGACATTCATCAGATATCTAATATATACAAGACATGATCGTAAGTGCTGCTGACGTAAATGCAGAAATGGCATTTTGATCTCCTCTAGACAAACATAGACAGTTCATTCTATTTTATGTTCATGTGTTAACTAAGTAACATGGAATAAGAACATCTTGTATACACATTATTCTAATAGCCTACCACTTGCTTTTGCTTTCTCTTTGAGCTCTCTCTTGACTTGTGTGAATAATAGTTATTCTACATATTAGAAACAATGAGACTGGAATTTCTGGCACATTTGGGCATCCAGAAGTAGTTATTTTCTTCCTTTTAATTTATGGCCACATTTTGGCTTTCAGGATCTGACTTTCCCAACCGGAGTGGAACCACGCCCCCTGCAGTGGAAGTGTGGCGTCCTAACCACTGGACCACCAGGGAAGCCCCCAGAAATAAATATAAATAAGTATGGCTTGTTGTTATCCACCGAATGTCAGGCTGGCAGTAACAGGTAGAAGAGACGATAAGACTAACTTCTAACCAAGTAACCACATGAGTGAGATGATTCCCCAAGTTGATTCCAGGTCTAAATCAATATGCGAACTAGAGAAATATGCAATCTAGACTGTAGCTTGAAGGGTGAGAAGTGAATTCCCTGGTTATATCAAATGGGGGTTGTATTGTAGATGGGGAACACTAAGGAATGGAGGTAAAAATTGATTCCCGATCTTGGGTCAGGAGGCTGGCAAAACCAGACAAGAGATGCAAGTCCTAGCCTCGTCTGTGAAGAATCAGATGATTTCCTTGTGGGCCATCACAGATGTCACGAAGGGCTGATGAGTGCTTCTACCTCCCAATAAACCCCATCACAATATTCTCCATCATTTCAAGTAAACATACTCACTAAACACACAAATGTTGGCAGCAGTTCTTTTCCATAATGTCTAAAAAACAGAAAGCCCTGGTATCCATCAGTAGGACAGTGTATAAACAACTGTGGCAAGTCTGCACAACCAAATACAAGTCAGTGATCAAAATCCGTGAACTACTGATATGAACAAATTTGCTTCCCATTTGGCTCAGTGGTAAAGAGGATACCTCCCAAAGCAGGAGACCCTGGTTTGATCCCTGGGTTGGGAAGATCCCCGGGAGAAGGAAAATGGCAACTCACTCCAGGATTCTTGCCTGGGAAATCCCATGAACAGAGGAGTCTGGCGGACTATAGTCCATGGGGTCACAAAGAGTAGGACACAACTTAGCAACTAAACAGCAACTAATACAGGCAACAAGGTGAGCTACAAAAAAGTGGAAATGCACTCTGGCTGGGCGTTCATATTTCCAACTAAAACTCAGGAGTGCTATCNTACTCCTTTTCCTATTTGGAACCAGTCTGTTGTTCCATGTCCAGTTCTAACTGTTGCTTCCTGACCTGCATACAGATTTCTCAAGAGACAGGTCAGGTGGTCTGGTATTCCTCTTTCAGAATTTTCCACAGTTTATTGTGATCCACAGAGTCAAAGGTTTTGGCATAGTCAACAAAGCAGAAATAGATGTTTTTCTGGAACTCTCTTGCTTTTTCGATGATCCAGCGGATGTTGGCAATTTGATCTCTGGTTCGTCTGCCTTTTCTAAAACCAGCTTGAACATCAAAGTTCACAGTTCACATATTGCTGAAACCTAGCTTGGAGAATTTTGAGCATTACTTTACTAGCATGTGAGATGAGTGCAATTTGAGCATTCTTTGGCATTGCTGTAATAAACAGCTGTAGCTTGCATTTATAATAATAAGTATTATCAACTGTTTATATGTGCTTGAGTCCAAAGGGAGACTTGTGCTATCCAACTAGGTTTCAGGCTCAGAAAAAAAAAAAAAAAAAAAAACTGTGTTGTCAACTGAAAGCCAGTTCTAGCAATAGCAAATATCTCCCCCCTGCACAGATCATTCATTACAATCCCTTTCAATAATTAAATTTTTTCAATGTATCTTGGGTGGCCTGATTTTTTTTCTTTTTTTTTAGTTCAAGATTCCAAGAATAGTTACATCACATTCAGAGATGCTTAGCAGGATGAAGTTGTTTCTTGACTGCTCTAATGGGTTTTTTGAACGAAACAAGTGGATTATGTATACTTTGCAACAGATTTGCTAATTTGCCAACAGGAATTATTTTTGATATTTACTTCCTAAAAGCATTCCCTTAAAATAAGTGAAGTTTTGTTTCATTAGATTCAAGGTTTAATGCCAATGAATTAAAAAGAAAAATACACACAGCCCAAAATAATAAAAGGCATAAAAATAATTGTGAGAAAAAATTAAGCTGAATTGCCATATGACCCAGCAAATTTATCTTCTGTTTTAAAGACTTAAAACAGAAACTGAACAAATATTTGCACACCCATGTTCATAGAAGCATTATTCACAATAGCCAAAAGGTGGAAACAACACAAGTGTCCATCATGGGATGAACTGATAACGAAACTGTGGTCTGTACATACAATGGAATATTAGTCAGGCTTAAAAACACCAGTCAGTCCCAAAGGAAATCAACCCTGAATATTCATTGGAAGGACTAGTGCTGAAGCTCCAATACTTCAGCCGCCTGATGGGAACAGCGACCCGTTGGAAAAGACCCTGATGCTGGGAAAGATCAAGGGCAGGAGGAGAAGAGGGTGACAGAGGATGAGATGGTTGGATGGCATCACCAACTCAATGGTCTTGAGTTAAAGCAAACTCGGAGACAGTGAAGGACAGGGAAGCCTGGCATTCTGCAGCTCATGGGGCCACAAAGAGTCAGACACGACCTTGTTCACGACTGAACAAGAACAAGAAAAGAAATTCTGACACATGTTATAACATGGATGAACCTTGAGGGCATCGTGCTAAGAGAAGTAAGCCAGTCACGAAAGAACATATATACGTATACGTTGTGTATATATATGTATGTGTAAGTGTATAATTCTACTTACATAAGGTACTTAAAGTAGTTAAATACAGAATGTAGAATGGTGATTGCCAGGGGCTAGAGGCTGAAAGGAGTGAGGAGTTACTGTTTAATGGGGTCAGAGCTCTAACTTTGGAAGATAAAAGCAGTTCTGAAGCTGGAGGGTGGTGATGGTTTCACAACCTTGCAAATGTACTTAATGTCATTGAATTGTATGCTTAAACTGGTAAATTGAATATTATGCATATTTCATTGTACTTTTTTTAAAAAAATTAATGACTATGAGAGGAATATATATTTAACTGCATTGAATTTCTTCTCCCTTAAAATCCATCAAGTGTAAAAACTCCCATACTTGATGGCTTACATCTGCATTCATTCATTCTTTGTTTCATTCATTCAACACACATCTGTGGGGTAACCACTCTATGACAGGCTTTCTTCCATAAAGAGAGATTTCATTCTACTCTCATGATGCTGAGATTTTATTGGGAGAAAACCTAACAAGCATTATTAAATAATATTATGTAAAGTAGTGACATGAGTCATAAGGAACAAAAAATAAATTTTAATGTGGAGAAAGTGAAAGTCGCTCAGTCGTGTCAGACTCTTTGCAATGCCGTGGAATTCTCCAGACCAGAATACTGGAGTGGGTAGCCTTTCCCTTCTCCAGAGGATCTTTCCAACCCAGGGATCGAACTGGGATCTCCAGCATTACAGCCGGATTCTTTACCAACTGAGCCACCAAAGGAGCCCACTGATGAGAACGCAATGTGATTCTGTCCTCTGTGATATTTTATCCACATTGACAAGTGGCATTGAGTGAGACTGTGTTTATATCAGGCCTCCAGAAAGGCCCTATTTCATATATGCGTATTTTTTATTCCCCGTGCACAACAGTGTCAGTGTCAGACGGACATCAGCCGAGGCAGCGAGGTGGGGGCGGCAAAATGTGAGTGTAAACGTAAAGTTATGTGAATAGAACAAACTTCTGTTGTTGGACCTGAAACAGATATATATATATATATATATATATTTAATCAACTGGTTCATTGCTTTGCAATTCATTCTATAAAGTTGGAATCTAGAAGCACCAGTTTCACACAGTATTACAACCTTCCTTGTTTTTAAGCTGGACTGACCTCTTTCTTAAGATTTCATTTATCCCCATGATTCCCGACTGTAAGAACAAGCACTGTACGTGTTAATTATTTCCATGTCTAATAAGATATTTAAAAGGCATAACTGTCTAAGAGTGATAATATCCCGAATCTTCGATTTTAATTTTTAAACTTAAAATAGGTAAATTTTATACTCATTTTCTGCAATTTCATATTTAGTTCATTCCAATGTACTCAGTAGATTCAAACAATGGTAATTAAATGTGGCATTGCAATCTTTTTTAAGTTTACTTTCTCAAAAGGCCTACACAGGTCAAGGTTATTGATGCCATAGTTTTTTTAGAACTTTTCTAGGACATTTAGAGAAGAAAAGCAAGAGGATAGCTCTTTGAAATATGACTTTAGGAAATACTATTTCGCACCAAAAGCACTGTGAGAGTGTGTAGGGACAAGGTCCGTTTGTCAGAAAGAGTCTGGATGGGTGTGTGCTTGTGTGTATTTTCATTCTGACAGCACAAGAGTAACAAAAACTTTTGGAAATGTTTTTGAAAAGGTCTTGCTCCCACATGATAGGAAAAGACATTACATAATATTTGCTGTTGACATTTCAATCCTAATTATAAAGGCTCAGCATCTTAGGATAATTCTTTCTGGAGGCACTAGAAGACACTCCCATTGAAAAGACAGACAGTTGTTCAAGCGTGTCATGTATAAATGCAAAAAGACAGAAAAAAAATTAGGGTGGAAAGGGCTTGGCTCTAAAATTGACTTCCTTTCTACACAGGAGAATCCCAATTTATTGGCATCCAGGGCAATGTACAAAAAGAAAACCTTTGTCTCAATTGCTGAGCATTAGCAGAAAAAGGCAACCCACTTGCTTAATATCACACTTTCTCCTATTATTCTGTCTGATAAATAGTTTCTCCTACCTTATATTTATGCATACAAAGGGTAACTACCTTCTTGCAGGATGTCTCCAAATTTCAGAGATTTCTAAATTTTCAAAGTACATAACTTCGCAAAATAAACAGAGTGCTTACTGTAACACTGTGACTGTCTGCTCAGCATTAAAAGTGAGAGATATCCGACAATCATCTGTTTGTATTCATTCATCAGCTGATGGGCATTTAGCTTGTTTTCACATGTTTTTTTTTTAAATTGGAGGATACTTGCTTTACAATGTTGTGTTGGTCTCTGCTGTACAATGTGAGTCAGCCATAAGGAAACATATATCCTCTCCTTCTTGAACCTCCCTCCCCATCTCACCCCTCTAGGTCATCACAGAGCACTGAGCTGAGCTCCCTGTGGTATACAGCAACTTCCCACGAGCTGTCTATTCTACACACAGTAGTGTACATATTTCAGTGCTCCTCTCTCATTTCATCCCACCTTCTTCCCCTGTCCACAGGTCTGTTCTTGATGTTTCTGTTTTGGCTATCATGAATAATGCTGCTATGAACACTTACATATAAATTTTAGATGGACATGTGTGTTTTCAATTATCTTGGAAACATACGTGTTGTGCCCAGGGTCCGAGTCCCCAAAACTGAGAGAAAAAGATGTCCACAGCAATGCAAAAGCATGAAGGGGTTTTATTTCTAGCTTGAGCTAGGGCTCCTGCCACATCCAATGCAGTGGAGTGGAGCAAGGAGCCCCGAGCCTAGATTTACAGCAGTATTTATAGAACAGAGATTTGGCAAGGGCTGATTGGCTGCAGGAGGTTCCTTGTATTTACTAATTGGCTAATATTTATTGGCTGCAGGGGAATGTCTTTTACGTCCTGATAAACTCAAACCAGGTTACAGGGAGTATGCTGATTAGACAAGTCCTGGCATCCGCAGGGATGACCTCACTGGGCAATGACTCAGCTTTTCCCGTGAGTCCTACCTTAGTCCCTGAAGCTTATCATGGTGTTTGTTAGGTCCCAACAATACATAGAAGGAGTATTACTGGATCACGTTGTAGCTTTATGTTTAGCCTTTTCTGGAATTGGCATACTGTTTTTTTTTTATGTTGTTTTTTTTTTATATTACACTCCCATGAGCAGTATATGAGGATGCCAATATCTCCTCATCTTTACCAATATTCTTTATTATAGCCATCCTAGTGGGTATGAAGTGGTATCTCATTGTGATTTTGTTTTCTCTAATGATTAATAACATCTTTTCTTGTGCTTATTTTATATCTTCTTTGGAGAAGTGTTTATTCATAATTTCTGCCCATTTTTCAGTTGGGTTATTTGTCTTTTTTCAATGGTAAATTTCTTTATATATTCTAGGCACAAGTCCGTTATCAAAAACATGACTTGATTTGCAAGTATTTTTTCCCACTCTGTAGTTTGTTTATTTACTTTCTTGATGATGCCCTTGGAAGCACAGAAGATTTTAACACTTATGATGTCCAGTCTATCTATTTTTCTCTGGTTTGTACTTTGGTGTCATAGCTAAGAATCGCTGACTACTCAAAGGTTACAAAGATTTATACCTATATTGTCTTCTGAGAGTTTTATAGTTTGACTTCTTTTATTCAGGGTTCTCACCTACTTTGAGTCAGTCATTGTGTATAGTGTGAGATAAGGGTCTAATGTCATTCTCTGAATGTGGATACCCAGTTCTCTCAGCACCATTTTTATGAGGAGACCATTTTTTCCCAATTGACTTGTGCTGCCACCCTGATTGCCGCATGGCTAGGCATCTAAAAGACACCTGATGCTTAAGCTTGCCAACAGCAATGAAGTAACCTGAGTTCCAAAACACTCCATCTAGTAAGAAAGAACTCAGTCAATGAGATTGTTCCCTGTTAGAAATTTGAATAGACACACAAAAAGAATCTAGTAACTGAAAGAAAAACTAAAAGGTCATAAAGAAAAAAATGTAGTCATATGATGATTATGAATGAACTGGATTATTAGTAAATAGATGCTATAGATAGTCATGTATGGATGTGAGAGTTGGACCATGAAGAAGGCTGAGCACTGAAGAACTGATGCTTTTGAACTGTGGTGTTGGAGAAGACTCTTGAGAGTTCCCTTGGACAGCAAGGAGATCACACCAGTCCATCCTAAAGGAAATCAGTCCTGAATATTCATTGGAAGGACTGATGCTGAAGCTGAAATGCCAATACTTTGGCCACCTGATGTGAAGAACTGACTCATTGGAAAAGACCTTGATGCTGGGAAAGATTGAAGGCAGGAGGAGAAGGGGACGACAGAAGATGAGATGATTGGATGGCATCACCGACTCGACGGACTGAGTTTGAGCAAGCTCCAGGAGATAGTGAAGGACAGGAAAGCTTGGCACGCTGCAGTGCATGGAGTTGCAAAGAGTCGGACATGACTGAGTGGCTGAACAACAACAACATAGATAGAGAAGGTGTAGAAAGAGAATGATTTGTTTGCCCTAACAACTTAGAGGAAAGTGACAAGAGACCCTGGAGAAGCAAAGCCTAAGAGGGCTGAGTCATTGCCAAGGCAGAGTGGAAAGATTATATAGAAGCCATTGCCAAGGGTTTAGTGGCCTCCCAGGTGGTGCAGTGGTAAAGAATCCACCTTCCAACTCAGGAGATTCAAGAGACACAGGTTCAGTCCCTGCATCTGGAAGATTCCCTGGAGAAGGAAATGGCAACCCACTCCAGTATCCTTGCCTGGCAAATTCCATGGGCAGAGGAGCCTGATGGGCTATAATCCATGAGGCTGCAAAGAATCAGACATGACTGAGCATGCATGCACACTATGGGTTTTATAGGATATTTTTTTCTTAAATTCCTAAAAACTACTACACCTTTCCTTGTGTTAGCCAGACAGATTTGCTGATCTTGCAATTAGAATGACTGCCTATATGTGTTCTGTTAAGTCTATAGTATCCATAGAATACTGTTAAATGAAATGAGACACCTTATGATAGTAAGTTTGAAACATATCTGGCTCCTAACACAAGCTGCACAAACACCCATTTTCCTCACTTACTCCCAGACTTTCCTTGTAGGTTTTATGGGCACTGTCTGAATTCTGGCAGCTATTAGAGATGCCCCAAGTCATCCTGTTGTGCTAAATCATAACTGAAATTCCTTTGACTCCTGGAGTAAACACTGTAATGAATGATATATCAAATTTAACTGATGGACAGATGGAGCCTGTCCAAAAAACATCTCTTTTCAGATGTCCTATTCATCCACCACAGTACTTTTTTTTTTTTTTTAACTTGCAGCCTTTTTACCAGTATAAAGTATTTTGGATCAGATATACTTTTTTCCCACTTAATAGGACAAATCACATTAGAAGTTAATATATATTTCCCATGAATTCATAAATGACTTCACAGACACTGTACCAGTAGTGATCTAAGCCACATATTCTTTCATTTCAGCTAATTGTGATCACCTTTTTGTCTTTGATTTCATGGAATGTTTAGTCTTTTTTTTTTGAATCTCACTTGTCAATGGATTACACTTGAGAAGACAAGCCTGCAGCAGTGCAGCTTTGCAAGGAGGCAGTAATAGACAAAAATGATAGAGGTGGAACGCAGATTTTAGGCAAAGGTCCAGGTAGGCTACAATAGCAACATTCTTGAAGACTTAGAACTTCATTCAAATTTTCCTGAATGTTGACTTTGCTTCTGGGATTTAAGGCTGCATAATTATTTTCTTTCTTTATGCCTTAGATCATTCCTGACAATAAAACATGATTTACATGAAAATCTGGATTATAGCAACATAATTACTGATTTTGCTAAAATGGTGTTCAAGGGTTTTTTTGCACAGTATAAGAGTCGTGAGTTAAGTTTCATTTGGGGCAAAATGAGGACTGCAGCCTGGTAGGACGTGTTTCAGATAGCTCTAAGAAACTCTGAGGACATGAGAGGAGCAGCCAGGATATACAACGCGTTTTGTGGAGAGTCAGGAACATCACAAGATTACTGTGAATTAAAGAAACCAAGTATCTCAAGTTAAGGAATTTAGTGCTTTTCTATGTTTGGGAAGATGCTAGAGTCTGGACTCACTGAAATCATTCCTCTGATATGCATCTCAGGTATCTGGGGCCAGTATCCTGTGTCTTCATAGCCTGAGCTTCCTCGGGGCTCACCTTTGGGGAGGGGCCACCATTTGATGGCCACTAGATGGCAAGTATCCTTTCCTTCCTGAGTTTCTTCAGGTCTCACCAGCTCACCACTGCAGCTGCAGTTGCTGGTGACAGTAACATCCTTGTTTACCGATATGGCAGGAAATTACTTCATTTCTCAATGGCATTAAAAAAGTTTCATAGAACAAATAATAAGCACAAATTATGAATGTCTTTATTTTATTATTCATTTAAACCTCATTGATCCATCAGCAGAACTTCTGTATTGGATGTGGGTCTCCATTTGGGCTCTGGCCCAACCCCTGCAAGTATTGGGGGACAGATGCCAAAACAGAAGATAGAAAGTTAAGGCAAAAATAAACTGAATACATCAGCAAGTAGGAATGTGATGACTTTCGGTGGCTTTCAGGTGAAAAATAAGAAAGAGTAGTACTTGGAATGGGAATTTATTTGTGAGGCACATTGCACCTGTTTTTTTTTTCCTTGATAGAATCATTTTATTTGCTTTCTAACTTAAACACCAAAATGTTAAATCCTTGGCTCAAGCTCCCCTCAAGGGGAGTGTCTTTGTCCGTGGAACCTGAGATGTCCGATAATGCCCTTATTATTAATCATTTTTTAGGTTGTTATGATTTTTTCATATGGGGAAAATAACCAGAATATTAAAATAGAAAACCCATGATGTTTTATTCTCTCACTGAAAATATAAAGACTTTACATCAATAAAGTTTAATGCAGAGATAATTCTTGTAGGTAAGACAAAAGCATGTGGACTGTAGAAGCCAAGAACATCATAAATTACACGGAGCTAAAAGCAAGCATCATCAGAGAAATAGAGAGATACTTTCCTTATTCATAATGCTACCTGAACTCTGCAGTATGATTGAGAAACAATATTTCCTACCTTATCAGTAAACCAAGGATGTCATCACTGAAGCCCTCCAGTGTGAGCTGGTGAGCCCTGAGGAAACTCAGGAAGGTAAGAATACATGCCACCTAGCAGCCATCAGGGAGAAGGCAGTGGCACCCCACTCCAGTACTCTGGCCTGGGGAATCCCATGGATGGAGGAGCCGGGTAGGCTGTAGTCCATGAGGTCGCCAGGAGTCAGACACAACTGAGCGACTTCACTTTCACTTTTCACTTTCATGCATTGGAGAAGGAAATGGCAACCCACTCCAGTGTTCTTGCCTGGAGAATCCCAGGGACGGGGGAGCCTGGTGGGCTGCCATCTATGGGGTTGCACAGAGTCGGACACGACTGAAGCGACTTAGCAGCAGCAGCAGCAGCAGCCATCAGGCTCTTGCAGCTTCCCATATACAGAATAGGGCTAAATTCCTTAACTTGAGATATTTGTTTTTCTCTAATTAGCAATCATCTTCTGATGGTCCAGACTACCTGTCCTTTATTGCAGAATTTCTGCATAATCTTATCCTCCTCAGAGCAGCTCTCTCATGGTTACTTGAGATGCTGCCTCCCAGGCTTGACGTCCTAAAAACTCCCTGCCGAATAAAACATAACTCTCAACTTTTGGGTTGCATGTATTTTTTTAAGTCAACAAGATTAAGGATGGTTGCAGGTAGTGTCAAGTTATTTTGATAACAAAATTTAAGTGATTATTAAATCACTTAATCCATTGACTTTATCACTTTAAAGTCACCACTTTGAGTCACTTTAAGGATTCAGGATTTTTCTTTCACATAATTTTGAAGAATGTCTGCAGCAAAGCAATATTTTCATATTTGGCTTCCTAGAATGATACTATGTTCCATGAGTGCACCAAAGGCAAATTTCCTGGTATATTATTTTGTCACCGTGGATGGCCTCTTACTATCCTTCCATCAAAACTGAAACTTCGTTTTTGCAGAAAGACCTTGCCTGTTCTCCAAACTAAATTTGGTCACATGGCTTAGTAGAAGTATTCCTCATTTTATTGCATTTCTCTTTATTGCACTTCACATTTTTTACACATTGAAGATTGGTGGCCACTCTGCCTGGAGCCAGTCTATCAGCACCATTTTTCCAACAGCACTGGCCCACTTCACATCCTGGGACACATTTTGGTAATTCTAGAAATATTTCAAAACTTTCTCATTGTTGTTGATTTGTTATGATGACCTACAGTTACTGATCTTTGATGTTAATGTTGCAAAAACATTATGGCTTGTTGAAAGCTCAGATGATGGTTGTCATTGTTAGCAATAAAGTAGTTTTTAAATTAACACATGCATTTTTGAGACCTAATACTATTGCATACTTAGTGACTACAGTATAGTATAAACACACTTTTATATACAATAGGAAACAAAAATGTCGTGTGACTCACTTTATGTGGTGGTCCGGAACTGCACCAGCACTCTCTCTGATTTATTCCTCTATTTTCTGTGTGTTCCTGAATAGGGATTTTTACAATTGCCATTTCCTTATGCCTTTATGTGTTTACAGTCTATTCCACTAGATGAAGTTTAACAGCTACAAGGACTACAAGGACCGTGTTTGTTAAGTTCACGACACATCCCTGTTACTTTGCACTGTTTCTGGCAGACCTTACTCACTTAAAAATGTTTGGGGCATAAATTTTATTCATCTCATCACCATTTATGATGAAGACTTTGGGGACTGCTGATGTTTGAGATTCCCAGAGGGTCACACAGATAGAAAAAGGCTTGAAGAAGTTGGAAATGGTTTTGTTTGGGGATGAAGAAGGAGAGGAAGACCAATAAGGTGGCCCTGGGTTTTTCCTTCTGAAGGGATGCTGGGCAATAAGGAAGAGTTTTACGGCCTGTTGAGTTTCCTTTGCTTAAGGGAGAGACAAAAGATTCAGAAGAGGGGAATCCTGATCCTGGTGTTTTCCAAAATAGACAATATTTGCATCAGCCCCTTTAACCATGAAGGGCTTCCCTGGGGACTTAGTGGTAAAGAATCCGCCTATCCAAGTTTCTATCCTTGGATCAAGAAGGTCCCCTGGAGAAAGAAATGCCAGTCCACTCCAGCATTCTTGCCTGGAAAATCCCATGAACAGGAGCCTGGAGGGGGGTCACAAAGAGTCAGACATGACTGTACAAGCACACGCACATTTATTTCAGTTGAGGTCTATCATTTACTAGTTTACTGGTTCCTCTAAGGGGAAATAAGATTGTAAGACACTAGCTTGAGAGATTTTATCTATATCCTCATAGATAAAGTCATTTAAGTGTTGAAAATTTCCAGTCTTCCATTTCTGGTCCATTCTATTGGCTTTTGTACTCTCTGGGAATATATCAGGCTTTCCTTTGGCCCAACATGAGAACATGAAAAATCACATAATGTGTATAATCCACCCCAAACTGAAGCTATGTGTCTTATTTGTCTTAATGTCCCTAGAGCCTAAGGTAGTCCCTGGCACATAACAGACGCCTAAGGGGAAAAAAATCCGTGCAAAATACCACATCTATAGGTCATTCTTTCCCCACATCCCCATCCCCACCCTCAGTCTTATTGGATTGAAGAAACCAAACATATAGGGCCTGTCAAGCCTTCCCTGGTGGCTCAGATGGTAAAGCATCTGACCACAATGCGGGAGACCCAGGTTTGATCCCTGGGTTGGGAAGATCCTCTGGAGAAGGAAATGGCAACCCACTCCAGTACTCTTGCCTGAAAAATCCCATGGACAGAGGAGCATGGTAGGCTACAGTCTATGGGGTCACAAAGAGTCGGACACGACTGAGCGACTTCACTTTCACTTTCACTTTGGAGTCAAAGAGATGGCACCATAGAAGCAGCGTTTGGGAGAAAGTTGCTAAGAATTTAGAGAAACCCCTCCTCACACACATGTCCCCTGGGTTAAAGATAAGGCTTAGAGGAGGTCCAAGCAGGACAAAGTAGATTTATCCATTTAATGTGTAGACAGCTATAGGGCATTTTGGATATATGATGTGAGTAAGACTGAGGTAATTCCAAGACACTGATGTTAAAAAATAGCAGCTAATCAACTCGGGAATAGAACAGAGTTTTGCTCTCCCAGGACAGTCTGTCCTTGGAGACGCAGAATAGCCATGTTTACTGATCAAGATGCCAGAAAGATATTACCTGCCCAAGAGGACAGTAGTTTTTTAAACTTCTGCTATCATGTACCACTTAGAGAATCTGCTAAAGGTGTTGGGCCACCTGAAGATTCATGGAAGTTTCCTGCAGTGCATGGGAAAGTTTACAAAGATTAGAGTATCACAGAAGAGCTTAGCATCTTATACTATCAGAATATTGTTAAATATCAGAATATTGTCAAACCCCTGTATGTGAGGCAAAGCTTCTAGAAATACTAAGTAAATGACTCTTTACTGGTCCCTTAGAAAAAAGAAATAGAAAAGGGAAAAAGAAAGAAAGAGAACAACAAGCATGGTGGTGGACTCTTATCAGTGAATAATTAAGTGGGTGGGACAGAGCTTGGTACAATACTTCGTGGTGGGGAAAATGCTTTCCTTTGCTCTTTACTTCTTCCATGCCAATTGTTAGAGAATTTCTGGGGACATCTGGGCTTACTTTGCCCCGTTACTTAGTCAGCCTCAAGTGGAATCACTTAGATTGATAATTCTAGTAAGAACAAACATGCCTTGCCTCTTCTCCTTTGGAGCAAACCTGGATGCAAGCTGTTTGTTGGTGATGAGGCCAGCTTACTCTTCTTTTATCCCACATCTGCAGAGTCGGACATGACTGAGAGACTAAGCACAGCACGTGCCTACATCTTAATCTTTGCAGAAACTTGCTGGGTAAGGAGCTATATGAGGACATCCCGGGTGGCTCAGACGGTAAAGCGTCTGTCTACAATGTGGGAGACCCAGGTTCGATCCCTGGGTCGTGAAGATCCCCGGAGAAAGAAATGGCAATCCACTCCAGTACTATTGCCTGGAAAATCCCATGGACAGTGGAGTCTGGTAGGCTACAGTCCATGGGGGTTGCAAAGTCGGACACGACTGAGCGACTTCACTTTCACTTTCAAGGAGCTATATGCTGGTTCTCACTAGAGACCTCCACTACTTGATACAAAGTGATGCTCACTGTACATGATACTTTTTCATTTATTCACTGATATGCGCATGTTCTCACACTAAGCAAATGTGAGACATCTTAGGATTCTTCTCGAAGAATCCTTACAAAGCAGAAATTTGGGTATGTTCTACAGAATCTTTTAAAATCCAGTAAACTAAGTCAATTCTATTTTTAATTTAAACATTATTTTGTATAGAAATTCATAACAAAGAAAAAAATTATCAATGACTCTATGTTTAGACAACCTTGATGAAAGCTACTTTAGAATTTATTCAGAGCAATAAACGGTTTCTGATAGTCAAATAGCCAAGATCCTCACGTTAATGCGTGTTTATTCTATTATGCTCCATTGTGGTTGTCATTGTCATTGCCGTGTTCTCAACATTTACTAGCCAGGATTTTTTCTGCTAACTTACAAGGCTGCTTAAATGAAGTAAATGGTAGTCAGACAAAACTAATTTTTTCTCACATGTAATCGCTGAAATAAACCTCTAGAAATCATGTAAAAAAAAAACAAACCAAACCCAGGCGGTAGGAAGATACATAAGTAGATAACATTTTCTAGTAATCTTTGCAACGTTTAATAAACTTAAAATTCACAGTATCAACACAGACTTTGCTTAAGGGGATTCCAATAACGTCCAAAAGGGATGGCCTATCTAAAGCATGGGTGACTGGTGAACAGGAAAACACATCAAGGAATTCCCTGGTGGTTCAATGGTTAGGATTCTGCATTTCCACAGCACAGCCTGTGGAATCAATTCCTGGTAGGGAATTAAGATCCCACATGCTGTGTGGCACGGCCAGAAAAAAGAAAAACAACAATAACAAAAACACACCAGTGTGCATCCAGCTCTTTGAGTAATGTCTGGTGGACGTCTGCTCTGAATGGTAAGTCATTAAGAACAAGTTGAGCAGGTCAGGCGACTCTCTATCAATGCATGTTATCAGCAAAAACCTATTAAACTTTAACTCCACATTATGAGACTTTAGTGGCTGAGAATGTTGAGGGTATGTGTAGCCCAGGAAATGCATGGTCAGAATAGTCACCACAGATATTTGGTAAACAATGTTTGTGTCTACTCTAACACAGTGATGTGATGTTAGATGAGTAATAAGACATTTGATATAGACATTGATTATCTTTAATATAGAAAAGTCTAAATGCAATTCCAAATGAAGCAAACCCTATATACAATTAAGAAAAACACATATTTCACTAATTTTTAACACATGTTACTATTCTGAACATATTACATATTAAAGAATGATTTGAGTATGTTGGATTTGGGGATAAGAAAACCTTGAATCCATATATTGCTATTGAATCATTATCACAACTACAAATAGGTGTTTTACAATTTGATTTTATTACCCTCTAAAAATATAAAATATATAAAATACCTTATGAGAAATAGAATATTGTCTGCCTTATTAGTAAACAAATGATGTCACAGTCATATGATGTCATGATGATGTCAGTCACATGATGTCACAGTTGTAACCAGAGCCTATAGTGTGCTGGTGAGCCCTGAGGGAATTAGGAAGGAACAAAAAATACCTGCCTTCTGGAAGCCATCACAAGGCTTCCCTGATGGCTCAGATGTAAATCTGCCTGTGATGCAGGAGACTTGGGTTTGATCTTTGGGTTGGGAAGATCCCTTGGAGAAGGGAATGGCAACCCATGCCAGCATTCTTGCCTGGAGAATTCCGTAGACAGAGGAGCCTGGCGGGCTACAGTCCACTGGGGTTGCAAAGAGTTGGTCTCAACTGACTGAATAATACTTTCAGCAGCAGTCAGACTGCCACTCCCCATGGTGAGCCCTGAGGATACTCTGGATGAGAAAGCACAGGGCAGGCTCAGAGATGCATATCAAAGGAATGATTTCAGGGAGCCCAGATTCCTGCATGTTTCCATACACAGACAAATATCAAATCCCTTAGCTTGAAACGTCTAGTTTTCTTTAATTAACAGTAATCTTGGGCTTACCAAGTGGCTCATTGGTAAAGAATCTGCCTGCCAATATACGACATGCAGGAGACACAGGCTTGACTCCTGGGTCGGGAAGGTCCCCTGGAGAAGAAAATGGCAATCCACTCCAGTATTCTTGCCTGGAAAAACCCCATGGACAGAGGAGCCTGTGGGGGCTACAGTCCACGGTGTCTCAAAGAGTCAGACATGATTGCGAACCACCAGCACTTTGTGCAATCTGCTCTTTGTTGCAAAACTCATATGTGCTGGTTCCCCCAACGTTGCCTCCACGGAGCAGTTCTCACAGGGTTACTTGAGACGAAATCCTAAAAATTTCCATGGAATAAAACATAGTTCTTAACTTTTAGTTTTTGCATTTATTTTTTTAGTCAACACTTATAATGTAAAAATTAAACCAAATTTGAATTATTTCTTTTAGATAGTCATAAGAAAATCTGCTTCATGTATATTTCAGTTATAAAAAATAAGGAAAGTAATTTATTCTGCAATGGATTTCTAAAATGCTACATTAATTGAAATTAGCAAATTTTGATTAATATTTGGTAGTATTAAATACAGCTTGCACATGGGTGTGTTAAGTCACTCCATTTCTGTCTGACTCTTTGTGACCCCATAGACTGTAGCCCACCAGACTTCTCTGTCCATGGAATTCTCTAGGAAAGAATACTGGAGTGGGTTGCCATGCCCTCCTCCAGGGGATCTTCCCAACCCAGGGATCGAACTAGCGTCTCCAGTGTCTTCTACATTGGCAGGTTCTTTACCACTGAGCCATCAAGGAAGCCCAGTAAATACAGTTTAACTAACAGAATTATAAAATTTCATTGCAGTTAAGCTTAAAAACTGTATGGAATATATGAAAAAGGGAAGAAGTGGATTTTTAGGTCACAATCTTTCCCCTAGGCTATTGCAACTAATAATCCTGTTTTCTCTCCTTTCTCTCTCTTTTTTGACAATGAACCAAAGCATCCAGAAGCATGGATTATAGAGTTTGAATTCATTAACTATAATTTTAAGTCCATTAGGAACCCATTGAGACATCTTGTAAAGAAAAGCACATTCCAAAATCACTTGAGAAAGGGCCGTATAGAAGAGTGAGACAGAAGAAAATGGTAGGGATCTGGGGAAAGGATGACAGGGGTCCAGATTTAACAGGATTAAAGCCCAGGCAGAATTCCCTGATGAGATAACACATACGGTTAAGTGAATGACCATGGAAAATACAGGAGAGAAACACAGGTAGGCTGCACACAGGTATTTTCTTCTATTTCCTATTGAAACTCACTCAAATGATGATAAGGGGATTTTTTTAATAAAACATAAATGCACAAGGATCAATGGTAGAGAAGATGTGGCAGGAGCCAATTTTTGGAGGCTAGAATCCAGTGAATTGATTAATATCTAACTTTACAGAACAGAGGGAGCCAGGACCTGAGTTGGCAGCAGAGAAAGGCCAGCAGTAAAAACCATCTGGGCTGCAGAAACCCAAAGCAGCCCAGAAATTGGAGGGACTGTGTACCTGAAAGTAAGGATTCAGTTAAAAATAAAACTAAGGTAAGCTAACTGTGCAGGTATGTAGTGGTTAGCCCCCAGATCCTGACTCTTCTCCCACCATACTGAGTAACTGCCCCTCATCCACCCAGGCAGAAGACAAGCATGCCTTCCAGAAAGGCTGGACTGGGGAGAACGTGAGAGCAGACACCAGGCTCCGCTGGCTAGAAAGCGAGCCCTTGAAACTGAGAACTGCAGGTGTGCTGAAAAACCCGTGTAAGAAAAGTCTCCCACAATTTAGCCCTGTTAACCCTGAAAGTGAAAGTCACTCAGTTGTGTCCGGTTCTTTACTACCTGTAGTCCATGGAATTCTCCAGGTCAGAATACTGGAATGGGTAGCCTTTCCCTTCTCCAGGGTATTTTCCTAACCCAGGGATCGAACCGAGGTCTCCACATTGTGGGCAGATTCTTTACCAGCTGAGCCACAGTGGAAGCTGTTAACCCTAAGGAAACACTAACTGACTTATTCTCATCCTTCTAAGAACAGAAAATCCCTTTCAGGGGAAACCATCCAGACCAAGCAGACCAAGAGGGAACACACACATATGCTGGTTGTTGAGAGCTTCTCCAATGAAACAACCCAGCCAGATCACCCTACTCGAGACCTACTACCTGGGAGTTCCTTCCAACACACACACACACTCTCTCTCTCTAATTAATTTTAATCTCTCTAATTAATTTTAACCTGAAAGGCAAAGGTCAAAATAATCAAAGAAGTAACTCGGAAAAGAACATAGGAAGTACAAGTAGCAGAAGAAAACATCCCCAAACTTTAATTACTATCTTCAAAAATATGAGAGAGTATATAATATTCTTAAAGTGAAAATATAATTTTTTTTGCCAAGCCACAAGGCATGTGGGATCTTATTTCTTCCACCAGGGATTTAACTTAGGCCTCGTGAAGGTGCAGAGTCCTAACCA
>SJYQ01003741.1:199112-262862 GCA_006410935.1 Redunca redunca
ACAAGTTCCTAAGACAAAAAAAGACCTGTGTGAAAATACAGCATCAGAAAAAATTCAGAACTCTGTGCATAAAAGATATAAATTATAAAATTTACTGAGGGAAAAAATGATCAAAATCAAAGGATCAAGGATCAAAGTACCATCAGGCATCTTAACTACAGCATTGGAAACTAGCAGACCATGGAGTCTGAAAGAAAATTATTTCTAACCATCAAAATTATCACTCAAGTGGGAAAATATGTAAAGATCTTTTTAAGGATGCATAGACATAATAGGTATGTGGTGGTGGTTTAGTCGTTAAGTCGAGTCTGACTCTTGCAACCCCATGAACTGTAGCCCACCAGGTTCCTCTGTCCATGGGATTTTCCAGGCAAGAATATTGGATAACATTTATCCATGGCATCTGTGTCAGAGGAAAACTCAAAGCTTGCAAGATAAAGGTAATATTTTTGATTTGGGGGGTTTTTAGGGGGGAGGGGGGTCTTCTCAACTCTGAACATAAACTTTTGCCACTGAGTAAATTACTTTATTTAATTCAATCATGAGATTGTATTAAGCACTATACTGGGGCTTCCCAGGTGACCCTAATGGTAAAGAATCCACCTGCCAGTGCAGGATACAGACATGGGTTCGATCCCTGGGTCAGGACGATCCCCTGGAATAGGAAATGGCACCTCACTCCAGTGTTCTTGGCTGGAAAATTCCATGCACAGAGCAACCTCACAAACTACAGACCCTGTGGCTTCAAAGAGTCAGACACAACTGAGAAATGAAGCACACACAATCACTGTCTTGAGCTGTACAAAAACATTTCTCTGGATGAGCTGAAGTAACTCCCAACTTCCAAAATTTTTAACCTTTACTTATAGATAACATGTATAAATATCATGTTCTCATGTTCTATTTTATTATATGAATATAAGATATTTGACTAAAATATTATTATCCCTACCTCAACATTTCCAATAAATCACTTAATGGTCTTGTTAATTAAATTATTAATGAATCCAATCATTATTTAAAAGAAAGCATATGTAACTGGAATAAAAGATACTAATATAAGTAGGACTTTTTTCTTTCTCATCAAAGTAAACTCTATTCTGTAATGCCTAGGAGTTTAGCATTTAACAATATTCAAAAAATTATAAATAAGCATCTCTAAGTGCTAAAGAGTCAACAGTTAGCTAACTAAGCATTGTCCCTTCCTTTGGGACATTTTCAGGCTAGTGCTAGAATTGACAGTCACACGGACATTATACCTATTTGCATGTCCTGAGAATATGTGAAACAAGATTATGACTCATGTCAACCTCAAGAATCTCAGATAAAAATTGTTATACGTCTCTATTAATTCAGTAGCTATGCATTGATTTGTGCTATATATCAAGTACAGTGCTAGGCCCTGGTCATACAATAATAAATTGATTAGGTTTTATAATCCAAAGAGCAATAAGCATCAGTTTACATAATCATCTTCAAGTTTCATGTCTTTTTTTTTAAACTCATATATGTTGAGAGAGTTCCTGCATTGCTGTGAATGTTAGCTTGCATGTGAAAATAAGAAATCAGTGCCCATTGACTGTTCTTCAAACTGTAACAAATATTTGTGGAGTTTTGAGATCCTCGCCATGTGACAGTAGCCACGAATAATCAAGTAAACACCAAGTGACTGTCATAGAAAAGCATCCAAGTACTCCTGGGTATTAGAAGATGACCCAGGTAAGTATTCCAGGGGGCGCAAGAAAGGATTTATAAAAGAGAAGGCATTAGAGTTTAATCTTGAAGGTGGGTGGATGTTTCCTAAGCAGAGAAAAGCGTGCCAAGCACAGGAAAAAAACAAGAACCTCTGGATTCAGTCTGGTGATTTAGAGTACAGAGTTCAAGAGGGAAGATGTCAAGGGAACAAGATGACATCTTTTTAGAGGGTATATTTTTGCCATGAGAAATGTATGTGTTAGAAGTGAATTAGCAATCAACAGCTGTTTTATAATTTGACTCAAGGGCCAAACATCCACTTCCTCCTTTTATGTCAAGCTTTTTTCACAAGAAATGTATCATTTTGAGGCATTCTATTCTGGTCAATGCTGGTTGATAGAAAGAATGTAAAAAAAAAAAAATCCTTAATGTATTTTTCAATTAAATTTTTCATTAACACAACAGATATTTGAAAGCATCTGCTCCACCCCAAGCACAATATACAGACCTGGAGAAACACAAGAGGTAAACAGGATCCAGCCTACTTTTGAGAATTTGCTGTTGAACTGGAGACACAAAGGTAATCCAACATAATTACACACAAATATGACTTGCACTCTCTGATAAAGATGAGGGAATTCGGGGAGTGCAAAGATATGACTATCTCAGGGAAAATATAGGTTATTTAACAGAAAAAGTAATATTTTCTGTGTCTTTTGGAATGATTAAGGACTTGCCAGAAGGAAATGTGAGAAGAAAGTATTCTAGGCAGAGGGATAAAGATAAATGTTGTCTTCTAGCTATAAATGTTCCTGGCAACCATATCTCTGCCCTAGTTTTGTATGCTAATGAAAATGTTTTCAAATGTAAGAAATGCCTATGTTTATAAACGTTTGTTGTTCAGTCACTAAGTCATTTCCAATTCTTTGCGATCTCGTGCTTCCCTGTCCTTCACCACCTCCGGAGTTTGCTCAGACTCACGTCCATTAAGTTGATGGTGCCATCCAACCACCTCATCCTCTGCTGAGCCCTTCTCTTCCTGCCCTCAATCTTTCCCAGAATCAGGGTCTTTTCCAATGAGTCAGCTCTTTGCCTCAGATAGTGAAAGTATTAGAACTTCACTGTCAGTCCTTCCAATGAATATTCAGATCAGTTTCCTTTAAGATTGACTGGTTTGATCTTCTTGCTGTCCAAGGGACTCTCAAGAGTCTTCTCCAGCACCACAGTTTGAAAGCATACATATGCTGCTGCTCATACATACATACATACATACATGCTCAGTTGTGTCCAACTCTGTGTGACCCCATGGACTGTAGCCTGCCAGGCTCCTCTGTCCATAGGATTCTCCAGCCAAGAGTAATGGAGTGGGTTGCCATGCCCTCCTCCAGAGAAAGCGTACATGCTTGCCCATTATAGATGTCTATTTTGCCAGATATTATATGCAGCCAATTGGACACCATGCTTTTGAAGAATATTATTTATGAAATAAGCATATCCCAAACATCAAAACCAGTGGACTCAATTGTCATCCCTCCATTATATCCTTGTGTTTAAATACATACACAAGTAATACATAAGCTAATTATAAATTCTGTAAGAACAGTTCCCTTGGAAATACAGTAGTACTTAAAGCATGAAATAGATGCTGAAACATCATCATCACTAAAAACATTTATGAAGTATTTTTTATCAGAAAAAGAATGCACATAACTATATTTATATGAATCAGTCACCAAACCAAAATAAAATTAATACCAAATATAACACCCATATAATAGAACAATGTTCTGTACAGACTTTACAGTAAATGCTTGGTGAAAGAAATGAAATGTCAGCAAAATGCTATGTAAGGAAGAAAATGCAGGGACTATGAGGAAGTCATGTAGAAAATGGAAGGAGAAACACATATGGGGCTAATACATGTGTGTGTGTGTGTGTGTGTGTGTGTGTGTGTGTGTGTGTGTGCTGGTAGCAAGTTAAAGATGGAACAGAGTATAATTTGTGAAGTGTGAGGTGTTAGTAATTGCTTAATAAAAACAGTGCTTACATGAATTATAACAGATCATAGAATCCATTAAATAGTTGATGTGTAAGAACATCTGAATTTCTAAGCAAATCCCTGAGAATCGCTGATCTTAATGAACTATGGTACAAATGCTATTGGCATAGGAGACTTTCATCCTGACATTTGTAATGTTCTCAGTAGACAATTGATTTGGGGAAGCTATTTTGACCTTCTGCCCTTGGATAATTCTCATCGTTAGTAGATACGATCACACTTATTATAAATGCCCTCTAAGCTGGCTAAGATGATGGCATGTTTTATACATGAAAACAAACAAAACATCTCTGTGTGTTTGCATCACTTAGAGGTGATGGTGGTTTAGTCGCTAAGTTATGTCCAACTCTGAGACCACAATGGACTGTAACCCATCAGGTTCCTCTATCAGTGGGATTTCCCAGGTAAGAATACTGGAGTAGGTTGCCATTTCCTTCTCCAGGGGATCTTTCTGACACAGGGATCGAACCCATACCTCCTGCATTACAGGCAGATTCTTTACCACAGTGCCACTTGGGAATTCCTTGAATCTCTTGCTAGTATACCATTTATTTCTTACCATGACTCCAAATGCAACCTCATACTGACACAAGAATTGTTCTTAGACTTTTTTACATGTAATTATTTGCATGTATCTTTGATTTTATTCTTATTCATCTTTCCAATATGATCTGTCTTTCCAGTTACTCTGTAAATCCCCAAATATCTTAAGCCTACATCTCTACATTGTAAATATTCAATATAGGCTGAGGACAGAATGATTTTAGATGGCCACTTACAATATAAGCTCCCGATGCTTCTTAGAAGCATATAATGGATACAAGTCTTTCTTCATTACTCTAAATATATATATAGGGCCTTTTAGAAAAATGAGATAAATTTTATTAAGTTTAGATATATATTTATATTCACTTTTTTCTTGTTATAAATCTCAAGAAAGAAGTCACTGACTATGTTTATTTCTAATGGACAAGGCTTCAGGAGAGACTTAGAATGTATTCTGAAATACTGATTATGCTATTTAGCTAAAACATAGTATTATGAACAAAATAAGCAAGCTTTCAACAACTTTTCTTAATTGGGAAAAATAAGCCCTTTTGACAGAAGCATCACACTTTAAAATCAATAAAATAGAGAATTATAAAAGGCAAAAGGACAAAAAAAAAAACCACTCTAAAAGTCAATAAATAAGGGGCGGGTTATTAAAAGTAAACTGAAGTGTTTCTGGGTATAATGGTCTTTTGATGAGTCTACTTGTCTAAGCTACAATGCCCAATTATTCAATCAAGCAATCATTTAGTTGCTGATGTAATTCAAGTTCAGAATCAGTAGACATTAAGTAAATAATTTGGGTGGGCCTGATTATATCAGTTGAAAGGCCTTTAAGAGCAGAGATGAGGCTTAGGTAAAGAAGAAACTCAACTGGTGGACAGCATCTTCAGCTCCAGAGTTCTAGCCTGCCTGTTGATGTGGGACTTGTCTACCATCCCCAGGAATACACAAGCCAATTCCTTGCAATATATGTCTTAATACACATCTCTTACTGCTGTTCCTTCTCTGATTGAACACTTTCTGATACAAGGCATGCAAATAACAATGTTAATGCTTTTATATAAAACATCTATCTCAGCCTCTCATTTTCAGTGGCAAAGGACTTGCTATGATTGCATCCTAGAAAAGAAATTTCCTAAGACCATGGACATTTGAAAAATAAATTTGCTTAAAACCATTTCAGAGAGCTTTGTACTAACAGGGGTTGAAAACTATATATTCAAATATTTTAAACAAAACACCTTAATACTTTGTAATCAGGAAGCCATAACCAAGGAAAGTGTTCTTTAATTCATTTGCTGTAACACATAAACAATAGCCAAATAAGAAAGTTTCAACAGAGTCTTTCAGGTCATTACTTTCATAAGTTTTAAGACAAGTACCTAAAGGGATAGTTCAGCATTCCTAGCTTATTTGTTTATGCAATGAGAGCCATTAATCATTCCATGTGCATTCAAGTATTTGCAATTAAACCTAGAACTAGAGTGCTGATAGAGTATATACTTGAAGACTGACCCTGTGGAATTTCTTTTCTTACTTTAACAAACAATTCAGTTCAGTTCAAACATTTAGTGAATACTCATTAGTTACTAGGAATACAAATTCTTTAGGATTAAGCTTTGGTTATTTGCCTATTGAACTCGAATATAAAATGAATGTCAGGATCCAAATACTTACATGACTGAGAAATGTTACAAAATTAGAAAGTCACCATTATTCATATTCTGAAGTAGTTTTCTTCCACTGACACTCAAGTGAAACTATTTCTAATACTTTCCCAATCTTAAACCATACCTCTGTTCTTCCTAAGTCAGAGGAAAATATTGTAAATTGCCTTTGTAATGCCATTTGGTAGCTAACCTAACTACCACTAAACAATCTCTTAATGGTTAGGTTAGAGGAAAAGAAAAAAAGAAGTCTGGCCAGGACTTAGGGTATAAAAATAGATGACAAAATTAGAAGGAGTATAAATAGATGACTAGGAAAGGAGGGCAGAGAAATGATCAAAGGAAAAGAAACACAAACAGGAAACAAAATACAAAACAAGAGTAAGAAGCAGATGACAGATGTGAATTAAACAGCTAAACATCAGGAAATAAAAGCAAGGGATATGGTTCAAGTGAAAGGAATTTTAAAAACCTTACTTCTGCGGAATAATCAATTAACAATAAAAAAAAACATTTTAGCATCCTTAGAAGAAAGTTTATATAATAAATCTCATATGATTTGCTCATACTTTACCACCAACTAGACGGTAGGAAGACCAAACTCTTGTTAAGTCTAAGGCAAGGAAACTGATCCTCAAGAATGCAGATTTATAACATCAGCAGATATGATTTGGGGATACCCTCTTATTTTTCACCTTAGAAATCTAGGAGTGGTCTAATGCCTAAACTCACTTGTGAGTGATGGATTGAGGCACAGAACTCTTTTAAAAATGTATCTGGACTCATTTTACCTTCTAATATATTAATGTTGTTTAGTTGCTAAGTCATATTTGACTCTTTGCTACCCCATGGACTGTAGCCCAACAGGCTTCTCTGTCCATGGGATTTCCCAGGCAACAATACTGGAGCAGGTTGCCATTTCCTTCTCCAGAAGATATTCCTGGCTCAGGGCTCTTGCACTGGCAGGCAGATTCTTTACCACTGAGCTACCAGGGAAGCCCAATATATTAATAACATAAAATAATATATGTCTGTCTATCCCTACATTTAGCCCACAATGTCTGGGCAGCCGGCCTGCTTTATTAAGAACTCCTTTTGTCTTTATGGGATTGCATAGGTACAAATGCAACCTGTGTGTGGAATGAACTTCACCAAGTCTTACCAGGAATCTCTGAAGCCAAACAAGTTCTTATAATGCACAGAATCTCAGTCTTCTCTCATTCCTGTAAAGTAGCAGAAGTTTCTTATGTGTAAAAGGCTGGTTGTGGGCAAATTCTACAAAGTAAAACAAATTGAAGGACTCATGTCAAAAGGTCAGTTCTGGTGGGTTTTTTCTCTTTTTTTTGAGGTTTCATCAAACATGATAACTGATTTACAATGTTGTGTAAATCACTGCTGCTGCAGCTGCTAAGTTGCTTCAGTCAGGTCCGACTCTGTGCGACCCCCATAGACAACAGCCCATCAGGCTCCCCCATCCCTGGGATTCTCCAGGCAAGAACACTGGAGTGGGTTGCCATTTCCTTCTCCAATGCATGAAAGTGAAAAGTGAAAGTGAAGTCGCTAAGTTGTGTCCAACTCTTCGCGACTCTGTGGACTGTAGCCTACCAGGCTCCTCCGTCCACGGGATTTTCCAGGCAAGAGCACTGGAGTGGGGTGCCATCGCCCTCTCCACTAGTTACCTACTTTACACGTGGTCACGTATATATGTCAGTGCTTCTCTCCCAGTTCATCCTGTCCTTCCCTTTCCCCACTGTGCCCACATGTTCCTTCTCTAAAAGGTCAGTTTTACAAAAGTTGTTCCCTTGGATTGTTTCTCACCCGATACACATCCTCTGGTGTGTAGTAAGGCAAAGTTTGTATTTCTTAAAATCAAGATGTTTGATTCTGCCAATGTGAGGACACTAGACGGGAGGAGTAAAAGGAGTAAAGAGACACTAAGAGTAAAGACAGGAAATGGTAAACACATGGCTAGTTTGTTTAATGTAAATCCCGACATAAAAAACCTTCTTTACAAAATCCCTATTTGCTATGTTAATCTTTTCGTCCTTGCCACTGTTGAAGAATGTTCCTCTTCTGGTATTATAAATCCTGGATTGTTTCCAAACACTGCCTAACCCAAGAAAAATGTCTCAAGGCCCTAACCTATTTGCAAAGATTTATGAACGCTAAAAAAAATTACAGATTTAAGTATTAAGCATGGTCTCTCGGCTTATTAAGTTGGCGTGTGTGTGCTACTTCTCTAAGACTATTTTACATGCTGTTGTTTTATTGGAATGAGCAGGTTGGAAATTTCCAGGTTTGTTTACCTGAAGCATTAGTTGTTGTTCTTCAGTCACTAAGTCCTGTCCAACTCTTGCAAGCCCATGAACTGTAGCCTGCCAGGCTCCTCTGTCCATGGGATTTCCAAATCCCAGGCAAGAACACTGGAGTGGGTTACCATTTCCTTCTCCAGGGGATCTTTCTGGACTAGGGATTGAACTTGTGTCTCCTACATTGGCTGGTGGATTCTTTGCCACTGAGCCACCAGGGAAGCCCTGAAGCATTAGTTACTGACATCCTAAAAACTTTCCATAGTATATGTACATGCCCATATAGAGCACATCATAAAAGTATTTCAGCGATTAAAAATTAGAGTGTTATTTTTATCAATTAAGTTATCAACTAAAATATTGGAAACTGAAAGCAATGAAAGGAACATAATAAGTGGGAGAGGTATTGGACAGGAAGAAACAAAATAATAGATAGTATTTGATGAATGATGATTCTGATGCAATCACTGTTCCATTTACAGGTATTATTTCATCCAATTCCTGTAGCCATTCAGCTAAACAATACCTCAAGGAATATTCGTCTTTCTCTTTTACAAATGAAGAAACTGAGAACTGACGAAATAAAACAATCTGTTCAGTGATTACACAAGTAGTATATAGTGAAGGGAGGATTCAGATTCAGGCACCTGCCTCTGATTTCTACAACTTTACACTATGCTACATTAACTCACTTATATCATTTTCCTGAATTATACACTGATAGCTCTATAATCTGAATTATACCTTAGCAAGAAGGCACGAACTCCCAATACAAACACCAGAATGACATTCCAACCAGGGTTCCAGTTGCCTTACATAGATTTTACATAGTACTAGGCAATGAGGTCTCCTGATTTTCTGCACTTAAAAAAAAATCTTTTCTCTGATTTTTCCTGTAATACACTGTAGAAAATAAAGGCTATACTTTCTGGCCCTGTGGCCCCCTCACGCTCCAAAAAATGCTCTGAAAATTTATTGAGGATCTCAAAGACTTTTTGTTTATGTAAGCTATATCTTTTTATATTCACTGTATTAAAAATTAAATCTGAGAAATTTTTAAAAGCTGAATTTATAGCCTTATTTTAAAATATGTGGGACTTCCCTAGCAGTCTGGTGCTTAAGACTTTGCCTTCTAATAAAGGGGGTGCAGGTTTGATCCCTGGTTGGGGAGCTAAGATCTCACATGCCTCATAGCCAAAAGAAAACAAAACAGAAACAATATTGTAATGAAGTCATTAAAGACTTTGAAAATGGTCCACATCAAAAAAATCTTAAATTAATTAATTTCATGAAGCACAATGCAAATCCATTGGGTGTTATCACACATAAACATACTTTTATGAAAAATAACTACATTTTCTAAAAGAAAAAAAAAGCAAGGAACTTGGCATTATTCTACATTTCTGGCAAATGTTTCAACATGTAGCTCCGTAGAAAGCTGCTGGATTGTATGTCTGCTTCTGTGTCAGTGACATTCTTAACTGCCCATACACTGGTGATGAAAAAAAGGAATGACCAGTAGGGTCATTTGTTGACTTGTGCTAAGGCCCAAGAGTTTTGTACGTCATTACATTTGCTCATTCAGTGCAAAAGGCCAATAGACCTGATATTTAAATCCCAATCGTTTAAAAAAGGAAAAGCAGAACATAACCCTGACCAAATGAAGCTTTTGTGTCTACCAGCACAATAATAAAACAGTAATGGAAGAAATCATTATTTATCATGGAATGGTTTCCATCATGCCATTTTAATCCAATGAGGAAAGTTATTGGGAGAAAAATGGAAGCCTTGATCTGACTCCAAGAGCAAAAAGCAGCACCAGGCTCCTCCTTTTTCAGGTGGCAGCTGTTTCTCGTAACCAAGACACATGTTTGTTTTCTAAAATAATTGTGAGGACTAAGGAATAGCTACAAATGCCTTATGTAAAATTAGAATTGTATTTTTATTCGGTTTATGGAACTTTACCAAAAAAAGAGATCAAACACTGTTGAAAGGAATTGTTTGAAGTCCATAAAAAAAAAAAAAGATTAAAATGAGCCATGTTATGATACTTCATTCTTCCTTTGATACATACTGGATACAACTCTGGCAGACATATATGTCTAGCTAAAAAGATTGGTGATGGCTGTGTGACCAAAAGCATGTGACCTGGTAACGAAGAATAGATAGTGGTGAAATTGACTAGCTTTTCTCCTGGCAGTAATTAGCGCTTTGGCTGCATACAAAACAACCCACCAAACTAATCTTTGTTCCGGCATTGTTATTAAAAGATGCTTTTTACTTGGTATGCCCACATCAAAGGACAGGAAAATCTTGCACTAATCAAGAGGGGTCAATAAAACTTGAGTTCTCTGTTTGTTGTTCCCAGAAGGCACCTTTAAACACAGAACAAATATATGAATAAGTTGATTCAGAATGGCGGAAACAACAGGAGCCAATGGGAAGCATAAACAGAAGTCCAGCAGAGATGTTCTAACAACTTCCTTAGGCCATAGGGCTACTGGCCAATCTCAAAAACAAAGAAAAACAAGAGTTACATTAAAATCCTGTATCAGACGTATTTTCTGAGCATCCAGAAAATACACTGTTAAATAAATGTCTCCCTCCAATGACTGAGTAATGGTTTCTGTCTTTAGTACATTATATTATTGCACTTACTTGAGTGTTTTTAAGTTCCTCTGCCTCTGAAACTGTGATATTAAGGCTGACAAACATCCTCCTCTGTGTTCCCAGAGCCTGGCACACGGAAGGAATAATAGAAGAATGTATGGTACACTCTGCGAGGGCAGAGATCTTCCATGATTGCATTCCCAGTGCCTAGACCACTAGCACCCAGTAGGTACTCAGTAAACTTGGTTGACTGAGCGGCACAGTCATAACTGCAGGTGCGCTCAGTTGCTTAGTCATGTCCAACTCTTTGTGGCCCCATGGCTGTAGTGCCATGCCAGGCTCCTCCGTCCATGGGATTTCCCGGGCAAGAATCCTGGAGTGGGTAGCCCTGCCCTCCTCCAGGAGATCTTCCCAACTCAGGGATTGAACCTGCAACTCCTGCATTGCAGGCAGATTCTTTAACCGCTGGGCTGCTGGGGAAGTCCACGGTTATGATTACCAGCCACATGTTTCTCCCACTGAAAGAAGAAACTATGTTCCTTTTCTTTTAGCTTATTTTAAGCTGAATTTTTCCTAATCATGACATAGATCTCTATGGCTCTCTTTTTTTTTTTTTTTTTTTTTACTGGTTTGCCCTGGGTAGGCCCTTAGATTCTCAATTCTTCAAAAGCCAGAGGCAATTGTTTTACCCATATCTGAACTCTACACATTTTTCTTTGCAACAGTAAACTCTAATGATGTTATTCATGGTAAAATGTCATATCCTATTCTCAACTCTTTTCATTTTGTGTTAAGAAAATGTTAAATCTATCGTCTTCATGTCTCACTTGTACATCCATCAAAAAGTTAAGAAAATCAAATAAGGGTATTTTAGAAAAATGCAATTAGTATAAGCACTTAGAATGCCCTCTGTCTTCTGTCTGCTCCTGTTAGCTCAGGTCCAGGCTTGTCCTAAGACATCTCCTTGACAGACAGGATCAGGGTATGGCACACAACGCAGACAGTGGAGTCTTCTAGTTCTTGGGCCTCATAATGAGAGGGTGTGTGTGTGTGTGTGTGTGTGTGTGTTGGTTGCTCGGTCGTGTCCAGCTCTTTGTGATTCCATGCACTGTAGCCCACCAGGTTCCTCTGCCCATGGAATTCTCCAGGCAAGAATACTGGAGTGGGTAGCCATTCCCTTCTCCAGGGGATCTTCCCATCCCAGGGATCAAAGCCCAGTCTCCTGCAATATGCATAAAAAAGAAAAAAATTATAGAATCCTACTTCTGTGTGATGGCTACTAGGAGAAAAGAATTAAAGTTTGAGCCTAATGAAAAATTTAGTTTTAATACTAAAGTTTCAAATGTAATCATACCAAAGTTTGGGAGAAAGTAATTTATGAAAATGGTCTTGACATAGTAATCCCTAAAATAATACAGTAATTGACATCAGGATTCAATGTTCAGTTGACCATGGCAATGTGAATATGATCTAGTTAATTTTCTTGTTATCTTCATAGTCTCCAGAGTGTGATTAATTTTATCTGTGTTTTCCACTTGGTGTTGATGTAGTTCCTCCTATAATAAAATTTTCTCCAAAGAGTTTTCAATAACCCAAACAATAAAAAAATATACACAAGATAGAAATGAAAGTAATAACCACATAACCAAAAATATGAGAATGTCTTAAGAAGGAATAATGTAAATTGGAACTAATAAGTTTATTTACTGAGTCATGATTGTTGCCTAGATGGCATTTGACTAAAGCTTTGCTGTTTGGGCTAAACAAAACCCAAGAAGGAAAAAGAGTTCCTTCCAGGCGATGGTTGCTTGTGCCAGCTTCTATTAGGTTATCTCCACTCCTGATCCAAGGACCCTGGCAGCCTTACAGGAGAGCAAGGCACCAGCTGCCTCCACAGCCTTCTGCACCTGGGTGTGAATGCTTCAGGCCTGATAGCTGAAGTCAGGATGGAAATTCACAAGCATCACCAATGTATCATAGTAAACATGGTTCTCACTCTTAATTGTAAATTGGAACTTCTTGAAAACAGTTTCTTCTATTTATATTCTGGAGTGCTCCTAAGGGAAAGCGCTCTGCCAAAGGGAAGTCCAAACATGCACAAAACTACAAAAGATCACTGCTTGGTCTTCTTTAGGGGCAGAAGTCATGGAGTGTGGTGGATTTTCTTCTATTGACCCGCCAGACTGACAGATTGATACTGCCCCCTTGTTCATAGAAGGCTCTGACCATGTTCATCCAGGGCTTTCTTTTTCCTAAAGAGTCTGGCTTCATCCTCATTCCACTACTAAATTAACTTCCCCAAAGACTGTGCATCATCATCTTATCATCAGATCCAATGACTGATGTTCATTTCTCATCAGACAAGATCCTGCTCAACCAGTCCACATCCCCTTCTACTTCTGACCATGCCTTTGCCATCTGCCCCCCGCCCCACCTTAAAAAGTGGCCCTTTGATCTTCTTTTCTCAACCCTGTCTTCCCTTCCCTTTGAGATCCTATTCACTCTCCCAGCCTTCATCTAAGAAACATACCACTTGGCTTTCCTTCCTTAATTTTCTGATTGTGGTACATACATGCTAAGTCACTTCAATTGTGTTCGACTCTGCGACCCTATGGACGGACTGTAGCCTACCAGGCTCCTTGGCTCATGGGATTCTCCAGGCAAGAATACTGGAGTGGGTTGCCATTCCCTTCTCCAGGAAATCTTCCCAACCTAGGGATTGAACCCACTTCTCCTACATCTCCTGCATGGGCAGGCAGGTTCTTTACCACTTGTGCCAACTGGGAAGCCTCTGTTTGTGAACTAGCATCTTTTCCCAAGTCATGTGAATCCCATGTACAGAGGAGCCCGGCAGGCTACATCTTTGGAGTCACAAAGAGTGGACACAACTGAGCGACTAACACAAATATATTTTGTTCAAATATTAAACTTTACTGAATCTTCACCTTATTATATTTAACCATATGAAGATTCTACTAATGTAGGTTCAACATGGTCAAATATCAGTAATTTCACAGGATTCGCTTTCCATCATACAACCTCAAGTGCTTTTAATCTCAAACTACTCCAATAGCCTCCTGTTTCCTATCCTTCCATTTCTCTACCTACATCTCTTTCCGAAGGTTGCAATTTATTAATCATTCTAAAGTATTCAACTTGGAGAACTTATTTATCTTAAGTAAATAGTCCAAGTAGTTTTCACTTTTCATTGGTCACCTTACAATTTGCCCCAAACCTATCTTTGCAGGCTTTTGGCCTTACTCACCTTCAGATTCCCTCTGTTCCAATGGAGCTGGTATAAATATCATCTCTCTCAGATATTTGAGCAAGCTCCAGGAGTTGGTGATGGACAGGAAAGCCTGGCATGCTGCAGTCCATGGGGTGGCAAAGAGTCAGACATGACTGAGCACTTGAACTTAACTCATACATATACTTCAGAAATTCCTCTATGAATAGACTTAAACATTGATCTTATATATATAAAGGTTATATAATATATATTATATAATATATACATTTCCAGTATCATTCACTTCACTTCCAATTACTATTTTCATGACGTGTCTTTTTCTACACACTGTTTAAATGTCTTCAAAGTGCAAATGGTATCTTTTATGGCTCTTTATTTCTTCATTAAGCAGACTAGAGAACTTTGTATATAGTAAGTGATCAAAAGATAATTGCTCTTAGCACTTTTTTTAAAAGTCTGAGATACCTATCTCCTAGATACCATCACTTAATCTCCTCATCTGAAAATAGTTCTCTGGGCCCAGAGACAAGCAAATTGTCTTTTAAAGCAATTTTTAGATGAAACTCTCCTATCAATGCTTCTGCAGTTTATGCTATCATGCACTTGTGGACTGATCTATCTCCTAGGCAGACTCCTAGGTTTCATCAGAATAAAAACTGATGAAAGATAGGTTCGTTTCACAGGTTTTTAGAATCTTGCACTAGACTTGAATTTCTTTAAATTGCTAGCAATGAAGTCTTGTAGAGATGGGCGGTGATATAGCTCAGAATCTATGAAATCCAAAGAGCTTGATTACTAGAGTTAAATTGAGAGCTTTGATACATGAATCCTGTTTTCCTGGGACCTCATAATCTGTTATCTGAATATCCAGATAAGAACATGCCTCTTTTGTCATCAAGCCATAATTGTTTGGTTCTTCCACCACCTGCTTGATTTATTTTTAAATAGCCTAATCTTAGTCTTCTCGTGGATCTAAATAAAATAATTTTTAAAAGTCCTGCTGGGCCCCTAACATTTTCTATCCATGTTTCATTTGTGCTGCCAGACAATTGCTGAGATCAATCCAAGATGATTTAAAAATAGTCTTGTCTTTGTGTTTAGATAACTCCCTAAAAAGGTAACTCTAACTCTTAAAGTTGTATTTCTTGAGAAATTTCTATTACACGGTCCACTTTATTGAACAAAGAATAAAAAAGGCTAAGAATGAATCATTTTGACTTGAAAATAATTCCATCCTTCACCAATAAAGATAAAGATAAGAAATAACTTCATAACAGCATACTCTCTTCTGATCCTTTATACCCTTTTCAAAGACTACTTACAAAAGAAGAGTCAATAGATTCAAACAAAGATTTATACCATTAAGCTCCAATGAGGAAAAGATTCATTTAAGAGGACCACAAAAAAAGATAATGAATAGGGAATAAAATAAATTAAATTTAATCTCTGGATGGGACATACTTAGTTAAATTTCTAANTTTATAAATATAATTATAGCTATATATTATAATCACATATGTTTATGTAAAATATAAATATAATTATAATATTATAAAATTATAAATATAGTGCTTTGCAAAGTTCAGTGAAACACTGTAGTGAATTACTGAACTTGAGAGGATAGTAGGAAGCCTCAAATTTGTAGCCAGCAGAACAGAAGGGCAGGTGATCTGGTGTCTGAAGTTGAGGGCAGCCTTGTACGAGACTGTACCCTGAAGTTGTGAAATTTAACCAAACTCAGGCAAGTTGGAGTAAGAATTGTATTGTGCACAGTATGTTACTTCCAAGAGGTAGTGGCTTCTGCTTCTCTCTCTCTGTTTCTCTGTGGGATCCCTTGCTCTGCGGAAATTAGTTGCCATGTTGTGAACAGTCCCAGAAAAAGTTCCACAGTGAGAAACTGAGACCTCCAGCCAAAAGTCATGTGAGGGAGACTCTTGGAATTGAATCCTCCACCCTCATTGAAGACTTTGGATGACTACAGTCCTGACTGACACTTTTGTTATAATTTCACTTGAGACCCGAGATAGCACCAGTTCTAAATCCCTGAACCACAGTAACTGGAGAAAGCCAATGTTTAATTGTTTTTAACCACTAAGCTTAGGGTGATTTGCAATACTACAATAAATAGCTCAAAAGGGAGGATAAAGTTATTTCTGTTTGGTTTGAAGATTCTACTCTCTTGTTTTCCAGTGCATCTCCAGGTACAAGAATACCTTGTAACTGCCCCACCTCTGTCATTGATTAATTTTTCTTTGGAATGGATCTCAATTTGCTTATATGCCCCTTAACCAGTAAGACTGTCTCTCTAGACTTTAAGATAGGCTAAACCAACCCCAAAACTTAGTCGCATATCATACCAAAAGTACATTTCATGAGCACATTGTAGGTAACTCCCATGGACGGAGGGGCCTGGTAGGCTGCAGTCCATGGGGTTGCTAAGAGTCGGACACGACTGAAGCGACTTAGCAGCAGCAAGCCAAGGATTAACAATGTAAGGTGAGGAGGTTAGCACGTGCGGCTCTTATCACCAGGGTTCAAAACTATGTACCTTACTTCTGCCCACATCCTGTGACCAAACTCAGTCACACAGCACCATCCCAACTTTGAAGAAAGCTGCAAAATGTGCTTTTTATATCTGGTCAAGAAGAAAAAATGGAACTTATGACCATCAGGAGTCTTTCCTATAGAGATATACTTTCTTTGGGGTACATTTGGTCTGGTCAGTAACATCAAAAGATATAAATAACAACATCCTCTACCCCAAATAATGAAATCTTCATAATTGACAGAAGATGGATTAGTACAGTATCAGTAAATATCTCTATGAGGTGGTACTTGCAGTATATCATGACTTATGGTTTCTGTTTTGGTGAAAATGTTATGCTATTTATTTACACTGTCACAAAACAAATAATATGAAATGTAGGTTTCTCTATATCATCTACAATTACATTTTTTGGTTCTATCACACTTGAGACAGTTACAATATCTGTACATTTCTATATGACCTGATTGTGAGGATTGGGTTGAAGGACATGAAAGGCAACAATGAGTGAAGGAAGGGCACCTCATATACACCTAGAGACACACTCACCCAGGTCATTTGTTCTGACCTGGGTTGCTTCCAAGACGGACGAGTTAGTGCCTAATTTCTCCAACTCATCTCATCTGCAGGCATTATCTTTACTGAACTTTTAAGTTTTGCTCAGCTCAGATCCTGAGCCAGTTCTCATCATAAGAGTCTTCATTCCCGTGGGCTTAGACTCACCAGCATGGAGCAGCAGAGTATAATGAATCCTGCTGCCCTGAGTACATGCATTTCAGATCCCTCACCTGCCTCCTTCTCCAGCCACGCCCCTGCCTCAGTTCCTCCTGCCCTGCCACATACACACACCTGTCACGGGTGCCCTGACCATATGCTTGGGGTTATGCTTAATTGTATGTCCATTTCCCACCCTAGAATTAAAGCACTGGACTGAAATGTAAACTACAACACTTAAGTCTTAATATCCACTTTGTTTCTTGTTAAATATGAATCTGAACTCTCTATATCCCTTTAAGATATTTAATTTAGACTAAAATACTAGAGGGAGACCTATAATATAATATTTCTAGTGTCGCTGGACCTGCTCACTACTAAATTTCTCCCTGTACCAGCAGCTTCTGATGAAGTTTCAGCATGGATGAAGGCCAAGCTTCCACAATTATGACATTACGCTGCGATTGGTTTTATCCAAAGACCTTTTGAAGAGTAAGTGAGCTAGAGAGAAAGAGAAGCTTAAAAGGACTGAATATTTATTTTTGAAAACTGAATATTCTAAGCAATTTTTGGCATTTGTAAGATATTAAAGAAATCACCATAATATTATATTTTTACATATATGGATTACTACAATGAAATGAAGACTACAAAAAATAGATCTAAATATGAAAAAAAAAAATTGATTCTCTTGGAAACCAGAAAGGCAATATATAGTAATATAGAACATCTTATATCATTCTCTTTATATGCTTAATCTTGAGTTCCTGGGAACCCAGAAAGGAAAAAAAAAAAATGTATTATCCAAGCTAAACAGGGCTCACTCAGAATCTACAATTTAAGTTAAAATTTGAGATAAAAAGTCAATTCTGCGGCTAATTGGCATATACCTTAAAGAAGAAAGGGATTATCCAAAGATTCAGATGCTGCATCTCCCAAAAATCTGCCTGCAAAGTTACCTTGAACTTTAATGATAATGATAAGATTGAAATTTTATCATGCTTTATTATCTTCCTGAAAAACAGGTAAGGATGAGGGTAGAGAAAGAAAAAGAATTGTTCATTAATTACTCTCTTTTAACTCTTGATTCATCCAGACTTTCCAAACTGGAAACTTGATATCTTACCCTGAGCTTTGCTATTTATCAATCTATAGATTAGAGAAGGAAAATTAAAAAGTAAAACAGCCACATGTGTTCTGATCTACTCTGCAAGGACTCTGAAAATATGCTTTAAATAAACAGGCATAGAGTATTTTTCTTTTTCTTCTCCCTGGAAGAGGAGAGCAGGGGGCAGAAGTTTCCACTGTCCTTTCTTCTAAACACTCTGTTTTATCTGCCAAGCATGCTTAGCGAAGAAAGGGGGCTGCTCACAAACTCAGTTCCAAATTGTCTTCTTACGATGAGAAGCTGTATGAATCATTGAACTGAAGACCTGGGCAAGACCCCAGCTGCTTACAATCAGTAACTCTTACAGTTGAAATAAAAAGAAAACTGACACAGAAAAAACTTAGATAGAAGCACATTTAACCTTTTCCTCTCTGGAAGTAATAACTGAACCAATTGTCTTCACATGAACCCTGGGTGGGAAGTTTCTCTCCCAAATTAAACAAAGGAGAAAATATAATTATTTTTCATTGCAAGTATTAACTCTAGGTTTAAATTCTCACATTCAGATGTAACTCGCCTTTCTGGAGGGCTCCCCAGAGCATAACAGTGTTCTTCATCCTTTTTTTGTGATGTTATATGAGAAACATTAAAAGGGATGCACTAATCCCCACCCCCATCCTCACCCAAAGGGGTGGGAACTACAGGGTGAGCTGTGTTCATTCACTAAAGCGCAGGACACTAACCTTGTGTCTGACTTATTTTAGGTTCTAGGAACAGAAAGATGAACAAGAAGAGGGTCAAGAGAAACCATGCTTCCCTTACGATCTGTAGGACATTCAGGTCATCTCTCTCTATTTAAAAGCTTAGTTCCCACGCTGTGAGCTGTGAGCCTTAAGGGGTACGTCCCCTGCTCTGAAGATGTCTTTCTTTCTTCTTCCTAGGAAACCCAGAATGTGCAGTTTCTCACAGGGCATTGAGACAAAATCAACATTGTGGACAACAGGGGTGTTCCAATCCTAAATGCATGTGCAAAGTAAGGGTAGGAGTCAGCAGCAGGATCATCACAGGAAAATTAAACCAATGGTGCTCAGGGAATGGAAGGACCTTCTCTTTCCTGTCACTCTTTGCTGTCTGTTCCTGTTTACGTGTCAATGAAAATTATACTGCCATGTCCCCCCAAAACCAATGTGGAACTTAGAATAATTGCTCACTTTTCCCAGCTTTTCAAACTACACAATAATTCAGTTGCCTTATTACCGTCCAGCCTTTTCGCACAACTGCCTTTTCCTGTAATCTCTCAATCCATTTTACCTGCGCTTGACTCACTTGCAGTTTCTCACTTGAAATATTCAAATCTCGCCCCTGTCAGTGTCAGCGTGGCTGCTCTGCGTGGCAACTCCACTCCCTCCACGGTGTTAGGACCCAAATCCGTAGCAAAAAAAAGCTCTGTCTTTATCAATCAGATAAAGAAGCCAATAAGCAAAAACAAAAAAGTTTTTGTGTGTGTGCTTGAACTATGGAATCTGTCACTAAACCTCTATATGGCATTGCACTTCCACAGTAGAATTGGGAAAAACTTGTTGTAAAGTCATAAACATCATGCCACTGGGAGTATCTTGCATTTTTCCTTAATGGTGATAAAACTCGCCGTTTGCTTGTTTACCATTTGTGCTAAGTTATATATTTGTTTTGCTTTGTTCAGTTTGATTTGTTGTTTTTAATTGGGGGAACGATTGCTTTACAATGCTCTGTTGGTTTCTGCTGTACTGCAACGTGAATCAGCCATAAGTATACATATACCCCCTCCCTCTGAACCCTCCCTCCCACCCGCTGTATCCCACCCCTCTAGGTCATCACAGAGCACCAGGCTGGGCTCCCTGTGTGCGTCCCAGTAGCTATCTATTTCACATATGGTAGCGTATATATGTCAATGCTAACTCTCTCAGTTCGTTCCATGCTCTCCTTCCCCCATCATGTCCACAAGTCCGTACTCTATGTCTTCGTCTCTATTCCTGCCCTGAAAATAGGTTTGGTTTTAATTCAACAGTATAAGCTCAGAGCCTGGCACGCCTGAGTGAGTGAATAAAACGAAGTCTAGATTGGTGCACGGAACCAAGGAGTGGCTTAGCAACCCAGCTAATTGGCTACAAACTTAATCAACAAGCATTTACTGCTTCCTACACAGCATGCATGCAGCATTCTGCATCTTATCTACCTCTTGAAACATGTACCTGCTTTTCAAACTGTCAGCATTGCTTTTCATCAGCCTGACTAAGGTAGAAAGAGGCATGCCGGGGTGGAGAGAAAAATAACTGCTTTACATGTTCAAACTTGACGGGGTGTCGTTTTTTGGTGTTTGCATAATAAAAATCTGCCTGAGAGGGAATTATGTCAAATATGTACGCATGGTATTTTGCCTGCAGTAGCACCAAAAATCTTAGAGCCTTCAGACCTCTGCGAATCAAAGACAGACACATGGCGTCAGCCACCAGGTGATGTAAAGAAAAGGTTTTGTGGGAAAGTTGACGGATCTCAAGTTAAGTCATTTGCCCACAACCATGAAGTAAATCAAAGAAAACACCAAGGTTCACACCAGGTGAGCAACAAAAGGCAACATATTCCCTGTTGAAAAAGCTCGTGTTATATCCACACACCGTTTTTCTAGTTGTCATTTCCATTTGAATGTCTACATCAGTCACGCTGAAGCTGAGTGACAAGGCAAACAGACATGTATGGGTTCGGGACATGTATAAAGAATCAAAGGTTATTGAGCAGGAGGTTCTGAAATCAGTCAGCCTTAGTATGAAATTCAAAACTTCTGTAAAGGAAAGGAAGGAGAGAGAATCAGAAGAAACCATGACAATGTGGGATGAACTTTATGATTCTGCCAAAGGGTTAAATCTGAAAAGATCCTGTTACTGGCCGCCTCTCGATCATTCTCCCTCCTGTTTCCAGGCTCTGTTCCATTTTAATCCTTCTGTTGAAATTTCAGTCTTTAGCCTGCTGTTTGCTTCTTCTGTTAGTTTCTATAGAGCAGGTGTTTTAAATCTAAGATCCATGAACTCCTGTATACCACGGATAAACTGGAGAGGCGGAAAGCTCCTCTTTGTGAACTCCTTGAAACTGCAGGCAAACTTTTTATATATATAATTTTACTTTTAATCATTTATTTATCTTGGTTGGACCAGGTCTTCACTGTGGGATGTGGTGGCGGGGCAGGGGGGTGTCCCCTGCATTGGGAGCGAGGAGTCCTAGCCACTGGACTACCAGGGAAGTTCCTGCTGGCAAACTTGTGGGTAAATTGTGCAGCTGTACATCTCCCAGGCACAGGATCAACAGCCTCGATAAAACTGCTTTAAGTGTTCACACTATGCAAAAATGAGTCAATTACTGCCATAAAAAGTAAAGAAGATTCACACGTCAAATCCTGTTCAGAAATCAAAAAAAAAAAAATGTTTTGTTTAGAAATACAAGGGAAGTATTAGCTGAAAAAGTGTTGATAAGAAACAGAATTGTAAATTGCACTCCTGCTGTGCTAGCTGATGAGGGTAAATCAGAATTACACTAACAGGGACTCCCCAGCTCCCCTCCCACCACGTTAAGGGTCACCCTCCCAAACCTGCAGGACCCTTCACTCCAGCTCTGCTTGTCGTGACTCAGAGTGAGGCTTCCCTCCCAACAGCAATGGCTCTGCTCAGGCTCACTGACAGCTGTTGTGTCTTCTTTCCCTATTAAGTGCCAGCTCGCTGGTTTTGCTGAAGTTAAGGCTTTCCTTCAAATATTTTCTGGAGTCCTTTCTTGCAAAAAACGTATGTATGTGTAAAAGAGAAGTTAGTAAATAAACAGAAATGGCAACCCACTCCACTATTCTCACCTGGAAGACTCCATGGACAGAAGAGCCTGGCGAGCTACAGTCCATGGGGTCTCAGAGTCGGACACGACGCAGCGACTGACACATACATACATACACGTGTATGTGTTATTTGTTTCTCTTTCTTCTGCTAGTACATCTAAAAGCATATTTCTGTTTGCTATGACATCACTGAAATCAGAGTTTCTATGATGCTTCTCACCTTCCATCCTGAACAGTGATAGTTGGTATTCAATGACAGGTTTAATACTTTAAAAATGCCCAGTTTTAGAAAAGGTATTCACCTACACTACATCTAAAATGTAACATTTTCAGATTACTACACCCTTGTGCTAAAAATAGATGACTCTAACAATTGACTTCTCAGGCTGATCTCAGAAAAGAGATTTTAGAACTAAGCAATCAAAAAGAGATCCTGTTCTCAACTTTTTACAGTAATTCAACTTTGTATAGTAACCAAGGTATAAAAAACAGAAAAACAAAGGATTCAGTCCTCACTTTTTTTTCTGAATACTTAACTCACAAAGAGTCTAAAGACTGAAGCAATTTACTAAAAATCTTAAAATGTAAATACAAAATAGAAGCACAGCCTGTGTCCAAGCTAAGTTAGAAAATATTCTGATGAAAAAAAGTGAAAAAGTGAAAGTGTCAGTGACTCAGTCACATTCAATTCTTTGCAACCCAATGGACTATATAGCCTGCCAGGCTCCTCTGTCCGTGGGATTTCCCAGGCAAGAATACTGGAGTGGATTGTCATTTCCTTCTCCAGGAGATCTTCCCAACCCAGGGATCAAACCTAGGTCTCCTGCATTGCAGCCAGATTCTTTACCATTGGAGCCACCAGGGAAGCCCCATCCCAATGAAAGAGCATCCTTAACAGAATTAGGTAATAAACGCTTCTTCATTCAATGGGACTAAGTAATGATAAAATAGGATAATAATAAAAAGGTTAATTTTATCTTGATTAGCAAAACATTTTAGATGTAATTAATAGAAAGTCAGCTCAAAATAGCCCAAGAAAAAAAATGAGAGGGGAATTTATTGCCTTCCATAATATGCAAATGTTCTTATTTCTCCTTCAGTTCTGAGTGGCCTCCTCTTGAAAGCTTTCTTGAATCCCTACAAATCCCAAGTAGGTGACTCCACAGGATGGCTTTTAGATTCCATCTTGGGGGGAATTTCATTTGTGAATTATAAACAAAACCCATTTTCCTAGGAAAAGAATAATGGTTACATAGCCATGTTAATAAGTAGCCACCAGCATTGTAAAATCAATTTAATCTCTGACAGCTTGCCTCAGGGAACATACTTTTGTAAGCCAGCCAAGCAGTAACAGCTCCTAGTGGATCAGGAACTGGCCAGTCAGAAGGAGACTCAGACTCAGTCCTCTCAACTCTCCTTTAAGTGCCAACCAATTGACAGCAAGCTCCTCAAAATCTGTTTCTACAGATGATGTTCAATTCATTGACATGCTTGAAATTCTGCCAGACTCTGAACTGCGTTCTCTTTCTGAACCACGTCTACTCTGCTCAGAAAGACTGTGCCTGACCAATGTAGTTCCCCCTTAGCACAGTAAACAGCCCACTCATCTTTGAGCTTTCAGTTTCTTATATTGAATCATCATCTCATAACTCTTTGACAATCTATATCGCACTAGTCTTTTTTCTTATCGATATCCACCACTGGACACTCTCTTTAGGGCAAAGACAGAATCTGTGTTTGTTGGCGTTTGTTGATTAAATTACGAGGATGCATGTGGGGATGGATGAATCGATGGGTCAACTGATGGATGCAGGGGTAGACGGTGGTATTGAAAGCGTTAGTCACTCAGTTGTGTCCAACTCTTTGCGACCCTATGGACTGTTGCCCATCAGGATTCTCTGTCCATGGACTTCTCCAGGCAAGAATCCTGGAGTGGCCAGCCATTCTCTTCTCCAGATGGCAGTAGAAAGGCACAATCATATGGTTACCTGGAAGGCTCTGGGAGACGGCCCCCTGGGCAAAAAGAAAAAATCAGAGGTCTCACAGGGGGCATTAGTAGCAAACGTAATGAAAGGATCCTTCCTAAAGAGATGGTGATTATATATGAGATATTGGCAGAAATTCTCAAAATAAGTGGGGGTAGATATTAATAGAAAAAACCCCGAAGCTGGGAAAGATTGAAGGCAAAAAGACAAGGGAGTAATAGAGGACAAGATGGTTAGATAGCATCACCAACTCGGTGGACGTGAATGTGAGCAAACTCCGGGAGACAGCGGAGGACAGAGGAGCCTGGTGTATGGCAGTCCATGGGATTTCAAAGAGTTGGACACAACTTAGCAGCTGAACAACAAAATCAAATATTAATGGGGTCTTTTTTGGTTTTGTAGAGCAGAAAAAGGGGTCCTTGAGAGAAGAAATGATCCAAAGACAATAGTGTCTCAATGAATATGTGATCTATTATTTGCTCATCGTCAGGTGGAATCAGAAGAAACTCAGGTGACTAAGTCATCACCAAGCCACTGAGAGAGCTGAAAGATTGGAACCCACGTTATGGCATTTGACTTTATCCACATCACATTGCCTTAGGTTGGGTTCAGTGGGAATAGAGCCTGAGATCAAGATTCTTGTTCACGTGATTTATTGAGGAAGAACTCTCATGAGACTGGAAGTGACAGAAGCAGGACAGTGCAGGGAACAAAAAAAAAAACTAAGCAAGAATGTACTCTCAACTAAAACCTAGCTTTAGTGTGATTCCTCTAGAAAGCTCTGAAGTATGAACTACTGCACAGAGTCTGTCCCACCTTGAGGCAGAGGCTTGCTTTTTACGTCATCGGCCTTGGTCTAACGGTGAATGGGTAGAAGGGAGTATTGGCTAGTCTATTGAGGTGGTTCTCGTTTGTCCAAGGACAGAAGGGAGAGGACATGAGCTGTCATGAGTCAACACTCAAAGCAGCTGTCCTGTGAAAAGACCAGCAGAGAACTCAGAGTCTTTGCCCCAGCTGATTAGCATTATACATGTAATGTATGAGTGTTGATGATGAATGCACTCAGCAAAGAGGAATATTATATTTGATATTCTTCTCATGGATTGCCTGATTTTTATTGCTACATTTTTTATTTTTCTTATTGCTACCTTTTAAGAACTTCTATAAATCAGAGCCATCACATCTTACAAGATTGCTGAGATTTTTCTGACATTATTAAAATTGAATATGTCATTTCAGTGACATTGGGAAAATAATCAATGGTGCAGTATTGGAGAAGTCAGATGGATTCTGATATCCCAATTGTTGTCTTCCTTTATTCACATTGCCTGCATTGAGGACATGCAACAAAACCCCCCAAAAGAAGCCATACTTAGCATCTACTTTCATTTGAAGGCATTAATTAGTTCTTTTAATAGGCTATTTTCCTCCATCTAATATTATCCAGAACACTTATGAAATATTTTGGTTTTTATAATTGTAATGCACCAGTACTTTCCATCACATAAACTCCCAGAAGATGTCGTAGTACTAGCTCAAAAAAATGTTTTACCAAGTTCTTCTATTTCTGTGTGTGTGTGTGTGTGTGTATATATATATAATCTTATACATGTACATATTTTTATTATTCTTTTAATAGCTCTCCTATAGTCAGGCACCAACACAGCAAAATCAGTACCTAAGGTATTGTTTTTAAGCACACACAGTAGCCTATTGGAAACATAATATGAGTATAGTGAGTTACATACTCCAGGGAAAAGAGATAGTAAGGAGAGTCAACTATTTCATCATAACGTAAAAAAAGATATTATGCTGCAGTATCTTATACCCGTATCAGCATGCCTATAAAAGCAACATGTTTCTAGATAAAACACAGAACCCAAAGATATACATATATGTTTTTCTGAGTTAAGACTCATGTAGCTTAACAGCTTATTTTTACAAAAACCGTCCTACCTACACTGGAAAGCTATACTCATAGACACAGTCAGACAGATATCAACATGCAGGAATCTGGAGGCATTAGGAGGAGTAAGTAGGAATGTGCTGAAAAATATTAGTTTGGCTACATAATTAAAAGAAGAAGATAACTTCTAGAATTTAAATGGCAAGTTACGCTGTTTAAAATATCGTAATTATATTATTTCAAAGTCTAAAATAATAGCACAAAGAGCTGGAAGGAAAACACTCACTGGAGTTTGAGACATTACAACTCTCTGTAACCAGAGCCCATGATGAATATCTTTGAGCATAACAGTTTTATACCAGGAATAGATCAAAGAGACGTGACAGCCTTGTGTATGTAATCACAGCCTGCCTTCCTTTGATGACAGCACAGTGGATGTGGGTGTGTACACGGACATGTATGTAAACACGTGCCCTCGGAACAAGCCTCCCTTGTTCAGGTCCCACTGAGTTCCAGTTCTTTGGGTCTATGAAGTCTTCCCACATGTTAGAGGTCTCACACTTCCATTCCTATGCCTTATGAAACCTGTTTTTCCACTCTTCTAGTTAGAAGCCATAAAGCTGTCTATTTTTTCCGTCGTCTTGACCCTCTCTAACAACGCTGTCCATTCTTAGCATACTCCTTTGCATGTAGGAAGCATTCAACATGTATTTACTCAAAGTACTTGCTACAGACATATTTTCCCTTCCAAACTTTCTAGCCTTTCCTTTCGCTCCTTATTTCTGCAGCAACCCTACTCACCTTACCCCCATCATTCCAATGAAATGACATCCTAAGCACTATATTCTCATGTACCACACAGGAAGTTAGCTGCCAGATTACTCTTCCTAGGACAACACTAATTATTGATCACCTTGAAAATCCCCAACAGTCACTGCTAGTTTTGTTTTCAAGTCTAAATATCATCTTTTTAAATCCTTTTACTACAGTATAATTGTTTTACAAGGTTGTGTTAGTTTCTGCTATACAACAAAGTGAATCAGCCATCAACGTACATATGCCCCCTCCCTCGTGAGCCTCCCTCCCATCCCCCATCCCACCCCTCTAGGTCATCACAGAGCTCGGAGCTGAGCTCCCTGTGCTAAACAGCAGCTTCCCGCTAGCTTTCTATTTCACAAGTGGTAGTGTCTATACGTTAATGCTAATCTCTCAATTTATCCCACCTTCTCCTCCAACCCCGGAGCATTTCCTTTTTCTAAAGTGACTTTCTAACATGAATGCCTACAGCAAACTCATCAATACTTTTATTCATATCACTAAATAGTCTATTTTTATCAGTACCATCTGCTACTAAGATGCAGAGTTTTTGTTTTTGTTTTGGCTGTGCTGTGTGGCTTGTAGGATCTTAGTTCCCTGACCAGGGACTGAACCCGGCCATGAGAGCGTGAAATCCTAACTACTGGACAGCCAGGGAATTCCCTAAGGTACAGTGTACCCACACCTTTAACTTCTGACATCCTCCTTGACCTACAGGCTCTCCTCTCTTTATTCAGTTATCCAAGTGCATCCTTCAGTTTCTAACCCAAACCTACTCCCTTCATTAAACCTTCCTATCTTCAACTTCCAAAGAAGGCAATGGCACCCACTCCAGTACTCTTGCCTGGAAAATCCCATGGACGGAGGAGCCTGATGGGCTGCAGTCCATGGGGTCGCCAGGAGTAGGACACAACTGAGCGACTTCACTTTCACTTTTCACTTTCATGCCTTGGAGAAGGAAATGGCAACCCACTCCAGTGTTCTTGCCTTGAGAATCCCAGGGACAGGGGAGCCTGGTGGGCTGCCGTCTATGGGGGTCGAACAGAGTCGGACACGACTGAAGCAACTTAGCAGCAGCAGCAGCAGCATCTTCGACTTCAAGTACTTCTGTTTTCCTAAACAATTACAGTCTTTAGTCTATGTTGCAAAATTCATAATTTATTTACATATTATTCTGAATTCCTTTCTAATTTTCTCTTTATTTCCTTCTGGTCTATCCAATTTGATGTTTCAGTTTTTTTTAAAGGTAAGGCAGGTTTTAATCACCACCTTTAAGCTCAGAAGTCATGAGTGTTAGGCTTAGAAGATAAAGTTACTTATTTTATCAATGTTATTACTGATCTTGATGCACCAAGTCAGAAAATGTCATGAGTAAAATAATTGAAAGAAACGTAAAAAAAAATCACTTTTTCCTTCCAAGAAATCGATGTCTTTAATATGATAAGCATTGTATGTAAGTTATGGGAAATAGCAGGTTACATCAAGTTCAAAGTCATTAATATGAATTTGAAAACTCTTTCAGAAAATTGCTTCAGCAGATTTTACTTTTCTTGTTCTTCCAGTCGCTGTTCTAGTAAGCTTTTTTAGGATGCAAACCAAGGAAGGTGAGAAAACTGAATATTCTTAAAAGTAGTAGAAAAGAATATAATTACATTTTACACAATAAGCTAACGATTAGAAAGGTTGTTTCAATTAAGTTAGTTTCTTAGATGTATTGGATTTAGTATTTAAGTTAAAATATATCCATTCATTTACAGTGAGGTGAACACATTTTTTTTTCTATAATTGATAATTTACATTAATGAGACTGGATCTCCTTCCTTCATCCATCCAAATCCCTGCAGCTTAGCCTTGCACATAATAAGCACTCAAAAATTATTTTTTCAAATGACCTGTGATGATAAATTTTTACTTCCAAGTGTTCTTTTTTTTCTCCTTGTTCCTACAGCCACCTGAGTCATCTGGTTCTAGGAACCATATTTAAAATATTATAAATAATTATAACAAGCACTTGTTAAATAAACATTGACCTAACATGATTTTCTGGTTGGGTGGAGATTCCCTGAAAGAGGAAATGGAAGCTCACTGCAGTGTTTTTGCCTGGAGAATCCCATGGACAGAGGGTCTGGTGGGACTCCACTGACCATGGAATTGCAGAGTCGAACATGACTGAGCCGCAGCAGATATAAAAAGGCAGCGTACGCCTACCCTATTGAGTAAAGCGACTCCTCGAGTGATTTCTCTGTTAGTTTACTACATTTTAATTTATCTTTCTATATTTTTAGACAGTTTTTTGTGACTTTTTAAAATCTGTAATATTATCATAAACATCTCTATTTGTATAGAACCCATTTTAACGTTGCATTACTTCCTAGGATAATTTCTAAAAATGACAATAACTTCTTCAAAGGAATAAAAATATCATCTCTTCGTTGGGAACCAACCAATATACTAATAAGCTAATTTCTTTCCAGAAAGTGTGGTAACAGTGTACACGTTTTCTATACCTTGACATTCCTTCTGTTTTTTCTTTTCCTTTTAAATTTCTGATGCTGTTGTGTTTGTTTCTCTAAAAATTGAAGAGGTTAAAATGGAGCTAGGGAACTTTCCAGTTGATTTCTTCCTGCTGTTTTAAACTGTGCTTAGCAGAATAATGTGGCTTATTTTACTTTGAAATACCCTTGAAACACAAATAATGGAAGCGCTGTGTTGGCAGACAAGATTGTGTAGAATAGAAAAACCCAGTCTTCAGATCTATATAACCTGGGTTCAAAGCCCAGCTCAGTCACTAATCAGTCATGCCATCCCAAGAAAGCTATTGTGCTTAGGTTTTGGTGCCACCTTTTCAAAGAGGCACTGATAAACAGAGCAAATGAAATGGCAAGGGATCTGGAAAAGGTATCACAAAAAAAACAGTTGAGCGAAGCAGCGATATTTAGTCTGGAGAAAAGATAACTGGTAAGGACACGACGGCTGACCTCAAATACCTGGGGAGCTGTCATGTGGAAGAAGGAGTAGACAGAATCCATTTCATGCCAGCGAAGAGAATAGATGGAAATCACAAGGAGGCAGTGTTCGGCTTTATGGAAGGATGAACTTTCTAGTAATTACAGCTTTTCAGTGATAAACCCGACTACCATCTGGAGTAGCAAGCTTTCTGTCATTGGAGGGGCTCTAGCTGCAGCCAAATGGCCATTTATCCAACTGGTGAAATTTAAATACTGAAGTCTGGCCAGGAAGGCAGGAGATGGGGATGGAATTTGGGGGACCTGGCAAAAGATAACAGGGCTGAGCCTGGAGAGAGCAAATTAGGAATATGGCTGGAGATCCTAGGAGGGCATAAGCAGAAGCAAGGCTGGCACCTTTTAGCTGGGGGCTAGAAAATTCCTGGAAAATGGGGTCTAGAGTTGGATTCACAAATTAAAAAATGAAAGAAAACATTTTTGGCAATGTTTAAGTGACCTACCAATGAAATTGTTCTCAAGAACTCAGTCATCTTAAAAAATAGCTTCTGAAAAGAAATCTGTAATGCTTTCTGTGTTCTAACCTTATAACTCTGTTTTGAAGCTGTTAAAGGGACTTTTCCCCCTCTAGAAATACATGCACTATTCATCTCATATTAAAATTAGATAAATTTTTAAAAACTTTTTAAAATTTGTCCCTTAGATTACTCTGTCTTATAGAACTTAATTTGTGTGAGATATAAATGAGAAAAAGTCCTCTGCTTCAGAGGGGCTTTTGTAAAACTCATGTGGTCTATTCCTAGGACACTATGCGTACCTCAGTTCAGTTCAGTTCAGTCGCTCAGTCATGTCCGACTCTTTGCCACCCCATGAATCGCAGCAAGCCAGGCCTCCCCATCCATCACCAACTCCCAGAGTTCACTCAGACTCACATCCATCGAGTCAGTGATGCCATCCAGCCATCTCATCCTCTGTCATCCCCTTCTCCTCCTGCCCCCAATCCCTCCCAGCATCAGAGTCTTTTCCAACGAGTCAACTCTTCGCATGAGGTGGCCAAAGTACTGGAGCTTCAGCTTTAGCATCATTCCTTCCAAAGAAATCCCAGGGTTGATCTCCTTCAGAATGGACTGGTTGGATCTCCTTGCAGTCCAAGGGACTGTATTAACAGGGGTCAAAAATAATATTGTTGTAAGAAACCTACAGAAGTCATCCTATACATTTTTTTAAAAATTTAAATCCCAGTAAGAGTTTTTGCCCTTGTTTGTTCTTTGTTTAGTTCTTCTGGGTTAAGCTGAGTGGTGGTCTCTTGTTTCAACTTAAATTCCACTTTGTTCTGAGTTTTGCTTAAAATTTATGGGTGAAAAATCCATAGCTATTCATATCCCAGGATCACTGACTTTAAAAAAAATTCGTAATGTGACACAGCCAAATATTGGGGACAACTATGTTGAAGGGTGCCAAGCAAGTTAAGGCATTTATGCTGAACCTCGGGCCACGCTGAGACTTTATTGCTAGTTCAGCTCAGGTCCCTGCAAAGCACAATGACCTGGCCACTCTCTTCTCCTTCCTCCTTTGATTGCTTTCTTTAACAGGAAGAATTTTCACAATTGTATGGATTGAGTAGCTTTCCAAGTGTGTGGACCTAGTTATCCCTATTAGTGAAGCCCATCAGAAGATGATGGTGGGAGTGGGATGGGGTTGGGTGGGAGGGAGGCTCAAGAGGAAGGGGATATATGTATACTTATAGCTAATTCACGTTGTTGTATAGCAGAAACCAACACAACATTGTAAAGCAATTATCTTACAAATTAAAAAACAAAAAATGTGCTGCTATTATGAACCACTTTCTCCTCTCTGCAGTGCTCAGTAAGCCTTTGCCCAAATAAGAGAAACATAGGAAGCCTTTGCCAAATGTGCTTCAAGGATTTTTCTCTGTTTTTTTTTTAATGGCATATTTCATAATGTAAAAGAAAAAACAAATTAGCAGTAGTCAGATGACTTGAATTGTAATTCATTTATTTTTCATCTCATCAAATTTATTTAATTCTAATTTTGTGATTAATGGCATGAACTTGGAAAGAAAGTGAAAGTGAAGTCGCTTAGTCGTGTCCGACTCTTTGTGACCCCATGGGCTGTAGCCTACCGGGCTCCTCTGTCCATGGGATTTTCCAGGCAAGAGTACTGGAGTGGGTTGCCATTGCCTTCTCCAGGGGATCTTCCCCACCCAGGGATTGAACCTGGGTCTCCCGCATTGGAGGCAGATGCTTTACCGTCTGAGCCACCAGGGAAGTCGCAATGAACTTGGAAGGGGGGATGAACCCAGCTGTGTCTCCATCTGAGCCACCAGGGAAGAGTTTTCTCAAATATAAAATGGTAATATTGATACTTAACTACTATGAAGTGCTGTGGTTGTATTTGGCTCCCTGGAGCTTCTTTGGCTTCTTTCTCCTGAGGGAGAAATTCCCACAGTGTGAATCTTAGTGTAAAGAGAGCCACTCAACACCAGGAGGACAAAAATGCCAGACGCACAGGTTCCCTGTGCCCTTGGCAGCTAGAATGTGGGCCTGTGACTTAAGCTGGGATAATCCCCTCCTGTCTGGATGTGTGAATTTACAGTGACAGAGAGAGAATTCATTTGGTCAGTTGCTGCTGTGACATCTGGAATCTTAAAGAAGCAGAGGTGGCGTTCGCAGAGCTGCTGTCTCACGCCCAGTGCTGGAAAGTCCAGTCCCTAAACAGAGTGGCTCAGTGTTACTTGCTCAGTTGTGTCTGACTCTTAGTGACCCCATGGACTGGAGCTCACCAGGCTCCTCTGTCCATGGAATTCTCCAGGCAAGAATCCTGGATTAGGTTGCCATTCCCTTCTCCAGGGGATCTTCCCAACCCAGGGATCGAACCTGGGTCTCCCGCATTGTAGGCAGATTCTTTACCATCTGAGCCATCAGGGAAACACAAACAGTGTGGAGTTTAGAATAAAATAGAGAGATAAAGACAGTGTGTCTTCCTTGACAGGCAATTGGAAGCCGAGAAGAGATCTTAGCAAAATGCTTACGATCAAAGAAGAACTTTCATTTGTTTCCTGGAGCAATGCACAGAATGGCAGATACAACAGCCAGAAAACTGGGATTTGAAGAAAGTAAAACAAAAAAGAAAAAGAAATGATGAACGGAACCAGGATGATGGCAGACAAGAGTGGGAAGAGAGGACCGCTGTGAACGGCATTGTGGAGACAGTCTCTACAACTTCACAGCTGTAGAGAATGAGGTGAGTCATGGTCAAGATGACTGGAGGGGTGAAGGTCACTTTGTAGCAGGTTTATAAATCTGGTGAGAAAGTTGAAACAGTAGATACAAATGATTCAAAAAATTCAGGAAGGGAGAAATGTGTGCATAACTTGAGGGGCTGCTGTTACTGAGGGACATTGTTTTTCTATAAAACAGGAAAAATTAAGCAAGATTTTAATCAAAGAGGAAGCAATTAGAAAGACTGGAAATCCAAGCAAAAGAGGAAAACTAATAGAACAATTAATAGACATGGTTAGGATTTATTATGTTATGATCACAATCAAATGCTTCACTTTCACTAATAGGGCTTCCCTGGTGGCTCAGCTGGTAAAGAATCCACCTGTAATGCAGGAGACCTGAGTTTGATCCCTGGATTGGGAAGATGCCTTGGAGAAGGGAACGGCTACCCACTGCAGTATTCTGGCCTGGAGAATTACATGGACTGTATAGTCCACGGGATTGCAAAGAATTGGACATGACTGAGTGAATTTCACTTTCACACCGACCCAAATATTTTGGGGGGCTTCCCTGATAGCTCAGTTGGTAATGAATACGCCTGCAATGCAGGAGACCCCAGTTCGATTCCTGGGTCAGGATATAAGATACTAAGAAGTTAGTTCAGCAAATGAGATAAGGAGAACCAAAGACAAACTAAGAGTTTGCCATCTTTACTTAGTAAAAATTTGGAATATTATCTCTATCGATCAATCTATATCTACATATTTCTAGATATAGAAATGTATTTGAAAGCAATGATCATTTATCTTTATTTCAACTTTGCATATATACATACACATAAACATGCATAATTTATTATTAATATTTCACCTTTCCAATAGCATCATGAGGAAAGTCTAGGCGATATTTTCATCTTCCTTCTCTCCTCTCCAATCACTTTTTTTTAGAGATGGAGACAGTGACTTGTCCAGAGCTCAAAGCAATTGGAAAAGCCAGCTTCAAAAAAACAAGGGTTTCTGGCTTCTAGTTCAGTGTTCTTTTTTCCACAGAGTAGACCCCTATTTGAGCATAGCTTTATCTAAAAGATTGGGTATATATGACACTATGTGTATCACCTTATAATAGATTCATCTTGAAAATTTATCCATCCTCCTAGTGAATTTTAATTTAGTTTTGTATTGCTAGGTTTTAATTTTTATTTTCTCTTTGATTAAAAAATATAGTTACTTAATGATGTATGTAAGCTATCCATGTCAATGAATGCAAAAATTGTTTCATATTATCTAAAAAGAAACAATTGATTCATTGGCAAAGGGCATGAGCTTTGACTTCTAATTTTCTGACTAGGTAGTAGTCATATTTTTTTATTAGCGGAGTCAGTCTTTCCAGCAAGAATGATAACTATTGCTTCTGAGCGTAGAACATAAGGAAGGAACTGGAAGGTCAGCCATAAATTTGGTTTAAGACACCAAACACCAAAAATCAAAATATTACCAAAGAGGAATTTGTCCACAAAGACTGAGGGCCTTGGTTTATAGTTGAGGAGACTGGTTACTAAACAAAGGGGGACCGCAGCAAGTCAGTGGATGTCTGAGCCAAGGCTGAAATCCAGCTTTTGGTCAACCAGCACAAGGCTGTTTACCCTTTCAGCACCGCTCTGAAATTAGTTAGGTTTGGGTTTATATTAAGCTGTGGTTCTGAAACTATCAAATAAAATTCTATTGAGAACTATTACAGATGTTTTACCTAAAACTTTAATCACTCGTAAGTACTTTTAAGATGCCTATCGGGCAATCTCTTCTAGTAGTCTTTTGAGCCAGTAGCAGAACATAAAAGAGGTGAAATAACCTGAGAAACCACTCTGAAATGATCAAAATGTGACCACGTGTGTCTTTAGTGCATCTGACTTAAGAGCCCCAAACCTACCTGAATATCTTGCCTGCATCTTTTATTTTACAACACAACAAGTTCTTGGGTGTTTAACCTTAGGTCAGAGATCCTTTAAGTTTTAACAGTCAATAAACTTAGCTTTAAGTTGTTTTGAGGAGACATTTTGGTGTATGTTCCATAAAGTAAATTAATTTAAAATTTTATTGTAAAGGATATTTTCCCCAGAATATGTACAGCAGGTGTTCAAAAGCTTTAAAAGGTGAGAACTGAAGACTTAAGCTTGGTGTTTTTTTTTTAAAAACTACATGTTTGTTAACTTATTTTATCTCTTAAGATTTGCAAGTGTTGGTCATAAAATATTTCTTTGCCAATTTAAGTATAGAAATATTTTAACATTGAGGTTTTATCCTAATGAGGGATCATTACCATCAATAATCTTTGCTTTCAGATGAGAATGTAATATTTCACTATTTTATCAATGATCATCAATGCAAAATACATTTAAGTAAATAAACATATGTGTTACTTTCTATGTAATTTAGAAAACCCAAGTACCTAAGATATTTACCAAAAATAATTTCTAAGAGTCACTCCTTCACCTCAATCAAGGCAAGCTAAATTAAAAAGTCAAAAAAATTATAATTTACTGATTTCCTTAGGCTACTTGAAAATAAATGTGGACCTCTATTCTTCTTACCATGAAACAAAATATTGAACTCTGCCCTTCAGGCAGACTGCCATACCTCAAATGCTGATCTTATCATTACTTGCAAGTCAAACAGAGTTGGACTTTAAAAGGAAGAAAGGAAAGCCCTCCAGCCATTGGGAAGCACCAGGGGTCAGGCTGTTGGTCTCACTGGTCAGAACGAACCCACAGTCATGATGCCTGACATTTTTCAATCAAGACCCATCACCAGGATTTGAAATACAACACATAAAGAACCATATTCTGAAAATGATGTCCCTTTTCATTGGGCATCTTCCAGTTCGTTTTATTTGTGAATAAAACATCATAGAATTTTTCTTTTGAATTCTGTACATAATAAAAAACAAGGATATTAAATTATAAAATAACAATATCAAAACAGATCAGAAATTGATGAAGAGTTGGATGGGGATTTTCTCATGTTTAAAAGATTAGTCACATCCCTTCTGTGTTCCTGGGTGTCCATTTTGTACTAAATTGTAAAATGCATGTATGAGTTGTACACAGGAGTTCAAAGTACAATAGGCTGAAATATATTCAGCTAATTAAATGTTATTTGTTTGGATAAGAGGCTCACCTAAACTCTCTCTCTCTCCACTCCCAGGCGCAGAGGCTGCCCAGTGGGCTTCCTGGAGTGGACTCTGACATCACTCAACAATGCTTATGTAGAGGTGGTGCTGGGTCCTGGGAAATAGCTCTCAAAGCTGCAGGTAGGGATCAAAACCCTAAACTGGAGGAGCTCCGGATAAAAGCACCAAACGGTTAAACGGATAAATGCTTCTCACCGAAATGTAACCCCATATGCATCTTAAAGGCTTCCCTGGTGGCTCAGTGGTAAAGAATCCACCTGCCAAACAGGAGACGCTGGTTTGATCTCTGAGTCAGAAAGATCCCCCGGAGAAGGAAATGGCAACCCAGTCCAGTATTCTTGCCTGGAAAATTCCATTGGCAGAGAAGCCTGGCAGGGCTACAGTCCATGGGGTCTCAAAGATGTATCTTGCATCTTCCATTTGGACCAAAATGTAAAAGGACTTAACACTGTCTTACACTCCATCCCCACCCCCACCCCCAAATCTAAAATACCCTTGAGCAGGAAAAGGGCAGAATGACCATTATTTCAATTTGATATTCCAGCTAATTATCTGATTTGTATTATTGGAGAGAAAAGAATGTGACCTAAAATAAAACATTTTGCTCAGGAAAAGCAAGACTGCTTAAAGAACAAATGTGAAAACGGTAGCGTCTTAATTGTGAGGGTTCGAGGAGGAGAGAAGCAATTAGAAAACCTTTCCGGACGGGAATCTCCGCACTTCTGAAACCTGACAAACACAAGGGGGCAGGCAGAGCTCGAGTCAGGCTTCAAAACCAGCTGCTGAAGGGAGCTAACCTATTTTAGCTCGCCCTCCGGATATTTATCAGTTCTCTCGGCTTGCCAAGAACCGTGATGCTGACAGGCGGGTTTAGTTCGCACTTGGTCTAATTACTGCGAAGAGAACTGGAACGTCTTTAATGACAGCTGCCCCAACAGCGGGCTTTGGAAGAGCCTGGGGCTACACTCCCCAGAACTCACTCTTTGGGGCGACCCTCGCGATTTCGATCTGACTGCATTTCTCACCCTTTCCAAAAGCCCCTTTCTCCTTTCGCTATAAAATTTGGTTGCAAAGCGGGGGCTTGTTGAAATTTCACCAGTCCCGAGAACTGTACCCGTCATAATTTACAAGGAGACAGCAGGGGGCGAGGGGAGGCTCCGTCTCCTCTAGTTTTGCTTTTAATTCCAGCTCTCCTTCTTATGCAAATTTGCGCCCGAGTTTCTCCCTTTAATGCCCTGGGTTTTGATTCAAACTCCAGCCACGTTGCTTCTAACTTGCCTCTTGGGTTTGCAAGTTTCAGAGAGAAATAAACATTCCCTGAGAGGGTTCCCATTGGATCTGGGGAGTGGGAGGTAAAATGGGGGTTCTCGTGGATCGCAGGAGGTTGAAGTCCCAACCTTAGCAGCCCAGAAAGAAGGGAGCCCCCTCACTTCCAGGACAACCTGTTGCGCCTTCTATCTCCTCCCCTGCGCGCGGTTTCCCCGCCTCGGCCCGCAGCGCCTGATTGGCAGGAGTTGCTACCCAACCCTGGTCTCGGGGCCTCCTCCCCGGACTCACGATTGGCCTCCTGGGAGGACTGGAGTAAGGGGGTGCGAGGGGTGGGATTTCCCTCAAAGCTCAGGGTCCCGGGACCTGGAAAGGAGGGGAGGAGACTCGGTTCTCCGCGCGTCTGAGCCGCGAGCCGTGGAGCTGGGCCGGCCGGGATGGTGTAGCTTCCCCGCGCAGCTCCAGCCTGGACCGCGCCGGGCCACTTTCCCATCCTTCTGGTCCAGCCTCGGCTACAGCGAGACCCCGCGGGCGCCGTGCGGAGTTCTTGGCACTTTCCGGAGACGCTCTCACCTACTGCCCGGGACTGGGACTGAGTGCGCTCTCCAGGGGACCGGGCTGAGCCGTCACTACCGGACCATGCGAGCCACCAGGACCCCCGGGGTCACCGCGCGCACGCGCCCTGCAGGAAACCCCACCGAGTCTCCACCGGCGCCTCCGACGCCGCCCCGGTTGGTGCTGCTGCTTCTCCTGTCACTGGTAAGCCGCGTCCGGGCACAGCCACCTGACCCCGGCCGGGCCTTGCTGTCCCCGGATCTCGCGGGGGTTGCAGGGGTCCCCGCCGAAGAAGCCATAGTGCTGGCGAACCGCGGGCTCCGGGTGCCCTTCGGCCGTGAGGTCTGGCTGGATCCGTTGCAGGACCTGGTGCTGCAGGTGCAGCCGGGGGATCGGTGCGCAGTGACCGTGCTAGACAACGACGCGCTGGCCCAGCGGCCCGGCCGCCTGAGTCCCAAGCGCTTCCCCTGCGACTTCGGCGCGGGAGAGGTGCGCTATTCGCACCTGGGCGCGCGCAGCCCGTCGCGGGATCGAGTCCGGCTGCAGCTGCGCTACGACGCGCCGGGAGGGGCGACCGTGCTCCCCTTGGTGCTGGAGGTGGAGGTGGTCTTCACCCAGCTGGAGGTTGTGACGCGAAACCTGCCCCTGGTCGTGGAGGAGCTGCTGGGGACCAGCAATGCCCTGGACGCGCGGAGCCTGGAATTCGCCTACCAGCCTGAGATCGAGGAGTGTCGCGTGGGCATCCTGTCTGGTTTGGGCGCGCTGCCTCGCTACGGGGAACTTCTTCACTACCCGCAGGTCCCGGGCCCGGCCAGCAAGGGGGACACCCAGGAGCCCCTCCTGATGGACTGCGAAGCATTCCAGGAGCTGGGCGTGCGCTACCGCCACACCGCCCCCAGTCGTTCTCCGAACAGGGACTGGGTGCCCATGGTAGTGGAGCTGCGATCGCGAGGGTCTCCTGTGGGCAGCCCGGCTTTGAAGCGCGAGCACTTCCAAGTGCTGGTGAGAATCCGAGGAGGGGCTGAGAACACTGCCCCCAAGCCCAGCTTTGTGGCCATGATGATGATGGAGGTGGACCAGTTTGTCCTGACCGCCCTGACCCCGGACATGCTGGCAGCCGAGGATGCGGAGTGTGACCCAGACTTGCTGATCTTCAATCTCACCTCTCCATTCCAGCCCGGCCAGGGCTTCCTAGTGAGTACTGACGACCGCAGTCTGCCCCTCTCCTCCTTCACTCAGAGGGATTTACACCTCCTGAAGATTGCCTATCAGCCCCCCTCTGAAGACTCTGACCAGGAGCGTCTCTTTGAACTCGAGCTGGAAGTAGTGGACCCAGAAGGCGCTGCCTCCGATCCTTTTTCCTTCATGGTAGTGGTGAAGCCCATGAACACACTGGCTCCAGTGGTCACCCGGAACACTGGTCTCATTCTCTACGAGGGCCAGTCTCGGCCCCTCACTGGTCCTGCAGGCAGTGGACCACAAAACTTGGTTATCAGTGATGAAGACGACTTAGAGGCCGTACAGCTGGAGGTGGTGGCCGGGCTCCGGCATGGTCACCTTGTCCTTCTGGGTGCCTCCAGTGGCAACTCTGCCCCTAAGACCTTTACTGTAGCTGAGCTAGCAGCCGGCCGAGTGGTCTACCATCACGATGACAAAGACGGCTCACTAAGTGACAACCTCGTGCTCCGAATGGTGGACGGAGGACGCAGGCACCAGGTGCAGTTTCTGTTCCCCATCACCTTAGTGCCTGTAGATGACCAGCCACCAGTCCTCAATGCCAACACGGGGCTGACGCTGGCAGAGGGCGAAACTGTGCCCATCCTGCCCCAAGCTCTGAGTGCAACTGACATGGACTCAGAGGACTCTTTGCTGCTTTTTGTGCTCGAGTCACCCTCCTCCACTGCAGGGCATCTGCTTCTCCGCCAAACCCATCCTCCCCAGGGGGAGGAGACGCTTCTTGGGAGCCCTTGGAGAAAACAGGGAGCATTCTATGAGAAAACAGTGACAGAGTGGCAGCAGCGAGACATAACAGAGGGGAGACTTTTCTACAGGCACTCTGGGCCCCACAGTCCTGGGCCAGTGATTGACCAGTTCACATTTCGTGTCCAGGATAACCATGACCCCCCTAATAAGTCTGGGCTACAGAGGTTCGTGATACGCATTCATCCTGTGGACCGCCTCCCTCCTGAGCTGGGCAGCGGCTGTCCCCTTCGGATGGTGGTACAGGAATCCCAGCTCACACCACTGAGGAAGAAGTGGCTACGCTACACAGACCTGGACACGGATGACCGAGAACTCCGTTACACGGTGACCCAGCCCCCAATGGACACAGATGAAAACCACTCACCAGCTCCATTGGGCACCTTGGTCCTGACCGACGATCCTTCAGTGGTGGTGGCCCATTTTACACAAGCTCAGGTCAACCACCATAAAATTGCTTACAGGCCTCCAGATCAGGAGCTGGGAGTGGCTGCCCGAGTGGCCCAGTTTCAGTTCCAGGTGGAGGACCGAGCTGGGAACATGGCTCCAGGCACCTTCACCTTTTACTTGCAGCCAGTGGACAACCAGCCACCTGAAATCCTCAACACTGGCTTCACCGTTCAGGAGAAGGGCCATCACATCCTGAGTGAGACTGAGTTGGGTGTGAATGATGTGGACACTGATGTGGCCCACATCACCTTCACTCTCATACAGGTGCCCAAACATGGCCACATGAAGCTGTCTGGACAGGTACTGCATGTCGGTGGGATTTTCCACTTGGAGGACATAAAACAGGGTCGGATTTCCTATGCCCATAATGGGGCTGAGTCTCTGACCGATAGCTGCTCCTTGGAGGTCAGTGACGGACACCACGTGGTACCCATCACTCTCAGAGTGAATGTCCGGCCAATGGACAGTGAGCTGCCCATGCTGAGCCTTCCTGCAGGCACTCTGGGGTCCTATCTAGACGTTTTAGAAAACGGGGCTACTGAAATCACTGCCAATGTTATCAGGGGGACCAATGCGGATGCTGATGATTTGATGTTGACTTTCCTCTTGGAAGATGCACCCCTATATGGAGAAATCCTGGTCAATGGAGTTCCAGCAGAGCAGTTTACCCAAAGAGACATCTTGGAGGGCTCCGTCGTCTACTCTCACACAAGTGGGGAGATAGGTCTCTTGCCCAAAGAAGACTCTTTCAACCTGAGTCTGTCGGATATGTCTCAAGAATGGAGAATAGGCAGTAGCATTATCCAAGGAGTTACCGTGTGGGTGACCATCCTCCCTGTTGACAGCCAGGCCCCAGAAATTTCTGTAGGTGAACAGTTTATTGTTCTGGAAGGCGATAAAAGCATTATAACCTCAATGCACATAAGTGCTGAAGACATCGATTCTCTCAATGATGACATCTTGTGCACCATCGTCATTCAGCCTACCTCAGGTTACGTGGAGAACATCTCTCCAGCCCCTGGCTCTGAAAAATCGAGAGCAGGAATTGCTATAAGTGCTTTCACTCTGAAAGATCTCAGGCAAGGTCATATTAACTACGTCCAGAGTGTCCATAAAGGAGTAGAACCAGTGGAAGACAGATTTATATTTCGCTGTTCTGATGGCATTAACTTTTCAGAGAGACATTTTTTCCCCATTGTAATCATTCCCACCAACGATGAACAGCCAGAAATATTCATCAGGGAATTTATGGTGATGGAAGGCATGAGTCTGGTGGTTGATACACCCATCCTCAATGCCGCTGATGCTGATGTTCCCCCAGATGACTTAACTTTCACTATTACCAAGGTTCCCACCCACGGTCACATCATGAACCAGCTGATAAATGGCACGGTTTTGGTAGAAAGCTTCACCTTGGACCAGATCATAGAGAGTTCCAGCATCATTTATGAGCATGATGACTCTGAGACTCAGGAAGACAGTTTCGTGATTAAACTCACAGATGGTAAGCACTCTGTGGAAAAGACGGTCCTCATTATGGTTATTCCTGTTGATGACGAGACCCCTAGGATGGCCATCAATAATGGACTGGAAATAGAAATCGGGGAAACCAAAATTATCAACAACAGAATATTAATGGCAACCGATTTAGATTCTGAAGACAAATTCTTGGTTTACATTATTCGTTATGGGCCGGGACATGGCTTATTACAGAGACAAACACCGATGGGTATCTTTGAAAATATCACATTGGGCATGAATTTTACCCAGGATGAGGTAGACAGAAATTTGATTCGGTATGTCCATTTTGGGCAAGAGGGCATTCGGGATCTAATTAAATTTGATGTGACTGATGGAATCAATGCCCTCATAGATCGCTACTTTTATGTGTCTATTGGAAGCCCTGACATTGTCTTCCCCGATGTGATAAGTAAAGGAGTGTCCTTGAAGGAAGGTGGGAAGGTCACCCTCACAACAGATCTACTGAGCACTAGTGACTTGAACAGTCCTGATGAAAACTTAGTTTTCACCATCACCAGGGCTCCCATGAGAGGCCACTTAGAAAGCACAGACCAACCTCGAGTGTCTATCACATCTTTCACTCAGCTCCAACTGGCTGGCAATAAAATCTACTATATCCACACAGCTGATGATGAGGTAAAGATGGACAGTTTTGAGTTTCAAGTCACTGATGGACGTAACCCTGTCTTCCGGACATTCCGTATCTCCATCAGCGATGTGGACAACAAAAAGCCGGTGGTCACCATCCATAACCTGGTTGTCAGCGAAGGTGAAAAGAAGCTGATTACTCCCTTTGAACTCACTGTGGAAGACAGGGATACTCCAGACAAACTCTTGAAATTCACTGTCACCCAGGTGCCTGTTCATGGTCAACTCCTATTCAACAATACCAGACCCGCCATGATTTTTACCAAGCAAGACTTGAATGAAAACTTAATCAGCTACAGACATGATGGTAGCGAGTCAAGTGAAGACAGTTTCTCCTTCACAGTGACTGATGGTTCCCATACAGAGTTCTATGTTTTTCCTGATACAGTATTTGAAACAAGAAGACCCCAAGTCATGAAGATCCGGATCTTCGCTGTTGACAACAGAGTCCCCCAAATTGTAGTGAACAAAGGGGCCTCTACACTTCGCACTCTTGCCACAGGCCACTTGGGGTTCATGATCACAAGTAAAGTATTGAAAGCAGAGGACAGAGACAGCTTACACATTTCTCTCCGGTTTATTGTGACAGAGGCCCCTCGACATGGATATCTCCTCAACCTGGGCCAAGGCAACCACAGTGTGACTGAGTTTACACAAGGTACGGTTCACTTTTCTTTCTTTATAATCAAAGGGCACTTCAAGACTAACTTCTTGAGAAACGGCTGTCACTGATAACTTTGTAAGTAGAGCATCAATTAGAGGCCAGGGAGGACTTCCCTGGTTAGTGGTTGAGACTCCATGCTTCCAATGCAGGGGGTGTGGGTTTGATCTCTGGTCCAGGAACGAAGATCCCATGTGCCACATAGCGCTGCCAAAAATAAGTAAATTAAAAACTAGAGTCCGAGGAAAGAGAAGGACAGGGAAATAAAGGAAAGGCGAAAATACAGGGACTCTGTTTCCTAAGAGAACAGCTCCCTGCATTAGTAGGAGTATTGTATTTTGAAAATATAAGCTAAGATGCCAAAGAAAGAGCTGAACTTCGGTGAATTCAATTTGAAACAGGCTTTTCAACTCTGTTCCATCAGCCCCACTTTTCCTCTGAGCAACCTGTTTTGCATGTGGAAGACAGTTCATGAAGCATGTTAGCATCTTAGAGAAGGATGTGCTTTCTAAATTTTCTCAATCCACATTATTATTATTACCAGCCACCATTCAAATAGGGGCCTCCCAGGTGGCACAGTGGTAAAGAATCCATCTGCCAATGCGGGAGACACAAGAGACACAGGTTCCATCCCTGGGTGAGGAAGATCCCTTGGAGTAGGAAATGGCAATCCCTTCAGTACTCTTGCCTGGGAAATTCCACGGATAGAGGAGCCTGGGAGCTGTAGACTGTGGAATTGCAGAGTCTGACGTGACTGAGCAAATCAGTGTGTTACCATTCAAACAGACCCTTCCAATTTATATTAATTTGATTGCTTTTTAGAGGGTTGTTCTAAGACTACTATTGTTGTTAGCAACTTTGTAATGAAAATAGAACGATGTGTTTATATTTACTTTGTAGATTTTAGAATTTTTATAAGATTTTATGAGACTAACACCTGTCCAAAGATATAACGGGTAAACACTTATCTAGATTTAGAATGATTATGTACCTACAAGGCATGTTACCCGAACCACACAAGGAAAGAAAATATACTTAATAATGTATAAGACCAGGTGGCACTAGTGGTAAAGAACCTGCCTGCTAATGCAGGAGACGTAAGAGACAGGGGTTTGATCCCTGGGCTGGGAAGTCCCCTGGAGGAGGACATGGTGACTCACTCCAGTATTCTCGCCTGGAGAACCTAATGGACAGAGGAGTCTGGGGTCGCCAGAGTCAGACAAGACTGAAGTGACTTAGCGCAAGCAAGAAGACAGGAAGCGCATCACCAAAATATATACAAGTTCATTGTTAAGAGCCTAAAGCTATTTTAACAAAATTAATAGTAGGAGGAAATTATTTTCTCATCTCAAACCTCCTCTCTGCCCTGTGTCAAACACAGTAACAAACTGTATTGCCTCAAGCATCTGCATTCTTGGAGATGAATGCATTTTTGTAACCTTGATTTTCTTTGTGTGTCCACAGAGTCTGAGACAGGAAGGGCAGGTGACCTGTGCAGAGTTACTCAGTGCCTAAAGGGAGAAGCCCATTCAATCTGCTGGCTTGGGAGTTAGACCTCTATTTTCTAGAATGTGCAACTTTCATTACAAAGAGCTTTGGGTTGCTTTCATGAAAATCTCACCCTTGTCAGAATGGAAACCAGATCTCTCCTGTGTGAGCTCTGTGGGTTCGAGATGGAGTTAAACCCCAGGGCTTCCCAAGGGGGAGTGTTATTGTCCTGTAACAGTGTTAGACTCTTAGATAACAAATGCTTTAATAAACATGGATGTCGCAGAGTGTAAAGTAAACTGCTTCTCTGTTTTAGATTCTGGCAAATAGCCCTACCCTTCAACCTCCTGATTCTTGGCTGAAAGCCTGAATATATATCCTAGGGCCTGCAGGGACAGGAAAACTTCTGGGTGCCAAGTGTCATGCCAGACCAGCGGGAAACGTGTGTGAAGGTTTTCTGAGGATAAAGATGCATGCACTCTTGCGCTGGTTTCTTTTCTTGGAAAGGAAAGAGGATGCAAGGAATAGAGAAAGGACATTCTTTAGAGGATCGAAAATGTTACTTCAAACGAATCCTATGATCAGAAAAAAGAATCTGATTTTAGTGATTAAAAAAAAGATTTTATGAATGAAAATAGGGCAAGGATATTTAATTTAAATTCCATGGACCAAGTCCAACAGCTCAAAATATTGGAATATTATTTCCTGAATACTGAGCCATTAAATCATGCTATTTCAGTACAGACCATTGCTCTGTTGTTGACTTGGAATCACCGTGATTGCTTTTTATAGTCATTTGTAAATATAGAGTAGCTGTGAGTTTATTATAAAAAGTGAATATAAATTTTTAAGATTACATTTTAAGAGAAAGCATCATGTTCCAATGAGAATGCAAATATTGAACATGGGAAAATTGTTTTTATGTAATCACACAGGACTCATTTCAACAAGTTGAGGCTGGTGTTTGATTCAGAGGAGTTATAATAGAAATTAGATGAGTGAGTAAAAACGGAGAAAGCTCCGTTACAGCGGTTGCCATGGCTGCTCTTGCAGTAGAGGAAGTAATGTTGTTGCTGTTCAGTCGCTCAGTCGTGTCCTACTCTTTGCGAGCCCACGGACTGCAGCACACCAGGCTCCTCTGTCCTCCACTGTCTCCAGAGTTTGCTCAAATTCATGTCTATTGAGTCGGTGATGCTATCTAACCATTTCATCCTCTGCCAGAGGAAGTGGAAGCGGTATCTAAAGTGACGACTGTGCTTTTTCTTTGTTTTTGTTTTATCATGAAGGGACAAGCTGAACGATATTTTGATGGATTTTCAATACACTGAATTAAGTCAGCTTAGCATATATGGCTTGGGAAGGTTATTGCCAAATAGATTGACTAAATGGTCCCTAAGAGAAAAAAAAAAACAAACCATGATTTCTAAAACTTATTAACTTTCACTATTAGGAAAAGTAACCAAGGTAGAATTAGACAAATTAGGGAGATTTTTTAGTTCTTTTCAAACTTCATGTTTTGTCGAGGTAATGCTTCTTTTTTCTGTCCACCGCAGGTCTCAAGTACCAGGAATTATTTTTCTCTACAACAAATACGTAGTAATATCTTATGGGAGATAATTTATCACTTTCAGAAATTTCCCAAAGGTAACCAGGGTGTGGTTACCAGGAATGTCAATTAATTTAGAATTTTTTAAAAAATGAAATGATTGTGTAGATAAACTGAAATAAATCTGATGCAAGTTTAAGAGCAAGAAGAAAATCTAGTTAATTATCCTAAGTTTACTTAAAAAAGACAGTATTTTGGCTATTAGGTTTTTATCTTCTTAATACTTTTGTACCTTAAGAGGCAAGTGTTTATATATATATAAACATAATATATGCTCAGGCACTCAGTCGTGTCTGACTCTTTGTGACTCCGTGGACAATAGCCCACCAGGCTCTTCTGTCCATGGATTTCCCCGGCAAGAATACTGGAGTGGGTTGCCATTTCCTTCTCCAAGGGACCTTCCCCACCCACAGATTCAGCCTATGTCTAGCAGGTGCATTCTTTAGCAACTGAGCCACCAGAGAAGCCCTATATATAATATAAACACATTTTATATATATATAAGTATATATATATATATATATATATATCAGTTCAGTTCAGTCACTCAGTCGTGTCCGACTCTTTGCAAATCCATGAATCGCAGCATTCCAGGCCTCCCTGTCCATCACCAACTCTCGGAGTTCACTCAGACTCACGAGTATATATAAAATGTATATACTTATATATAGAGGCACCTATAGAATAACTGTTATAATCAAAGTCTTTACTTGAGATTTTGAACAGTGCATTATTAAGAAAATTATAAAACGAGTTTTTGTTTGTTTCATCTAATCAATAGTTTAGGTCTAACTTGGAGGGAAAATCTAACTCTTGGGTATCTTATAACTGAATTCATGTTCTCATTACTTTAAAAAAGAAAACTTCTAAAAAATCACCCTTGATGTGGAAATTAGTTTTAATGAAACTCTCTCCTAAGTACCATAGTTTTTGTTTAGAAAACATTAATACAAGGACTGGGTGTTCTTTTTTCTTTTTCTTTTTCTTATAGTACAGCCTTTAGATTTTCTTATAGAATTAAAGATGGAATGGGAACACTGGACCCAGGTCTTTCCACGTGACCAGATGATGTTGTCTTTCTGCTAAGCACCTAAAAGTCAGAGCAGAGTTCCCTTCACTCCTTCACCAATAAAACTAAAGGCTGTAAAACTTGAGAGTTGCAAGAGTAAACTGGGAAAGAGCAATACATGAGGCTTCACTCCTTACCCTGCAGAAAACAGCATCCATACAAAGGGAAAGACGCAAGTGTGGGCTACCAGACCTCCAGCCTCTTTAATTTTAGGTTAAGATGCATCGGAGCCTTTATTGGGTGTAAGATCCTTGAGCAAAGGACTGTGGAAACAGAAAACAGAAACTTTCAACCTTCTACAAAAGGTAACCGTGCAGAAAGAGGCAGAATTGGGGGAAATTATAGTAGAGTTAGAAATGAAGTTCTAAGGGAGAACAAAACATCTTGAACTTGCTTTGTCCTTAAGTATCTTTATGCACAAAAAGTACTGTTAACTATTAAATCAGAGTTTCCCCTCTTCAAATGTCTGATGGTAAGCAAGTCACCTTTCAAATCTATGTGAGCCAAGGTAGATTGCATGTTGGAGCTGTAAAAGTTCATGGAGTAATTGGTCGTTTCTAGTAGTCTGCATCACTTGAGGGAACTTCCCCGGCAGTCCAGTGATTAAGACTTCACCTTCCAATGCAGAGAGTATGAATTCAATCACAGGTCGGAGAGCTAAGATCCCGCATGCCTCCAAGCCAGAAAACCACAAACAGAAAATAGAAACACCTTGCATCACGTGAGACTATTCCTTTCATAAAATCATTTTCTTATATGTGATGCCTATAAACTCCATAGCTTCAACTGATTAAAGATCTTGCTGCTGCTGCTAAGTCACTGCAGTTGTGTCCGACTCTGTGTGACCCCATAGACGGCAGCCCACCAGGCTCCCCCGTCCCTGGGATTCTCCAGGCAGGAACACTGGAGTGGGTTGCCATTTCCTTCTCCAACGCATGAAAGTGAAAAGTGAAAGTGAAAGTGAAAGTGAAGTTGTGTCCGACTCTTCGCAACCCCGTGGACTGCAGCCTACCAGGCTCCTCCGTCCATAGGATTTTCCAGGCAAGAGTACTGGAGTGGGGTGCCATTGCCTTCTCCAGATTAAAGATCTTAGAAGATGAATAAACCACACATGAGACAAATATTACTTACCACTGTTGAAGCAATCTTTAGCCATGATCTTGATATTAAATAATCTTGAAAATAACTACTTTCTGATTGGCCCAGATCTAGTCATAGGAGTGTCACAGGACAGAATGATGTTTGTTTTATTATGTTGTCTGTGTGGCATCGTTACAGAGAGAAACACAAAATGGATGAATAACTTTTAAAATTGCATAGTAGTCAATACTGAAAACAAACCATACCAGTGAACTTGATTGCTAGAATAGAAAGCAATAGAAAAACATTTCTTAGGCAGATTAATTTTTCACTCTGAATAAAGGTTTCAGCTTTTATTAGATGTTTTCTAAGTTCTTTTTGGTACTGGGTCATGGTAGTAACTTCAATCTGTGGGATTTTTTTTTTTAATTTTCATTTTTTTTCTTTCAAAAATTTGGAGAGCTTAAAAACAGCCTCCTGTAACACAAGAGAAAAGAAAAAATAGCCTAAAGGGAAAGCAGAGGAACCTCTGTCCTCTCAGGGCCAGGAAAGCAAAGGGTGTGATTTCTGTAGTGCCAGGAAATCTGCCATGCCTCAAAATATCTCCCTTTCCACCTGTCATGGAGTCTGACATTCCGTATTTAGATAGTCACTCCTTTGGTGCATGAACATGCAAATACCATTGGGAGAGGCAACACCTTGCTATTATTATAGCCTAACTCTTGCACTCTATTTATCTGTGTAAGGGATCAGATTTCCAAGGGACAGCTGAAATCAAGGGGGCTTGGAGATAGGAGAAATAAGATAGCTCTGATTCCCTGAGAAGAGGGCCTAAACGTGGTTCAGAAGAGTAACAGCCAATAGGACTTACCATACATGATGAGTCACCGGTTTTGCCCTAGTAATTAATCATCTTGTTGTTTGGTTGTTTTCTAGCTGACATTGATGATATGAAAATATGCTATGTCTTAAGAGAAGGGGCTAATGCCATAAGTGACATATTCCACTTTACAGTTGAAGATGGGGGTAAGTATTCACTTTCCTGTTGGTGTAAACAAGGAGAGTGGCTTTTATTCATTGCTCTTTGACAGCCTTCATACAAGGAATCTGTATCAAGTATCAGTTTAGGCTCACCTGAATTTATATGGAGTGAATTTGGTATTTTCTCTAGAAAATCTTACGTTCTCAATCTGACACAATCCTACTCTGCAATGATTGTGAATACATGTTCTAGTTATATTGTTTTTGTCTTGTGATTTGTAAAGCACTAAAAAGAAAGATCTATATAAATAGGACCCTCATGTCCAGTTGTTCAGATTTTGCTCTGCATAAAGCTGCCTACTTGAGGCGACAAGAAGATGTTGAACCAGCCAGCCCCACTTGCAAAGCATGTCCTATCTAGTTGTGTTTGCCCAAAGTGGGTGCCTTTTTCTAATTTGCTTGGGTGCTGTGTGGACTAAGGCTGGTAGATGATACATAACATTCACCAAGAGATCAATGCTATGTAAATATATGTTTCATCTCATAAAGTTCAGTATGTTTAATGATGGTCTTAGTTTGGGAAATTGAGTGACTTGCCGCTGCTGCTGCCAAGTCGCTTCAGTCGTGTCCGACTCTGTGCGACCCCATAGACGGCAGCCCACCAGGCTCCCCCGTCCCTGGGATTCTCCAGGCAAGAATACTGAAGTGGGGTGCCATTTCCTTCTCCGGTGCATGAAAGTGAAAAGTGAAAGTGAAGTTGCTCAGTAGTGCCGAACTCTTAGCAACCCCATGGACTGTAGCCAACCAGGCTCCTCCGTCCACGGGATTTTCCAGGCAAGAGTACTGGAGTGGGTTGCCTTGTCTAGATAAACTTTTCCTCAGTGGAGTCTGAATACTTCAGAGAATAGACTATGACCTGAGATCTAAGTCACCTCAGTGCCCTGACTCCCATTGTTCAGTTCTCTTCCTCCCCCTAGGAGGAAAACTGGCCACTTCTAGATTGATCAGAAAGATGTTCGTGTTCTCGTTTGCTCTCAGAAGAAGCAAAAGAACCTCAGAAAGAATGTGTGAATAGGACACAGGAAATGAGGGGACATGTGTGCAAGGGAAGGGAGAGAGAGAAATAATTCCAATTCAGTCATCTGTTTCTTTATGATACTTTATACAAACGCACACTGTTCTGTCATCTATCTCAAAAAGATTCCGTGCTCATCCTTCCTATTTTTTGAAGTATTAAATAGTGCTTGTTTAAAGTATCATTGGACGTAACAGGATCGCAAGCTCTGAAAAATGACATCTGCTGAGTGTGTGCCAGAGAGGCAAAAAAAAAAAAGTGTCAGTTTGGGTTCAACTAAATTTAGTAAGTTTAATAACTTTATTTTTTAGCAACCAAATTATACTTTACTATTTGACATATTGATAAGTGAATCTTAGTAGGAAACCAAGTCCTGAGAAGGAAATCAACTTATAGAAAACTAATATGCTTGTTGAATCTTGCTGCTCAATTGGGAAATTTCACTGTGAGTAAACTTTAGAATGAGACTCTGAAATAATTCAAATTTGTATTTTATATACATATATTTGTGTGTATATACACACACACACATATTTTTTGGCTTCCCAGGTGGCATAGTGGTAAAGAATCTGCCTGCCATGCAGGAGACACAGGAGATATAAGAGACACAGGTTTTATCCCTGGCTCAAGAAGATCTCCTGGAGGAGGAAATGACAACCCACTTCAGTATTCTTGCCTGGAGAATCCCACAGACAGAGGAGTGTAGCAGGCTACAGTCCATAGAGTCACAAAAAGTCAGACACGACTGAGCGTCTGAGTGCGCGTGAGCGCGCACACACACACACACACAGACACATATTTATATATATATGTCTTCCCTCATAGCTCAGTTGGTAAAGAATCCGCCTGCAATACAGGAGACCCCGGTTCAATTCCTGCGTCGGGAAGATCCACTGGAGAGGGGATTCGCTACCCACTCCAGTATTCTTGGGTTTCCTTTGTGACTCAGCTGGTAAGGAAGTGAAGAAAGTGAAGAGAAGTCGCTCAGTTGTGTCTGACTCTTTGCGACCCCATGGACTGTAGCCCACCAGGCTCCTCAGTCCATGGGATTTTCCAGGCATGAATACTGGAGTGGGCTGCCATTTCCTTCTCCAGGGGATCTTCCCAACCCAGGGATCGAACCTGGGTCTCCAGCATTGTAGGCAGATGCTTTACCATCCAAGCTACCAGGGAAGCCTGCAATGTGGGAGACCCGGGTTTGATTCCTGGTTTGGGAAGATCCCCTGGAGAAGGGAACGGCTACCCACTCCAGTATTCTGGCCTGGAGAATTCCATGGACTGTATAGTCCATGGGGTCGCAAAAAGTTGGACATGACTGAGCAACTTTCACTTTTCATATATACATGTATATATATATAATATAAACTTAAGGACTAAATTGGTGGCTCAAAGCACCATGTATATCTCAGAATGACTGAATAAACCTCAATAACAAAAGTATCATTTTCTTTAAAATTGCCCAAAAAGTTTGAAATCCGATGACTACAATTCTAAGACATCATAGCCTTTGCTTTTCTATATATTTTACTTTTTCTTTCTTTTTATTCACATATATGCTCTGTTAATTTGCACATTTCTTTTCTTAGCTGGATGGACTTTTAGTATTTACTCTGAAATTTTGGTCTGTATTCAAACATTAGAAAACATTATGCTGTATCATATTTCAAAATATTAAGTGAGGAATGACTAGCTGAAGAGACTGGGTTTATTTTTGGATTTGCTGGAAAAATGGATGAGCCTCTAAAGACTGTGTTTATGGAAATAGGAACTAAATCATTTTGGGAGCTTTTTCAGAGCTAGCGTTTCATGGGAGAGAGAAAACTTCCAGAGATATTGTCCTTTACTCTTTTCTTCCCCACAGATAATGTGTTACTTATAGGGTTCAGGCAGATTCTGGCAACTTTCGGTGGAACAGAATTTAGTTTTAATTTCCCCAGTGCAAGAAAACTTCTCTTCGACAGAATAATCATAGAGACCTGCAAGGTTAAAAACTGGAAAGTCACATATGTATTTCAAAATATTTTTAGTCTGATGCTTATTTTTTGCATTGTCTATAACATATCCTTATCTTTGAATGAGAAGTGCAATGCTATTTAAACTTACAGAGAATATTGAGTGAAATTCTTCTGTTTGGAAAGTGTGAGGTATTGTGACAAACAGAAGTAAAACAAAACTTTTTTTGTAATATTTGTGAGAAAAGAAAAAAATAATTGTCTTTCTTTCTATGAAAATATTATACTAAGAATTTTAAATTTTTTCTGACCTAGCTATGTATCTTCTAGTTGTACAGTCAATAATTTCACCAAAATATACTCTAGAAAAGACCTATTTTATAGACTGTAATAGAAACACGTATTTTCAATGTGGTCAAAGGTAACAATGTAAATTTCATGAACTAGATGACATGTTTATGAAGACATTTATGATATCATTTAACACTTCTCAAAGATATGTATGTCTCAGGAATTATGGCAGATCCTTGAATCTTATGAACAAGGATTAGCCTTGCTTCTCAGTTGGAAGGATCTAGGTCTTGGAATAGCCAGATAACTTCCCCAAACATGACCATCATTCCAGAAAGTAACAAGAGCTCCTCAAGGGTATTTATTCTTCCCATCCATTTGATGGCAGACTTTTTAGACCAGAGGGTTTGGTTATTGAATTCAGCAGTTGTGACTTATTGTCATTTATCAATATTTTATTAACTATCCTGGTGGCTCAGTAGTAAAGAATCTGCTTATCAATGCAGGACATGTGGGTTCAATTCTTGGGTTGAGAATATCCCCTGGAGAAGGAAATGGCAACCCATTCCAGTATTCTTGCTTGGGAAATCCCATGGACAGAGGAGCCTAGCAGGCTACAGTCCATGGGGTCACAAAGAGTTGGACACGACTTAGCTACTAAACAACAGCAATCAATACTTTATATAGTTTTGTAAGCATATCTATAAGCCATTCTCATGAAATATATGAGATGCTTTTAGCATTTCCCATATGTGAAGCAAGTCAAAGTCTCATGTCAGAAAACCAAGAACTCTCTACCACCAATTCTCTCTTCAACCCACTAAATTCACTTTCTTCAAATCTACCATATTTATTTTAGGACAGCAACTGTCTAAATAAATTTACTAGAGCAAATAGAATCTTCAAATAATCTTAAAAATAAAATATAGCTTTTAATTTCAGGAATGGAGAATGGGAAAAGAGAGGGAGGAGAACAGAAAACTAAAATCTTCTGTTTCAGATTTAATTATCACAAGAACCTGGCTAGCCACAGAATTCTTCTGTTGACATGAAGTGATGGACTGGGACCATCCATTACTAATGAGTGGTGCTTAGGACAGTTTCTACTTTTCAGTTTTTGGAGGGCTTGGGGCAGTTACCAAATGACTGGACCATAGAGTTATCTATTGGAAGAATAGATAATGTCAGAATTTTCACCTCAGGGAGTTCTACTCCATTTGAACTTAATGAATGTTGCTTAATATAGCAGGTATATATTATACACACACACATATGTGTTCATACCACATGCACACATACTCAATATGTCATTATTCTTTCAATTAGATCTTTTATCAAAACCATCATTTATGCAATTTTGCCTTCATAACTCCCAGCATTGTTAAATATATATGTGGCAGATAAGGAAACTGAATCACCTATAGGTAACTGACCTCTTGCAAGTTGCATAATGAGGCAGCTAGAAGCCAGTTCGAATCTCGAATTCTTTCCCCAAATAGTAACTTCGACACATCCAGGAGAGACTTAAGAGGGCGGAATGCTCCAATCCTCTGGTTTCTCCAGACTGAGTCTTGTATGTTCGATAGAGGAGACTGAAGAGCTCAGTTTGGTTGAGTTCAGTCACTCAGTCGTGTCCAGCTCTTTGCAGCCCCATGGATGGCAGCATGCCAGGCCTCCCTGTCCATCACCAACTCCTGGAGCTTGCTCAAACTCGGGTCCATCAAGTCAGTGATGCAATCCAACCATCTCATCTTCTGTCGTCCCCTTCTCCTCCCACCTTCAATCTTTCCCAGCATCAGGGTCTTTTCCAATGAGTCAGTTCTTCTCATCAGGTGGCCAAAGTATTGGAATTTCAGCTTCAGCATCAGTCCTTGCAGTGAGTATTCAAGACTGATTTCCTTTAGGATGGACAGGTTGGATCCCCTTGCTGTCCAAGAGTCTTCTCCAGCAGCACAGTTCAAAAGCATCAATTCTTCAGTGCTCAGCTTTCTTTATAGTCCAACTCTTACATCCATACATGACTACTGGAAAAACCATAGCTTTTACTAGACAGACCTCTGTTGGCAGAGTAATGTCTCCGCTTTTTAATATGCTGTCTAGATTTGTCATAGTTTTCTTCCAAGGAACAAGTGTCTTTTAATTTCATGGCTGCAATCACCATCTGCAGTGATTTTGGAGCCCCAAAAGATAAATTCTCTCACTGTTTCCATTGTTTCCCCATCTATTTGCCATGAAATGATGGGACCAGATGCCATGATCTTCGTTGTTTGAAAGTTTAGTTTTAAGCCAGCTTTTTCACTCTCCTCCTTTTACCTATCAGAAGACTAGATTTACTGATAGGTAAAAGTTCTGCATCCTTTGGAATATAGTCTTTTATTTTATAATACCTTAAAGGTCACTGTATCCTAACATTTATAGTATTCTTTCCTGGTATCACACTGTAATTTTTCTAACTACATGTGGAGAAGAATGTATTCTTTCTAAATTAAACACAAATCAAATCAATCTTAAGATACCATTTTGCACTTGTTTTATCAATTACAAAGAAACTTTTAAAAAATTCACCACAGGGATTAAGATGAAACAGTTACACTTCCAAACTATTTGTGAAGTTGAAAACTAAGAAAATGAAGTTGAAGAAACTTCTCTGAGTTGTAGATGGAGTCAGGAAGGCTGTAAGACGCCACTTGAGACATAGCTTAACAGAAGTAAAGACTTGTAGACACATGTATGTCATCATGTGAACAATAGCAATCTGGAAATTGCTCTAAATGCCAATAAAAATAAGAAGAGCTTTTTAGTAATGGTATCAACATCAGAAAACATTATACAGCCCTGAAAATTCATAATTATAAAGTCTGTCGTAATGTGATTCTTAAAATGCTCATTTAGTAATGAAATACGTGTATTGGAATATTAATAAAGACCATGCAGCAATTCCCTGGTGAGCCAGTGGTTAAGACTCTACACTCTCATTGCTAAGCGCCCATGTTCAATCCCTGGTGGGCTTCCCTGATGCCTCAGATGGTAAAGAATCCACCTGGAATGCAGGAGACCCGGGAAGATCCTCTGGAGAAGGAAATGTATTCTTGACTGAAGAGAAGAATCCCATGGACAGAGGAGCCTGGCAAGCTACAGTCCATGGGGTCACAAAGAGTCAGACATGACTGAGCGACTGACACTTTCACTGTTAGAGTACTAAAGTCCAACAAACAGTGTGGTGCAGCCAAAAAAAAAATGGAAATATTATATCAAAATAGGTCATCCATCCAGATTTTCTGGGGCCAAACATCACATGCATTTTCATAGCTACAATATAAAAGGTCAGATTTTGGAGTTACAAAATGTGCTTTTGTTATCTGTGGCTTCTGCTAAGGAGATTTCTTACATAAGTGTGCGTTACAATCACCTATGTGAGTGCATGCTTGCTCTTGTCTGACTCTTTGTACCCCCATGGACTGTAGCCCACCAGACCCCTCTGTCCATGGAATTTTCCAGGCAAGAATACTGGAGTGTGTTGCCATTTCCTCCTCTAGGGGATCTTCCCAACTCAGGCGTGGAGCCCTGTGTCCCCTGCACTGGCAGGTGGATTCATTACCACTGTACCACCTGGATTTAGCTAAACTGTCTTCCATGTCTTCTGTTTGTATTCTTTATGCCTTCTCAAGGGTAACTCAGTATAATAATAATTTAGACTTGGAAAATATATCCTCTTTTGATAATTGCCTCTTTGAATGAAATTCCAGATCTAGTACTCTGGAATTTTGTTGGAAGAAAAAAGCATGTATTCTTTTATTTTTCTTTTTTTTTTTTATTAGAGTATAGTGGCTTTACAATGTTGTATTGGTTTCTGCTGTGCGGCAAAGTGAATCAGCCACACGTTTTACCTATATCCTCTCTTCCTTGGGCTTCCTTCCCCCTTAGGTCATCTCAGAGCACTGAGCAGAGTTTCCTGTGCCACACAGTGGTTCCCATCAGTGACTTACTTTATACATAGTAGTTTTCTGTATCAATCCCAATGTCCCAGTCCATCCGACCCCACCTTTCCCCCCTTGTTATCCACGTTTGTTCTATATGTCTATGTCTCTAATTCTGAGAAAAGCACACATTCTTTTCTCCCCTTTTTAACAGAGCCTTTCTTGCCTAATTTCTTCTCAGCATTTAACTCTGTAATTTTCCTATTCTCACGTTCTGTGTATTTTGACATGGAAACGCTCCTGTCCCTTTTTAGTTTTCTCTCCAATAAACTCCTGTAGCTCTTCATTATGATGTGAAATCCAATCTCAGGTAACTGTTCAGGCATGCCCCACCCTCAGCCCTAATGACGGTTCATCACTCTTCAACTTTCGACTCAAATGTCATTCCCTCTCTTGAGTTGTTCCCAACGTGTTGATAACAACATTTGTCATGCCTTTTGTGTGTGTGTGTGTGTGTGCTTCTGTCCCTGTCTTTCTTTCTTTATAACAAGAATGTTGTATCCTGATTGTTTGCTACTGTGAAGATCTTCATTAGTAGAGAAGAAACTTTTTCAGATCAAAAAGATGTCATTAATCTTTATACCACAGTGCCTGCACATGGGTGAACACAGAGTAAATATTTCACAAACATTAATATAAATGAATAGATAAATGAATGGCAAAAAGAAGCTCTATTCTATATAAGGATCGATTAAATAGTAGTCTATGAAAAGCTCCTATAAACAATTCCCAGGGGACCTGTGCATTCTTTTAGAACATTCTCTTATCCTAGCATTAATTTAAATCCCTGTGGCACCAAAAAAGATTTTTAGTAAAGCTTTCACATTTTTAAACACATGGAACTAACTCCTAAAAAAATGCCTTTGAAATCTTCAGTGAAATATACTTAAGACTGAAGAGATTCATAGTAAACACCAGTTTAGAGCTCATGTTACTCTTAAAAAATTCTTTTCAGAAAATAAAATAGTTGACAGTATATTATATAAACAATTGTATCATAGAATGCAATTTTAAAAATTTAAAGAGATAGAGACATTTCTTATAAATCACTAAAATATTTAAGTCAGAACCACTGCCTAAAGTGTTTTTAGTCACCCCAATTTTTTTGCCTCATGTGAGACAACTTTATGACAAGAAGAGAAGTAGAAAGTATATTAGCATAAAATATACTCAACTCTTATTAAAAAGTCATTATGTACATTTTTTCTGTTTTTTGTTTCAAGTCTCAAAGTGTCAGCATCAGATTCATCAGATTCAAGATACTTTGCTTTTTCTGCGGTCTCTTATTTATTTATTTATTTATTTTTTAATTTTTATTTTAACTTTAGTTTACTTTACAATACTGTGTTGGTTTTGCCATACATTGACATGAATCCACCACGAGTGCACATGCGCTCCCAAACATGAATCCCCTCCCACCTCCCACCCCATAACATCTCTCCAGTCCTCCCCATGCACCAGCCCCAAGCATCCACATAGACTGACGTTTCGTTCCTTACGTGATAGTATACATGCTTCAATGCCATTCTCCCACCCCATCCCACCCTCTCCCTCTCCTCCAGAGTCCAAAAGTCCAATGTTGTGATAGTTTCAGGTATACTGCAAAGGGATTCAGTTATACATATACATATATCCATTCTTTTTCAAGTTCTTTTCCCCTTCGGTTATTACAGAATATTAAGCAAAGTTCCCTGTGCTATACAGTAGGTCCTTGTTGGTTTTCTGTTGTAAATATAGCAGTGTGTACATGTCAACCCTAAACTCTGATATAAATCAAGATACTTCCTGATGGGCAGAAGAAAGAACTAGGATATGTGATCATCTGGCTGATTATACTAAGTAGGAATGGCCCTGCTTTTTCTCCATTATGAAAATTGGTTGGCCATTTCCTCCTTTCAGCTCTCATATGACACGGGCACGCCGACTAAGAGAGTCTGTCTCTGGTTTTGGCACTGAAACCAGGGTGTCAGACATAATATGTGTGTTGGCCATTGTAAGGCATCTGGTCCGCAGCCAGACGTGTGTTGCCACTGTCTTTGATTGTGCTTTGTGGTGCCTAGTTTTTCATCCGCCAAGATCCCTAATTCATATGCTATTGAAAGATATAAATAGCTTCTTGACATAGTAAAAACAAGCTGCAAAGTCATTTCTGTATGTGAAATGTCAGTGGAGGACGAGTCTTTCAGATTTTTAGTCCATACTTGACGATTGAATAGTCAAGCCACAAGGAGACTGGACACTTTTCATTCTGGCGAGGAGGAGCACAACTTTCTGCTGGAAGGTGACCAGTAACTTTATGGTGGAAGGGAAAGTCATTATTGATAATTAGCTTGAATTTAAAGCAAGGCTGGAAAAATATAGATAAGCGCAGTAAGTTGGAAAACGAGGTCTGAGTACAAGCATTAAAAGATTATACAAATATTCAGCTGAGAGGGAATAAAAGCAAGCATTCTTGGCAATAAAGTTAATTGCTAGTGACATGAGAACCAGAGGAAAGATACTAGTGTCTCAGGGAGTTATAATAAGAAAGTGAAGTAATGTCAGGCACTGATGCAAGTATTTTTTAATCTGTAAGAGAGCACAGATCACTAGAAAACTGATCCTGGGAGGAGGTGTCGGTGACTGTGGCGTAATGTTTGTAAGCCTTTTTTTTGTCATTGAGCAGTTCAGAACAGTTCAAGGCATCAAGCTCTTGCAATGCCAGACCCCTGCCTTTAAAAGCAGGAATCAGGAATTCTCCTGCAGACCAGTCATTAGGATGCCATGCTTCCATTCCAAGGGTACTGGTTCAATCCCTGGTCAGGGAACTAAGATTCCACCAGCCACTAAAATCACATGGCCAAAAAAGAAAAACAACAAACAAATAAAAAATAAAAGTATGAATCTATAAAATATCTGTGCTGTATTCATGAAAGAAGTTGTACTTTTAAAATAGAAAAGTATAAACTACATTTTATTATTGTTCTTTAAGTTCATTCCAAAATTTTATGGATGTACCATTTTTATTAGCTTTAGTTCAGAGGAAGCCTTTTCTAAATCGTTAAATCTTCCCATGAATATGAATCTGTATTAGATATATCTTTTTGTTGTTGTTGTTTATATTACTACTACTACTAAGTTGCTTCAGTCGTGTCCGACTCTGTGCGACCCCATAGATGGCAGCCCACCAGGCTCCCCCGTCCCTGGGATTCTCCAGGCAGGAACACTGGAGTGGGTTGCCATTTCCTTCTCCAATGCATGAAAGTGAAAACTGAAAGTGAAGTCGCTCAGTCATGTCCCACTCTTCGAGACCCCATGGACTGCAGCCCACAAGGCTCCTCCATCCATGGGATTTTCCAGGCAAGAGTACTGGAGTGGGGTGCCATTGCCTTCTCCCTTGTTGTTTATAGCAGCTTTAACTGTCAGCAATTGGAAGCAACTAAGATAAGTATTAGACACATCTTTGAAGTTTAGCATGGTTCTATGTTTATTTACTCTCACAACAAATGATCATCACCTTTTAAAAACTAAGCAAATGTTTCATGAGTGATTAAAATACCACAGTTTCAAATCAAATATTTATTCATGGTATATATTACATAACTCAAAAATATTCCAGTCTGTCTCTTTAAGTTTGCTCTGGGCGGTCAGGAGAAATAGAATGTGGTGTTCAATGGTCTAGTACACAGTTGTAGCTAGTATAATTGTATATTTGTTAGACTCTGTAAGAATACAGTGGGGTTTCCCTAGCGGCTCAGATGGTAAAGAATGAGCCTGCAATGCAGGAGACCCAGGTTCATTCCCTGGGTGGGGAAGATCCCTTGGAGAAGGAAATGGCTACACACTCCAGTATTCTTGCCTTGAGAATCCCATGGACAGAGGAGGCTGGTGGGCTATGTCCATGGGGTTGCAAAGAGTCGGACATGACTTCAGGTGGCACTAGTGATAAAGAACCTACCAGCCAGTGCAGGAGACATAAAGAGATGCAGGTTCCATTCCTGTGTCCGGAAGATCCCCTGGAGGAGGGCATGGCAACCCACTCCAGGAATCTTGCCTGGAGAATTCCTTGAACAGAGGAGCCTGGCAGGCCACAGCCCACAGGGTCGCACAGGGTCAGACACAAATAAAGTGACTTAGCACACACGCACACACTTAAGAATACAATGAAACCAGAATGCAATGAAAGAGTTTCTATGATGAAAGTTACTGGGTGAAAATAATGTCCTATTCATTTGTTTCTTGAATTATTCATCAAGTACTTTTGGATCAGCCATTATGTTTCAGGTGTCTATTGGGATCTTGAAAAACAGTGACAGTCATGGCAATTATGATCTGATCTGAGGTTCCGATAGGTATGGATAATAGAACAGTAGACAAATACAATACGTATACATTGTTTAAACTATTGCAAAGGTTATCAGTAAATCCAAGATAAAGATGCACCTATTAGGAAAAGCTTCAGAAAGGTGATGTTTAAGCTTAGACTTAGGATGAGATGAAACTGCCGCAGGAAGAAGGGAGGAAGAAATGTTCCAGGTGGAAGGAAAAGCATGTGCAAAGGCCCTGAGCTTTATGTGTTCAAGGGACCAGAAGAGCATCAACACGCCTGGAGCTCAGTTAACAGATGAATGAGTAGCACCAGGCAGTGCATGCCAGAGAGCTAGATGGGGGCCAGATGGTACAGAGCCTGACAAACCCAGGGTAGCAATTCAGATTTTGTCTTAAGGGAAAGAGAAGCCCCCAAATCTTTTTAAAACAAGGGGGCTCACAAGTTCTAATTTATGTTTTCAGATGATGGCTCTTGTAGCGGTAGAGAGTCAAGGGGGCATTTCAAGGAGGAAGAAGGGAGACTGATGGAGGGCTGATGCAGGAAGACAGATGTGATATGGAGAGGAGGATGGGCTTGCATAATTTCACATGTCAATCGACGGGACTTACTGATAGATTGGAAAAAAGAGAACGTGAGCATGATGCTGGGTTTCTTGGCCAGAGGAGAGTGGTGTTGCATTCACTGAGATGGGAAAGACTAGAGGGGTGTGGAAACAGTCTAAAGGGGGAAATGAAGAGGTCACTTTGAACATCTTAATTATAAGATGTCTTACTTCTTTGAAATGTGTACACAGGAAGGCCAGTCTCTTGACCCTGTGTATCTTCCTTTCCATCAGAGTGAGGGGAGTTAGAACTGGAACAAATAGAGGTTCTGCCTCCGACAAGAATTGGTGATATGACCCTAGGCCAGGAGACTGAACCTTTCTCAGCCTCACTTTTATTTGTAAAATGGGATAATAATAGCACCTGGCTATTAGGTTTCTTTTGAAGATTTCAGTAAAATTATTCATGGAAATAGGATCATTCATGCAGTTCATGTGGCATAGTAGCAACTGTGCAGATAGCTACTACAGTGAGAGTCTCCAGAGCTTTTCTTTTTTCTTTTCCATTTTTTTTCCTTGCTTTTATTTTCCCTCTCTCCCTTCCTCCTCCTGTCCTTTTCTTTCCTCCTTTCTCTTGCCTTTCTCACAGTAACTATGTGTAAAGTTTAACCATCTGATTTTGGTAGAAAGATGGGATAGGAGGGATGAAAGTGGAAAGATAATTAACACTTCTTCAGTGCTGACTTTAAAGGCTAAGAATGCTTCCAAAGTTATTGGACCACTAGTAAGTAGCTAAGCTAAGATTTCCATTAATCTAATAATAGAGTTTCCACTTTGGCCAAATCATGGAAATGCAAAACACTGTACTTCTTGAGCTCAGTGTACATGTTTTATTTCTCTTTTTTGATGCTTGGAAGTTTACATTTTATAGACTTGAACATTAAATATAGTAACTCACTTTTACCAAAACATAGTACTCCAAAACATCTCGATTTAGCAGTTGTGGGAGGTTCGAAGGATAGTTTTGATTGCAAGTTTAATACACTGGGCTGCAACCAGCTGAAGATAGTGATAACATACCATGTTTGTCCAGGTCTTAGAATCAACTAAATATATTTAGTACAGAATGCTGTAGTCATGCAGCTGACAGATTTATAAAGAAAAAAACAATTCAGTAAATGCATCTTTGAGAAAATTAGTAAATTTAAGTAATAAGGAAGCATATATTTTAAAATTCTTCATTGAGGTCATTGGAAAAGAAGGGCTGTGGATATTTAATTTTTGTTCCTAACATTTTCCTTAAAAGCTTGGTATTGCTTATGCAAATGATTTGTAGTAGACAGATACTTCTTGATTCTGTGTAATAAAAATGTGAAATCTTATTTACCTATGATATCACAAGAAAACTAGTTGCTTTTTAAAACTTTGTCCCTCTAACGTTCTTATAAATAGTGTTTGAGTTATTACTTTATAGATTTTATTTGGGCTACCCTTGTGGCTCAGCTGATAAAGAATCTGCCTGCAATGTGGGAGACCTGGCTTGGGAAGATCCCCTAGAGAAGGGAAAGGCTACCCATTCCAGTATTCTGGCCTGGAGAATTCCATGGACCGTATAGTCCATGGGGTCACAAAGAATCAGACATGACTGAGCAACTTTCACACATTTTATTTAGCAGCCTTGTTTATTTGTTTCTACCTTATAAGTACTAAAGCCATGGATCTTTCTGCAATATTCCAGTGAAGTCAAAGGGACAAATGTCATACTTGATCCTGACTGCAAATAAGGGAAAATATGGTTTATTAAAGCTTAACATTGTGATAAAGTGAGGAATGTATTAAC